>JAFIRS010001484.1:0-350393 GCA_018342105.1 Gonioctena quinquepunctata | reverse complement strand
GAAACATCGAGAATGCTGTATCGGAGATAAATAGGCGACCCTCAAGTGGAGTCAGAACAGTCTGAACGAGCCCATACGATCGAGCTATTCAGTGGCGTAGTAATATAAATTAAGTTGAAGATTAAGTGTGAAATAAATTAGTAGAACCAAGTTAAGTTTATTTACGTTACATTATCAAATATGTTGAATTACCAGTGAGGAAATATGAAACCCTTTTTGAATGAAACAGCTGCAATTTTGAATGATTCATGTTAGCATCCAATTAACTGTTTCAAATTTCCTAAAGACGTTTATCAAAAAATAAATCAATGTTGGATTAGTCTACGCAGGGTGATACAAAAGTACTTTGAGAAACTTCAGGAGGTGATTTCTCATAATATTCTAATATGAATTATCCAAAGGAATATATGCCCGAAAACGCTTCGTTTCCAAGATACAGGGTGTTAAAGTTTTATTTTTATTTTCGTGTTTTTTAAATAACTTTAAATACTAACCTAAATTTAACGAAAATGGTATTGAGAGGTTATTTGAGGTGTCAAATTCGAACCCGATTATTATTGCTCTTACTCGTAGGGGGCACCACCTACACGTCTTTTTATTTTATGAAAATTCATAACTTTTTTGAGCGTACTTCTAACACATTTTTCAGTGGAAAAATCAATTCCTCTATCATATCTACGTAAAGAAGCTACCCTTGTTACAAGTCGCTATAAGCAACCGTTTTCTAGATATTAGGACTTGAAAATTTCAAATCCATACGTATTGAAGTTATTACCATTATTTTGCATTTTTCACAAGGATGCTTAGGAAATGAATTTGAAGTTTAAGTAAGTAGTTTTGGTAATTACACATTATGACAGTTAAACGTTTTGTTGTTTTGTTGAAGTTTCTGTAAGTTTAAAAACACTAATTTTGAAAAAATGGATTATTCAAACAATAATGCTCATTTAGCCGATATGCATTTCGTTTATGGCCTTGCGGATGGCAATGCGCGCGAAGCAAGACGTATATACCAGGAGCGATTTCCTAATCGAGTACTGCCTTCAGCTCCAACATTTACCAGTCTCCACCGTCGTTTGGCAGAACACTGGTAGCTTTAAGAGGGCAGCTGATATTATTGGAAGACCACGAGCAGTCCGAACCCCAGTTTTGGAAGGAGCTGTTTTGAACGCTCTCGAGGAGAATCCAGAAACAAGTACAAGAATAATTGCTGAAGCTCTCAATTCTACTCAGTCCACAGTTTGGAGAATTACCCACGATCAACAATTTTATCCATACCATATTCAAAGGATAAAAGCTCTTTTGCCACGACGCATGACGCATTACTATGTGTCAGTAGTTTTTGAGAAAATTGGCTGGAAATCCTCAATTTTTAAGATATGTACTCTCTTCACGGACGAGGCAAACTTCTACCGAAATGCTATCACAAACTTTCATAACAACCATGTTTGGGCTCTGGAAAATCCGCATGCAGTTAGTGAAAGACATTATCAGTATCAATTTTCTGTAAATGGTTTGGCGGCAATAATTGATAATTACTTGATAGGTCCTTTCTTTCTTCCTTCCGTTCCGACTGAATGGCGCAAATTACAGAGACTTTTTAGAAAATAAATTGCCGGGACTACTTCAGAATGTACCATTAGAAATTTGTATCCGCAAGTGGTTTATGCATGATGGGGCTCCGGCCCATTTTGGCGTTGTAGCCAGGGAATTCCTTAAGACTATCTATCCAAATCGATGGATCGGTAGGGGTGTAGAAAAACCTAACCAGGCGTGGGCACCAAGGTCCCCAGATCTTAAGCCGCTAGATTTTTATTTTTGGGCACATTTGAAGTCACTAGTTTATAAAACTCCAGTAGCGAAGGGAAAGATCTAAGAAACCGAATAGTAGACGCCTGTGAAACAATAAGAAACACACCAATAATTTTTGAGCGGATACGAGATTCAATGACTAGAAGACTGAATGCCTGTATCTTCGCTGAAGGTGGACACTTTGAACAATTTATTTGAATACAATTTAGTTTCCTTTATTTTATTTCATTCTACATATTCAAAATTTCTTGAAATAAAATGTTGATATTTCTTGCAAATTTTATTAAAACAAATACAGATTTTGCACCCTTGATACAAAAATAACTATTTCAAACGAGTAAAAATAAATAGAATAGGTGGCGCCCCCTACAAAAAAACAAAACTACTTACTTAAACGTCAAATTCATTTCCTAACATTCTTGTGAAAAATGCAAAATAATGGTAATAACTTCAACACGCATCAATTATAAAAAAATCGACTTGAAATTTTCAATCCAAATATCTAGAAAACGGTTGCTTGTAGCGACTTGTAACACGGGTGGTTTTTTACGTAGATATGATAGAGGAATTGATTTTTTTACTGAAAAATGTGCTAGAAATACGCTCAAAAAAGTTATGAATCTTCAAAAAAGAAAAAGACGTGTAGGTGGCGCCCCCTACCAGCAATAATAACATTAGGTTCGAATTTGTCACATTAAAAAACCTCTCAATACCAATTTTCGTTTAATTAAGGTCAGTATTTCGAAAGTAATTTAAAAAAACACTTTGACACCCTGAATCTTGAAAACGAAGCGTTTCTGGACATTCATTTATTCGGACAATTCATATCAGAATATTGTGAGGAATCATCTTCTGAAGTTTGTCAAAGTACTTTTGAATCACCCTGTACACAGCAAAGTCCCAAAACAATTTAGTACAAAGTAATAATTCCTTTCCAAAAAACTTGTTATAGGTAATAATTTTCCTCGAATTGACGTCATAAAATGTTTTTTATATCAATGAAACTCACAAAAAACAGACATATAAATTATTTGCAATGATAGAAAAAATAATGACGTCTTTGAACATTCAATTATTCAGTTATGTAGATAAATATGCAAATACATTCTTGTTAAACAGTTCCTTTAATTTGAATTCAGAAGAACTATACCATTCTTGCGTCATACACCTTGGTCTTCAATCAAGGTTTTATACTGTATGGTCATGGAATATGGAATAAACTCGTTTTATTTTAAACAGATTTCAAGTGTGATCTCTTCTTTGAAAAATACTTCAATTCCTTACACAATCAATGATTTTTATTCACATAATATGCGAATCGATTATCTAGACAGACACTCCATAATTATTTTCAAAAAATGTTCAATTCAATCTTTAATAATTTCATAATTACTGTTGAAGTTAGACTAGTGGGACAAATGTTGATTCGCAAATTATATTTGCATTGCATACCGGATGTCGACGAATTCTTTAGACAAGCAATGGTTTTCAGAGTTCCAGGGGTATGAGATCCAAACTTGGCAGGGACGTTGGATTCAATAATTGTTTTTTTTCTTCAATATTTCATATTCTCCCATCACTTCCAGTTTCACCAGAAACGACCCCATCTTGGGAATTTCGAATGGAACACCCTGAATATTTTTACTATTTTGAATTCTAGGGACGATTCTAAGTACGATCACATAGTTTTGAGACGAAAAATTGGTACAGGGTTATTCACTATAAATTACGTGCCCCTTATCGTCGTTATTATTGCCTATAAAAAAAAGTTAAATGTAAAAGTTGTGTCGTTATGACTGTTTTCATAAAATGCTATCTAAAATACAGTAGCGCGCAGATTTCAGGGGATACATTTTTTTCCCTTTTTTTAAATGTATATATTATTAAATTTTTGGAATGATATTTTTTCCTGATTTAAAAATTATACCATATACCGTTTTTGAGCTATTAAACGTCGGATAACTTAGACTATTGTTTGAAGCTTATTTTTTGTGGAGGAATACTCATTCTTGACACTTTTTTTGGGATTATAACCTTTCACAATCTGAAAACCAGTGGCGGATTTACACATTTGCCGCCAGTAGGCTATTCAAATTTTGCCGCCCTCACCAAACTATACAATTCGATATCTCAGTTTACAATCATATCAATTACAATTTTTCTGTCAATGAAATTGTAACTTTATGATTGTACATCACCGTTCTAATTATTACACCACCTTTTCCCCGTAATTAGTAGGGGAAAGTGGTCACCCTTCGTACATGGGGGGGGGGCACATTCGTACAAGTTGACGATCGCACTATTAGTAGAGTTTTTATGTTATTGACAATACAGTGATGATAAATTCATGTTAACATTGTCTATTTTTAGTTTTAGTTAGTAACATTTCCCATAATAAATTCGAATAAATATAAAGTTGTATTTCAATTTTGTTTAAGGGCTGGGGCGCACATTCAGACAGTACTACGGGGGGGCACATTCGTATGCGTACGAATGCTTCTCTTAAGAACTCATTTACGCAAATTACCGCCAAAACGTGAAATTTCGATTTTTATGAATTGAAATATATTACATTTCAAAAATTTGTTTTACTTGAGGTACTTTTTAATTATATCGGTCGAAAACTTTTGATTTGGTCAATTTTTTTAGTTCGGACACCGGAAGTCGTAAGTCCCTATCCAACTGTTATTAGAATCAAAAAAATTATAAAAAAATTAAGAAAACAGGGAAAATCCCGTATATATATACTGATAAATTTGAAAAAAATCAATAGAAGAGAGACATAGGCAGAAGGTATTTAAAATATGAAACAGGAAAGAAGAGCCAGAGTTAAAAAAATTAAATGTAGTTTGCCGGAACTTATTTCAAGACCAAAAAAAATTAAAGAAAATAAGGATGCCGGAGAGCTCATCGTATCCGCTTAATTTTGATGAAAGCGATGAAATAGTTAAACCTTTTACAATTGCAGAAGCATAATAAACAAGTTTCGCAGTCTTGCGGCGGCATAGGCGGAAATAACTGATTTTATTTAGATATTTAAATATTTTAATAATACGGTGAAATAAAAAAATATTCCATAGGCGAGGAAGTACGTATTAATAGGCAATCGGATCATCATAATTTTATTTTCTCATGGTTGAAAAAAAAAACATATTCTACAACAAAACAAAGAACTATAGACTATCTTAAAACATATTTCGATCCCAGACCAGAGACGCTACTGGCTTGTATTTATGGTGGTTAAGCTTATACCAATTGGTGCGATACCATTGGTGTGAGACCAGAGAATATAAAATTTTTCATTTTAATGAAGTTTGTATATTAAGTCCTCAGTCATTATTCGAGTACATAGCTGAAAGTATCTTATCTTCGGAAGAAACCGGGATCATCATGGTTATTTGTGTTTCCTGTAGAAGACATACACACTTTGTACATTAGTGACGTCGCCATGATAGTCCCTGATCGTGAACCACCGTCATATTGTAAAGCTAGAATGTCTAGACCTTTTACTTCTGCAATTAATTTAAATAATTTTGAGCAATAACCAAATTTGACCAATTGTCTGATTACCTACTTAAAGTTTCAATGATTTTTATTTTATTTTCCACGAGAATAATATATGTCAACTATGAGTCAAGTTCAATATTTTTATGTTAGTTTTCAGATTAATACATATTTTTTGTTATTTTATAAATGCTGGCCAGTCTATTATACTTTTCAATTACCCTGGATGAATCTACCCCATGATGTACGAAAGTACCCCCCTGCTGTACGAAAGTACCTCACATGTGGGGTACTTTCTTACAAATATCTTATGCTAGAAAATTTGCTTTTACTCTTTAACCTTTTAACATAACACTTTCAGACTTTTTTATAATTAATTCCGATATATTTATCTAAGGTGCATTAATTAGAAAATTTTGTCAGTTGATCATAAAGTAAAGAAAAGAAAAGTAAAAAATATACGAAGGGTGACCACTTTCCCCTATGATTGTGAACTAGGGGAAGTTTCTAGATTATTTTTACAACCCAACTTATTTCATTAAGATTGCACAAAAAATCGTTTTTAGGTATATTTCTGAGCTAAAATTTAGTCATGGACTACTAATAAGGTGGGGTAAGGTATACCTTAATACTACTTACACAATAACGTAGTCTATTCGTCCATACACACTTAGTAGTCATGTCACTCGATCCCGCGCCTCAACTAAACGCGACTAAGCAAATTGTAGGAAAATGTATGTAAGTGGTAAATCATATTACATGTTATATTTTTTGTGTAAGAATATTTAGGTATATAAATATCAATATTTTTGAAGTGAAACTTTTTCGCGCGTAATGAAAGTAAAATTTCAAGGTCGCGTCACAATAATCATATTAATATGCGCCATGAATAGTCACCGGTGGCTGGTCATAGGGGCGCGCCAAGCTATTCGGCCGCCTGTGGGCAAAATATAATTTTACACTCCTTACCCCTTTTTTAGTATAAATTTATACATGGGTGGGTACACATAAATAAAATTAAAACATGTGCTAATACCTATATTTAATTCTGATACTGATACATCAGATAAGGGGGTACACACAAAATTGAAATAATCGCTATTACTTATCTAATTTTGAAATGAAATATGTGTTAATTTATATACCGTATAATGTATAATCTATAATTTTAAATCATCATTATCATTTGATGTTTGCAAATAAAGGTAATGAGTATTTCCGAAAGCTCAAATACAAGCCAGCACCAGTAGAATCAACTATAGGTCAGAATAAAATTAAATGTCACGTATTTAAATTTTTTTCGTCAACTTGTTTAATAAAACAAACCTCAAAACTACACTTAATTGTTCCGTAATGCTCACATCCGGTGTACAGTCGAGGATTATAGAGTAATATTTATGTTTTCTTACTAGGTCTAAAATAGTAGTTCTTACTTTAGAGCCGATTAAGTTCATCAATTTATTTTGAATTTTATCGCCTAAATAGTTTGTCATACCGCTACCGCTGCCGCTGCTTTGATTTTTATGTGTGCGTCAAACATGTTGCTCCATTACAGAATCAAATTTGGTGAACGTTTCTATTAATTTTAAGAAGTTTCCGTTATTATTTTCATATAATTTGTCAGATCTACCACGTAAAGCTAAACATTGACGACATAAAAACTGCATTGCTGAAATTATGACACGATACCAGTATTTTTTTTTACATGCAATGAACGTAATTGACTTTCATTCATAGTAACTCCCTTAGATAACATATTTGATAAGTTTAATGAAGATCCAATATTTTTTTTATGGGAGTCAATCTTTTCGTGTCTGTTCAGCACTAATGACAAATGTTTCCAATCAGAACACCCTTCCTTATTAGACAAGTTGGTCAAAGACTTACCAAAAAGTTTGCAACAGAAACAGTAAACCGCATCTCTTGTTGTTGAGTAAATCAGCCACTCCCTTTTAACGTTCTCTCCATTGGTGAGGTTACGATAAAAACATCTGGCAGAAAACTTTCGGCGTTGTGAGTTTACTGGATAGATCCAATTCGTAATCTGATGGGTTCCTTTTTCCGTTCAAAATCATGCATCTGCGGATGTAATTATTTCGGGCCACTCTCCAGGGCCATCAGATATTACGGTGGAGTTAGAAAATAGTAATGTTGCCGCTGCTGGAACGTTTTCAGTGTGATGTTCCTGGGTACTATTTATATTATTACAATCAGAAACAAATGAGGAACTTGGGGATGAGGAACAACTAGGGCGAGCATCGTCGGTATTTTCAAGTTCAGGAAGAACACTTATTTCTAAAGGTTTGAAATATTTCTTCAAAGAATCGGTTAATTTTTCCTTCTCTTTCATTTTCTGCCGTCTTTGTTGGCGGAACTGATGACCTGACAATCGTATTCTTTTTTTGCCCTTTTCCTTGAAATAGGAAATGTCATATAGTTAGCAATCTTATTTACGTTTTTGGAAAAAAATTAAATGTTAAATATCTCGAAAACAGAATTAAGCGTAGAATAGTACAAATATACCGTTTTTAGTTTTAGTTACACTACTTACCATTTTTTACACTGAAATATTCACATCACTCACTAACTATCTAATCAACTAATCTGATTTGCAGAACAAACTAGAATTACCCATTTTACATAATCCAGACATATTTATATTAATTTTCATTTTTTGCGACAGACGACTTTTAGGCCTTTCTCGAATAAAGAAAGCAATAAAAACAATAAAAGTATTTCTCTATATTTACTCTCTTTGTTTTTGATACTTACCGTTACCGCTAAGCCACCTTTGACACTCGGTCTTTTTAAGCTAGCCGGTAGCCGCTATCGCTAATAGCAAAATAGTACCGAAAGAGAATCACGCATTAAACATGAATTGGAGCCAACGCGCGGCATTAGAAAGAAGAGGTTAGTACGGTTTATTTAGCCGAATTGCCGCCCTTAGATTTTGCCGCCCGTGGCTTTTGCCTATATCCGCCACATAGTTGGCTCGCCCCTGGCTGGACAGGTTGACGAAAGTCTCATCGATATCTGAGCCAAGCAACGTCGGGCGCGTTTAGTACTTGAATGGGTGACCACCTGACAAGGAAGGTGCGCGTAAAATGCCTTAACAACTGTAGCGTAGTAGCATATTCGCAGCTGCAGGCGTCTTATCAATGAGCACGAGATAAGACGATAGATATGCCGTCCTTCGGAGGGGATGTAAAGATGACGGTCCCGAGTTCATAGATATTGAGCTCGTTAAAGAACCCCACCTCTGAAACAACAGAGGCTTCGGAAAAATTTTTTTGGCCGCAGAAATGGGCCGACGTTAAATAAAGCAATAAAAAAAATATGCGCCATGATAATAATAATATAGGCGTCATGATTTTGAATTTTGAAGGACGGATAGAAGACGTAGCCAGAGGGAAACAAAGAAAGAGAAGAAGTACGCTATACTTATTTACTATGGGAATATTATTTTCTTCTCTTTGTGCTACATTGTTGAGAGCGTGTGCGCATGACTGTTTTTTAGATGCGGTATTTTTAAATATTTTCAAAGAACTACGTGACATGTTATTGTTATTATAAATATTGGCTAGAGAAAAATGTTTGTTAAGCAGTAAAAGATATGATTGTTAAGCTAATAAAGATAGTTAATGAACGTATTAAAAACGTACACAAAATCCACCAAGAAAAAATCAATAGATCGGAAGAAACATTCCACTAAAATTTAAAATTTGACTTCAGAATTAAATTTAGAATACGCTTCGCGAAGCGGACGGAAATCGGCTAGTACCACATATTTTAAGTAGTATTTTTATCGTGAATTTTGCATCTGATGATTCGATGCTATCAATTACTTTTCTACACGAAAAATTTAATCTGCGAATTAAAAAATTATAACTCATATTTTATGCAAATTTTCCTCATTTAAACGTTTTAAATACGAACACAAAAATCTGAACTATTTCACTCTTTATCTTTATCTCTCAGTCTCTGACATCTATCTGTTACTACTTATTCTCAAGTTTTACAAATTTTAAATTTAGATTGCCAAAGAAGTTTCACTTTTGACACGTGTACTCTGCACATACGCCCTTTTTTTAAATTTCTGTAAAACTACAAAACCCACGAGAACGTCCATAACTATAATACTCGTGGACAATATAAATTATGCACCCCATAATATCGCCTTAGCAGCGCCATTGATGCTCCCCATGCTATGTCGATAAAAATATTTAATAACCTTCCATCGGAAATAAAAAATATCACCAATATGCGTAAGTTCAATTTAGAATTGAACAATTATCTGTTACCCAGAGTTTATTACTACTTAGACCAATTTTTTAGTGGGTCTCAACATGTATTGATGTAAACTCTATATTCTGTTGTTGTTATTGTACCTGTGAGTGTTTTATATTTTATATATATATATATATATATATATTTATATATATATATATATATATATATATATATTGTTATGTTATGCCAATTATAAGTTTAAAAAAGAAAAAAATCATAAAAAGAATAATTAATAAATAGTTATTAGTTTCAAGAGATTGTTTTTACATAATTTTGGAAGTTCTATTTATTTGTAAGCCTATGTATAATATGGATAGATAAAAATGTCAAAATACTATAACACAATAAATAATAATTTATAAATTTGAAACATACAGTATATGAAATTGTAGATAACTAAAAGTAGCCAATGGTAGAACTGCAAACTTCTTGATGACAATAGCCAATCAGGGAATAGATGGTCATATGGAGAATTGAAAATTGTGAGAGAATAACAACGGGGTGATGTCATAAGCAATTATTATTGAAATATGTACATAGTAATAAGAATGGGAAAATAGTTGTATATATAAATTATATAAGATGAACCCAAACAGTGAAATGTGACAATTTGGTGCGCGAATTCAAACATTCAAATGAAAAAGAAGAAGGAAAATTGGTATCCAGGGGAGCAACAAACAAAGCGACAAGGAGATCGAAAATAAATTTACAAGGGAATGCCACGCAACATTTTGGGAGAAAGAAAAATGAAATAATTCCAACATTAGAAGAGAAAAACCAATATTACCTTAATTATACAACATATCCAAGTGTCCAAAGCTGATTTCTGCATATGTATGGTTCCTGATTTATGGTATTGGAGTTCCTGATAGAGCTTGGAGTGAGAAAGGGATCCAGTTTCAGGGCATATCTTGAACACCGACATTTCCAGCCAGGTATAAAAACTTTAATAGTGCACATCCGGTCCTGAACAATTTCACAAATAACGTATCTCACATCTGAAGAACTTTATTTCACTTTATTTTGAACTATAAAAGAAAACTTCACTCTCAAGGATAAAGTGAGGTTGTGTCTATCTATCCATGATTTGATTTTTATGATTATCCGTGAGTAGATTCACATTAGAATAAGTTATTTCTCGTAGGCCAGGTAAAGTTAAGTCTTCATGAATAAAGGAAATAATTGCTTTTTGATACTTTGTTGTTTGTTTTCTTAGAATGATCAACAATCATAACAAAGACCATTGAATAAATTGAAATTAGACAGCAGTGGTTAGTGGCTATATTGCCTGAACCGGCTATCTGAGGTAAGAGGCGTACCAACTGTTGCTTAGCCGTGGTGAGAAAATTGATAACAATTGGCAGCAGCGTGACGAGAGAACAGTGACGTTCGCTAGCAATTATTATTACAGCATACAATACATATACAGGGCGAAAATATCTATCTATATAATATCAATTTGGCTCACAAACAAAGAATAGCAAAAATTATTAGCAATCTTAATATATAAAAACAATTTTTTTGCAAATATCATTACATAACAAATTGGCACCCAAAACGTGGGGCGAAATAACACCAAAATAATTTGTTATATTATCATAACATAATAATATATATATATATATATATTTATATATATATATATATATATATTTATATATATATATATATATATTTATACACAGGGCTTTAGTACAATCTCCTCTGACGTATCCTATATCGAACATGTTTATGTAAATTTTTTTTATACAAATATGTTGGATCAAAATGGAAATAAAGAGAATTTTGAATTTTTTCAAACCATGGTCATCCTTCCCACTCGTTTGATTTGTCTAATTAACCTATATTTATTATGTATTCTTTGTAAGAGAACATATGAACAAATTATAGGCTTTTGTATTCTGGTGGCTACGAGGTATATGAAAATTTGTTATGCATGCTGGAATTATAGGTGTTATAATTGCAATAAAACAACTGTAAATGATATAGCCTTGAATAATTCTAATTAAAAACGTATAATAATTAAACCATTAAATTTACTATTTTGTAATAAATAAGTTATATTATATTACGTCGCTACATCGACGTCTGGCGGAGATGGTGGTGCACGTGGAGCAGATGGTGGTTGCTCCAAGGTACCCCCATCCATATCCTCTTCCTCTATCTGGTGGTCTGAAAGTGAAATGCATTAACATTACCACAAGTAAGGTAACCAACCTGGGGGATGGGTTCAAAAACAACCATATGAAAGTGGTATTGTACTAAATGTTAAGAGTAGATATAGGTAATACCTTCAAGTGATGTAGTGGAGGATGACACGTTATCGACATTGGGATCGTCAAGATCCTGTTCGTCCTCCGGACCGTACGGCACGATATTGTTGCAGTTCCTCTCACAATTCGCACACATATTCATGCTAATACACGCCAGCTTTCTTGCAGCCGCAGTTCTCCATGCAGGACTTGCGGCACCTGCACGACACAAGGTGACGGAGGTTTTCAGGAGCAGAGAGGAAAGTGGTAGGAATGGGCAGTGTTCCTCTATCTTAATTCCTCAGGCATCTTCGTGAAGGTGTCTTCCCCTAGCCACAGTTGCTCCTGCAGATATACTCGCATTAAATGCTGGCGAGAAGGGCGATGTTCGATGCAGACTTGTAGGTAGATGTCCTAAACATCTTGTATCTTCACTCAATGACATCGGTTGTTTCTGAGATAGGTAGAAGGCTGTCAAAATATTTCTCCAGCCTTCATGAGGTCCTCCAAATCTGCCTAAGGGTATTTGAACACTCTAAGGTAGTCTCTTATGTAAGGGTGATTGTTAAGCGTCTCTTGTTTTCCTCTGCCCGAACAAGGCAGACGTCGTGTCACACCCGGTTATAGCATGCAAGAAGAATATGTTCTCAACCAGGTGATGATTGATGCTTGGACGGTACATCTGTTGGTACTTTCCCCTCTTCCAGGTTTGGAAAAATACACGTTGGAAGGAGGCTGTGAACCAACTAGGAGGTCGACATTCTCGCCCACGACAGTATCAATCGAATATTTGCATTATCTAAATATGATTATCCGTCGAGTAATCATTAAGATCTTCAAGTACACGTTCAAAAACACTGGACATATAATTTGTCCTACAAGAGAAGCAATTTGAGATGGGTAATCGGGATTTCGATAATCCGAAGAAAATATGACATAAGCAATGAGTAATTCCTGCCATGAAAAACTTTGGATTAGTAAAATCTAACATTTAAAAACATTCAACCACGTAAAATTGGAATCTTTCCTGAAATCGAAGAAAAAAAAAATACATAAGTTCTACACTGCGTGTCACGGAATATTTTAGTTCCCGAGAAAAACTGCCTGGAGATTTTTCAGTGTTACCCGAAAATATATACTACCTGGTATCTGGACAGAAGAAGGAATTCTTTTGAATTACTCTTTCTTCGAAAAATGAGTAGATTATGAGTTAACTGCGAAAAACTGACAAGAACGCTATTTTTTGTTAACTACGTAAATTTCGTCAATTTTCAACTTGCTCTAGCTCCTCACCCTTTGATCCTACATTAAAATTCCGAATGAAATATTTAGTGAATTTTGTCTACTTTAACTTTGTATAATATGGTATGCGATAAAATGCATAGTTTCGAAGTTACGGGCATAAAACTGAATACGGTAGGAAAATGTCGCTGTTTTTGCGAATACCTCGGAACGCTTCGGGAAATGTTGTCTGCCAACTTCAAATTCGATTCAGCACCGTAACAAACATACAGTGCTTCTCAAAAGTCCCCTCCGCCCCTCTTATTTTTGGAACGATTATACATAAACAAGTGAAATTTGGAAACTGAATATTAAAGGTTGTTAACTTCCCTACTAGTGATGATAGATGACGAAATCGTCAAAGATGACGTCACAAGGCCATTGTGACCAATAATTTTAAATGGAACCCTACGGCAAGCGACACCTCTTTTAAAAGGTATCGAAAAAACCTATTCAATGATACTAATTTTGTTTGTGTTTATGACAGTTTTAATGGCTCATTAGTAAACATTAAAATTTAAAGTCCATTCAGTATGATATTAATTACAGATTTAAGAATCAGTATATACTCAAAGAAATTGCTCGGAGTGACCTCCATTTACTTCCTGACAGTGAAATATCCTATTTTTAAACTCTTCTCGTACTTTTGCAAATGTGTCTGCGGAAACAGCCTCACATTCTGCAACAATACGTTGTTTTGAAACGTCAATATTGTCAGGTTCAGTTCGATTCAAGGTACCCCAAATCCAAATCCAAAGGTGTGAGGTCCGGTGATCGAGCTGGCCATTCCGTTGAACCTCGTCGTCCAATCCATCTACCACGATACTCCTCATCCAAATACCGTCTTACTGCACCGTAATAGTGTGGAGGAGAACCATCCTGTTGGAATGTTATTTGCAAATTGCCGAATTCATCTGGTTTATCTTCCAAAATTTCAAGGATTAACGGTTCCATTGCGTTTTGCAACAGCTCCAGATAAACCTCATCAGTTAAATTCGTATTTAAAAAAAGAGGCCCAACGATGTGGTTTCCCAGGATACCTGCCCAAACATTCACCTTTTGGGGAAATTGGTTCATGTGTTTCACGAAACAGGTGAGGATTTGCGTCACTCCAATACCTCATATTCTATGAATTTACATTTCCATTTAGATAGAAAGTACTTTCGTCACTAAAACAAATTGTTTTGACATAGTCTGGGTGTTGGTTAATTTTAGTTTCCATATTTTCACAAAATTCTAGTCTTCGGCCTGGGTCGTCGTCTGAGAGTTGATGAACCATTTTTGATTTGTATGGATGAAATTTGGTTTTTTTTCAACACCCTGTGTACTGTACTTCGACTGACTTCACAGGTAGATGCAACGTGAGTTGTTGAATAAGTAGCATTAACTATTACTTCTGCCAGTATATTAATTTTTTTCTCATCAGAAATTTGTAGCCTGCCTGATCGTTGATCGTTTCGCATCATTAATACTACCCGTTGTTTCAAACTTACGAAGAAGCTCCCTTAAATAAGTCCTCGAAACGGGGCGATCGGGAAACCTCTCATTAAAAATGCGTTCTGCTGCATGAATATTTTGTCCAGTTTCGCCAAGAATTAGGATCGCTGCTACTTTATCACCTAAAGCATATACCATCTCGCTCCTTGAAGCACATAAACGTTCGGCTCACAACACTTTAACAAATTATTAAAATGTACAAAAATATTAAAAGTACCAAAAGCTGCTAAAACAGTTAAACGTTCGATCAACAATACACACATTATTAAATGTACAAAAACGTCGAATTAGGGAGACTAACAAAAACGTCAGCTTATTTGACAACTATCCAGAGGCGGAGCTTGAATTTGAAATTTTAGTATTAACTGATTTAATTCATCACAGCTTTGCGTTTTTTTTAAGCGAGTTGCCAAAACTGCCATAAACACAAACAACATTAGTATCATTGAATAGGTTTTCTCGATACCTTTTAAAAGAGGTGTCGCTTGCCGTAGGGTTCCATTTAAAATTATTGGTCACAATGGTCTTGTGACGTCATCTTTGACGATTTCGTCAACTATCATCACTAGTAGGGAAGTTTACAACCTTTAATATTCAGTTTCCAAATTTCACTTGTTTATGTATAATCGTTCCAAAAATAAGAGGGGGGGAGCGGACTTTTGGGAAGCACTGTATAGAACCGCAGATAAACCGACTACTTGAATTTTGTCCACGAGAGGGGCTTTTTCGCTACCATTTTACTGGGTTATACATCACTGACATAGTGGAAAAAACTTTCTGGATCAGTAAAATTCCTTCTAAACTACTCAAGAATTAGTGATTATCGCTTAATTCGATATAGGTATTTAAACAGTAGCCTGAAATCTTTCCATAGTATAATTAGCAAAATTATTCAGCAATTGGACATGCGAAAGTGTTCGAAATAAATGATGGAACGAATTACATAACCAACAATTGCGAAGTGATTTGAAGTTTTCCGAACTGAAAAACGCAACTTGCTATAGGAACGATTTGTTTAAATGATGGGCTTGGGCAATAAATGAAATGAAAGTTATTAGAATAGGTCAACGAACTGGAAGAAAAGTCGACAGAAGAAAGTGCCTTGCCCTCGAAACGTATTACGCATTACGTGTTATTGTTTTAATAGTACTCCTTATGTAAGTGGTCGTAAGTATCCTAATGACTGAATGACAATTATGTTTGATACCTAAAACGACCCTCTAAAATGATTCATTGAATAAGTGATACTTTGTTTAGTCATACATGAATGGTATAAGAACATTTTCAGGGTTTCCGGTGAGCCCATGGTTCTATTTATTCAGTTGTAATATCAGAGAGTGAGAATAAATTAAAAATAATTTGACAGATTTTCGAAAACTTGTTGCCAGGCAATAGACACGAGAGCCCGAAGGACTCGAGTGGCTATTGCCAAATGGCAACAAGTTTGAGAAATACATCTGGAGTATTATTTTCTACTTTATCTCTCGTGTGGTATTCTATAGATTATTTTTTGATGTTACGATCATAGACACATTTTCTCGCATTATGATACAATGCATTTCTCACTTTTTGATGACAGACGTCTAATTGAAAATATACGTTTGTCAGACAATAAAAACAAAATATCTCAAATTATTCCCGTGGCAATTTTCTGGGTAGAATATTCCCACTATAATAATGTTTTGATTGGCCGAAACGACTATACTGACCCCTGGAGTGGGCCATTTCTTCACTGAGACTGCCCGGAGCAAAGTGGACTTCCTACTATAACTGAAGGTGGCGCCCGAAACAAATCCGAAACTAGTGAGAGGCGCCAAAGTTAGCTAGTAGAGGGAAAAGACCCTTACACTATTAAAAACTATATCACACAGGAATTGGATTGAATACCAACAACTAATTAAAAAACAAATTATCTACAATCTCATAATGATATTAAGTTAACTGATATCAAGCACCTCACGCTTTTTTAAATAAAACATTTTTTTTGGCCAATGATTCAATTCTAATTATTTTAAGGTTTTCAGTCCTTATTGCTTTATAAGCGTGTTTTTTTTTGGGTTTTTAAACTATAATTTTATTTGATATGCTGTTAGGTAGATTTGAGACTCTGGGAAACAAACTTAGCAGCTCTAGAGAACGGCTCGCTACTACTAAACAAAGGTATGAGTTGAAAGTACCAATAATTTTGAAGATGTAGGACTTCGTGGTTTCAAAATTCCTTTTTGGTGAAGCATTATTATATTTTTCATTAAAATATTTTAGAATTAGTATAAATAGCACCAGTGATTCTGAGGAAGTTTAATAAGTGAAAATGCTTAATATTCTTGTTTATAAGATTAATGAAATAATTTGTGTTTTGAAAACGTAAGAGATCAAGAGATCAAAATATAACGACACCACCGAAACCAACAAGTATAGTTTTGTGCCTTCAAATCGAAAAATCGTTCTATCAAAACCAAAATCGTGCATCGGTATTTCACAAATGCAGAAGTAGTATATATAATAATAATAATGAAAATCGTCTTTATTCACCATGAGTAAAATAAAATAATAAAAAAAAACATTTTCGAAAACAAGCTTAAAATGCATTGAAAAGTAAAAAATAGTTGCTTTGGATATGTGACGTTAGTTATTACGTGAGTTACAGATTCAAGAGCTTGTCGCGCAAAGTTTTCAGTTCGAATACAAAAGCGACAAGATTTTGAATCTTTAACTCACGGAATAACCTACGTCACACATCCAAAGCAGTTAGGCAGTTATTTTTACCTTTAAAGGCATTTGAATAAAAGCTTGTTTTTAATAAGGTTTTTTAATAATTATTTTATTTTGTGCTTTTTAGTTAGTACGCCTGAATCTACCCATTTTCGTTGACGCATCGTTATTACGAGGCCTTTTTCCTGTAAGTTTTGAGCCATCTAGTTTTTCAATGAGGAGACCATCTAAAAATTAACTCGCCCGCGATCCTGGAGCTGCCATCTTCAAATGATGAATTTTGACAAAAAATAAATAATCTCCGACTGAATTCATAATCTCCGATCCCAAAAACCCCGACATACCAATTTTGAATAGAAACGGTCCATAATCACAAAACTCGTCCACCATCTTGGAGCCGCCATCTTGAATTTATAAATTTTGACAATAAATTAATTACGTCCAATCCCGAAAATTCCCACATACCAATTTTGAATAGAATCGGACCATAATTACTAAACTCGTCCGACAGCTAGAAGCCGCTATTGAAATTTATGAATAATCCCCTACCTCGAAAACCCCCACATACCAATTTCCAAAACCAAAACCACAGATATCGTTGGCCATCTTGGAGCGGCTATTTTCATTTTATAAAACCCCCACATACCAATTTCGAATAGAATCGGACCATAACCACAGAGATCGTCCGCCATCTTGGAGCCCTTATTTTGACTTGTATGAATTTTGAAGAAAAATTCATTATTTTCGACCACGAAAACCCCACAAATAGCAATTTTGAATCGAATACCATAATTACAAATCTCGTCCGCCATCTTGGAGCCGCCATCTTAAAGTTGTGGATTTTGACAAAAAAATTATTATCTCCGACCTCGAAAACATCCACATACCAATTTTGAATAGAATCGGACCATAATCACAGAGATTGTCGGCCATCTTGGAGCAGCCGTTTTGATTTTAGTAAATTTAACAAAAAATTCATATTTTCCGACCTCGAAAACCTCCATATACCAATTTTGAATAGAATCGGACCATAATCACAGAGATCGTTCGCCATCATGGAGACTCTATTTAACCAATTAAAAAGCCATCTTGAATTTATTAATTTTGAGAAAAATCTCATAATCTCCCACCCCGAAAATCCCATCATACCAATTTTGAATAGAATCGGACCATAATCACAGAGATCGTCCGCTATCTTGGATTTGCTATTTTGATACTATGAATGTTGACAAAATATTCATAATCTTCGATCCCGAGAACCCCCACATACCAATTTTGAATGGAATCGGACCATAATTACAAAACTCGTACGCCATCTTCGAGCCGCCATTTTGAATTGATGTATTTTGACAAAAAATGCATGATTTATGACACCGAAAATCCCCGCGTAGCGATTTTGAATCGAATTGAACCATAATCACAATACTCTTCTTCCATCTTGGGACCGCCATCTTGAATTTATAAATTTCAATACAAATTCCATAATCTCTGACCACGAAAACCCCCACATACCAATTTTGAATCAAATCGGAACTTAATTACAAATATCGTCCGCCATTTTGGAGCCGCTATTTTGTTTTTTCTCTAACAAAAATTCCATAATGCATTGTTAACGGAATTATGATCACCTGCCAAATTTCAAATCAATCGCACTACTAGTAGTCGGTCAAAATTCACTTGCGAGATTTGACCCCAACTAACAAACGAACTAGTGAAACTAAATAAAAGCTTGTAAATGAAAACATTCGAACAAAAAATCAAACCGACGGAAAAATCAACTGAATAGCAAAAAATAAAATAAACCCTCTTAGTGTTAATGATAATTGAGCTCCTATACTAATGTGAGTAACTAATTTTGATTCGGCGCCAAACAAACAATTATCGAAAATCATTATATTACAATGAAGAAGTAATCAAAACGCCGCCGTGCATTCCGCTGCCATCATTTTACGCTTTACCAAATTCAATTGCTAGTTTGTTTGGCGCCGACTCAAAATTAGTTACTCACATTAGTTTGGGAGCTCAATTATCATTAAGACTAAGAAGGTTTATTTTATTTTTTGCTTTTCAGTTGATTTTTTCGTCGGTTTAATTTTTTGTTGAAAAGTTTTTATTTTTAAATTTTTTGTGGCTGAAATCTACTAATTACTACCTACTTAATTTTTTATTACTTCCAAAATACTTACTTACCTAGCTATCTCTACTCTACTATCAACTGTTAAATAATATGATTATCTACTTTAACTATTAATTGTTATATAAAATAATTTATTTTTGGAAGTTCTGGTTAGTTGATTCCATCACTTTGTATATGATTCTATCCTTTCATAGAATGTTATTATTGTGACGGATGTAGGAGGATCTGTCGAAGTAAACTACATATGTGTGCCAATGTTCACAAGTGAAAAATCAATCATCCCCTATTTTTCTACCCATAGGGGTGGATTATTCCATCCCAAATTAGAATATGATGAAATATGAGGTATATCCTATCTAATGAAAAAAGAATAATCCCAATCGGAAAACCCACTACAAAGTTATGCCTGATAGAATCGGTTAACGGACCAAAATTCAGAGGGTGAACGATCAATATCCTTCATTTTGCTACCCTTAGGGATGGATTCTGTTGTTCAAATTGAGATGGGACTAACTTCGGAGTACACCCTATCCAAAGAAGAAAGAATCATCGGAATCGAACAGCTCTGTGAAAAGTTGTGCGTGATCATACATTAAAAAAAATAAAAAAATATACGCGTCGACTAGAGAACCTCAACCTTTTTGGTTTCGTCGGTTAAAAAGTTAAATGAATGAAGATCAGGAGAAGCTATATGAAATGTATCATTTACCCAAAGTGAAAAGTAGGAACCCTAGGGTGCCAAGGATTCTTCTAGGGAGGAAAGGACCCTGCACTTTTTATATGTGAAGTGGCGACCGGTCAAATTTTCTGCAACTTTGGTGTGTTGTTGTACTCGACCTACTAACCAAAAGTGTCAATAGGCGCAACTCAATCCTATGACTAGTTTCCTAGATACGGGGTGTTAAAGATGAAAATTGCCCAGGTTTCCGGAACTTTTTTCTTTAACTTACGAGATAGATTGAATTTCTGTTGCATACACACGTTTACTACATGTTTCAGTAATACATTAGTAAATACGTACAATTGAAAATATTTATATTTGCAGGGTGATTCACAAATGTATGACGGTAGTTTTTTGCAAAATCTCACTTTCTCTACTGTGACGTCAGGGAAGCATATTTTCGAAAGGTTCTCCTCGATATAGTATTTTGACAAGAAAATATTGCACAGTATTCTTATACAGGGTGTTTCATAGAGAGAACCACTAGACAATTCTTTTTTAGGATTAATTCAAAACCCTGTATGTATGGATTGATTTTTGGGAAAGATAATACCACAAACATATGTGTCTGTAATCTCCAAAATATTCAAGGTGGTTTATTTATATAAACAATCTGTATTCTAAAATTTCCCCGGTCAAATGTAACTATTTTCTCACTATATAATGAATTTCATAACATCTTGAGAGGTATGAATTCTACATCCGATACTATGACCAGTTTTCGAAATATCTGGCGTTAAAGTGAAGAATTACTGAATTTATTAGTTTTTTCTTAAAAAAAAGCTGGATTGATTCTATGTTACGCTTATTAATATAAGTTTTGGTTAGATATACATGGGAAGGTTCAGCTAAAAATATTTACTGTTACAGGGTTATTCACGAATAAATCACAATAGGTTTTTGCAAACAATCAATAATTCTACAGTTCCGTCACAGATAAATTATTCCATGAAGTTAATACCTAGTCGTTTACAATTTTGAGTCTTAAAGATTTCGCTATGATTATTTTTCATAGATGGTGAGCCATACAGCCAACCATACCAAAAATAAATAGGCTTTGAAATTACTAAAACGATAACTTTTTCAGTGACTTTTGAGTACATCAGGTATGCATAACCGAAATAATTTTGAATTAACAAGGTGATTTAATTATAATTACCTACCAAATATTACATCTTCGTCTGATGTAAGTAATCGACAAGTTTTTATACACATGCCAACAAAGATGATAATAAGAAGATAATAATCCATTTTCGTATGTAGGTATTATTCAAATACTGGGTACCTATTTCGTATAGGCAGGTGCTTCACAATATACGTCTAGAGCGAGTTATATAGTTATAAAACTTATAATAGCTATTACCTCGCTAATAACTAAATAAATGCACTATTTTTAGCTGAAAACTATGTTGATTTGGGAACATCCACGCAGGCAAGAATTATACCAAAGGTACAAAGGTATATTGCAAAAACTATCAGAAAAATTAACTGAACCGTTGAACTCATTTCCACACCACCACAGAGGTAGAGGTTTCGGCGCGTTTTTTTCATAGTGGTTTCCCCAATAGGCCTATTCCATGTAAATGTGTTAAATTGAAAAGAAGGTTTTATAGGATAGGGAACATAGTAGTGAGCATAGAAATTGAACTGACCATTAGAGGGTACGTACATACAACGCTTATAGCAGATATGAAAATTTGGAGACTGATGAGTGCAGTCACCAGATAGATAAGGGAGTTAGAAACAACAATGTACAAGTGACGTGAAAAGGCAGAGCAGATCTGATACAGCTTAGGTAGAGTTGATATTTAAAAGATGTGCAAATAAAATGGGTGATTCTACATAAAGATATTTTTTGAAACAGAAGTAGTCAGTTAGGATTAGTAACTGATATTTTAAATCACCTCAGGACCTCTTCTGGCAGATTCCTTTCCCCTTTCAATACAGTTTAAAAGTTTGGATGACGGAAATTTTATATTTTGCTGATGTCTAGCATATCCTAAAAACCATACAACACTAGCAACATGAGCGCATGTACCCAATGTCCTAGCTCCTGATTCACAGGTACAGTAGTATCCTGTTATTGGATCCTCGCGATTCTCATTTGCGTTGTTGTTATATACAACCCAAAGCGTATGTTTGGCAGCATTCACAAACCTAAAGTGGATTCTAAATCCCAACCAATAAGGCTCCTGATTTAATTCGTCGATTTGAATCAAATTTCGGTTTTGTCTTCGAACAGTATCTTGTATGTAAGATGCCGCTAAATAAATATGGTAGGGACCCGTTGATTTTGTTGAATACTCTAAGTCTAATCAAGAAAATGAAAGTACATGTTCGTTGGTCAAACGATTCCACTGACCATTTCGCCGTAAAATATTTTAATTTTCAACACGAATTTGGACCCAATTATTTTCTTGCAATTTGTCCAGCATTTCATTAGCTATTTCAGGTGTTCCAGTTATTTCTATCACGGGATGATACTTGTTTATTAAAGCACCAGCAATAAGATTAAATTCATTCAAATGAGCTGCATGCAACGTGGATATTTTTCCGGAAAAAAAATAAAAAATCGTCTTCAAGTGACCATTTCTAGATTCTACTGCCCATCTAGTGGTCGTAATTATTCTGTTTTGGTTAGCCTCAAGAGCAGTGAATTGTTTTTGGTGCGGTGGAAGGAAACTTGGCATATAATATTCAATAGCAAGATTTTCAAATGTGTCTATAGAATATCTCTAGCCTCTATCGACTATCACGATGTCGCCATGTTGAAACCAGTTCCTTATTCCATTTAAATAATGTTCTACAGCATGGTTCAAAATCGCTGCATTTGATTTATTTGATGCGTCCGAAAAATATGGTCCACGTACTTCTAATATGTAACCATCGGGAGCTACTATTATTTCTGGTTTCACGAGATGCTCTTTTTTGTAGGAACAGTAAGATTGACGTAATATTCTAAAGTTACTACTTTTATCTATTTTATTGTAAGTACAATCTATGTACACATTGCTTTTGGCAGATTGGGAGTAGGATTGTACAACTGATTGATATATGGAGATACATGTCTAGCTAAAACATTTTCTCTTGTAATGACATTGAAATCAATATTATTTGGTACAAACCGCCTGAGAAGAGATAACCGAACATTTGAAATTGTTAGGCTCACAGCTTGTCTGGGAGAATAGTTGAGAATAATCTTCAAAAATTGATCAGTTATCCCATGTCTCAATTTTATTAAAAATGTAAGCAAATGCTTTTTATTGATTTTTTGTGAATTGCCATATTGCTCTACATCATCACAAAATGTATATAACTCCTCAAAGTTATTTTTTGATATAGACGTTAAAGTTTTGAATTCGTCTTCAATAAAACTTTCTGTGCTTTCCCAATTATTATTTTTGTAATTAGCATTCGCTTGAATCCTTAAGCAAGATATAAATCGTTGAAGGTTTGGTACAAAATATGGTTTGTTAACAAAACGTAAACCCCGTAATAAATCTGGTAACACAAAACCATTATTGTCAAGATGATGATCACATATTCTTAAAAAATCAGGTACATAAATGTCAGAAACAACAAACACATTAACTATACATTCTAGAGACATTCTATGTAGGTTTTCTTGGGAATTACATATTATGCAAGAATGCCTTCGAGCTGGAGAGAGCACATTAAAATGTAGACAGTTCGGATTAATTAGTATTTGATTAAGTTCTTCTCTCACAGCATTAGAACAATTTAGGCAAATTCTTGTATTTTCACCTACATCTATTAGAGGAAATCCAGCAGCGTGCCTTCTGAAAGAAGCAACTTGCAAAACATCAATATTTTCTTCTTGGTTTAAGCGAATCAACTGTCTAGGTGGAAACGGTCTATCACATACGTAACAACGTATCCTATATGCGAACGCCATTTTGTAACAACAACAAAAACAACAAATAAAAAATCTCACCAAAATATTAATGAACTCAACGAAAATAACTTTGAAAACCACAAGACTAATGTATTATCGAAAATACACAAGACAAATGTCGCACAATGTGACACTTATGACATAACCCACTTCGATATGAACCAAAAATTAGATCCAACTAATGCTGTAAAAATAATGAGTTAGACATCGATTTCAAGGAATTTATCTAATATATATCACTATATTATATGCATAACCATGAGCTGTGGCGTATACAAGGTGATTTATTTATTATCTTTTTGAATAAAAATATTCAAAATCCATGAGGATCACAACAAATGCTGGACAGGCTGCAAGAAAGTAATGAGATCCAAAATCTTGCTTACTTGAATTGTAAGCGGAATCATTTAGGAAAACGATACCTTATTTATTTAGCGGCATCTTACATACAAGAAGTTGTTAAAAGACAGAGGCGCCATTTCATTTAAATGGACTAGTTTAATCAGAAACGTAATTGGTTGAGATTTATGATTTACCCTAAGTTTGTATGCTATCAAATAGACGTTGTGGAATGTACTTGGAAAACCACCTATAAAAAAATACGCACCAAAACATCTACCTTTGTGGTGGTGTGGAAATGAGTTAAACGGTTGACCTAATTTTTCTGATAGTTGTTGCGATATACGTTTGTACCTTTGGTTCAATTCTTGCATGCGTAGATAATCTTAAATATATATTTTTTCTGCTAAAAAGTATATTATTTAGTAATAACCGAGGTAATGACTATTATAAGATTTATACTTTTCAATATTCCTAGTATATAACTCGCTCTACACGTATTTTGTGAAGTACCTTCCTATACAAAATAGGTAGTCAGTATTTGAATTATACCTACACAAGAAGATGGATAATTATCAACTTTTTGGGGGTGATAGCGCAGTGGGTAAACGCTCATCTGGCATCGAAAGATCCCAGGTTTGATACTCACTCAAAGCGATATTTTTCATATAAAATTGAGAGTTTAAATTATTAATCTTGATGTCGGAATGAGGATGTCTCTCGATCATTCACTGGTGCGTACAAATTAGCAGTGCTGCTTTTAGGTTGGCGTACAGAGCTAGTAACAAACACTAACACACAAGGGCTAATGACCATAGTAGTCGATGCCACAATAAAAAAAAAACATTTGTTGACCCTGTGTATAAAAACTTTAAAAACAATTATATGGGAAAAAGATATATATACTGATATATTTTGTAGGTAATTATTAAACCATCAAATCACCCTGTATACTTAAAATTCTTCCGGTTATGCATACCTGTTATAATGTTACTCAAAAGTCACTAAAAAAGTTCTCGTTTTAGTAATTTCAAAGCCTAACTATTTTTGGTATGGTTGGCTGTATGGCTCACCCTGTATGAAAAGTAATCAACGAAATCCTTTAGACTCAAAATTGTAAACGACTAGGTATTAACTTCATGGAATAATTGATCTGTGACGGAACTGAAGAATTATTGAGTGTTTGCAAAAACCTATTGTGATTTATTCGTGAATAACCCTGTAACAGTAAATATTTTTAGCTGAACCTTTCCATGTACATCTAACCAAAACTTATATTTAACTCATAAGCGCAACATAAAATCAATCCAGCTTTTTTGAAGAAAAAACTGATAAAATCAGTAATTCTTCACTTTAACGCGCTGTATCTCGAAAACTGGTCATAGTATCGGATGTAGAATTCATACCTCTCAAGATGTTATGAAAATCATTATATAGTGAGAAAATAGTTACATTTGACCGGGGAAATTTTAGAATACAGGTTGTTCCTAGTTTTTGTACTTTTCTCAAAATAGAATATCTTCCTATAAATAAACTTTGAATATTTTGGAGATTAGAGACACACATATGTTTGTGGTATTACATTTCCCAAAAATGAATCCATAAATACAGGGTTAAGAATAAATCCTAAAAAAAAATTTGTCTAGTCTAGTCTATGAAACACCCTTTATAAGAAATGTGTAATGTACAATATTTTCTCGTCAAAATACCGTATCGAGGAGAGAACCTTTCAAAAATATGCTTCCCTGACGTCACAGTAGAGAAAGTGAGATTTTGCAAAAAACTACCGTCATACATTTGTGAATCACCCTGCAAATATAAATATTTTTAATTGTACATATTTACTAATGTATTACTAAAACATGTAGTAAACGTGTGTATGCAACAGAAATTCAATCTATCTCGTAAGTTAAAGAAAAAAAAATCCGGAAAAGGAAACTAGGCATAGGATTGAGTTGCGCCTATTGACACTTTTGTTTACTTACGTCGAGTACAACAACATACCAAAGTTTCAGAAAATTTGACCGTTCGCCACTTAACATATAAAAAGTACAGGGTCCTTCCCTTCCTTTTATTCCTGCTCTTTCCTTGAACGGCGGTGAAATTTGTAACTTTCAGTACTTCAGGTTCAGATACGATGTCCGCTAATGAGTATGCGTTATTCCCAATGATTAACAGCCAGTTCCATAATCAACATCATAAAGACTCCTTTATTTGAAGTCAGCTTTATGATAAAGTGTCCTTTAAAGTAAACTTTAAAGCGACTTCCGTTCCATAAACGTACCAAAACCTCCTGTTAGATAAAGTCGCCTTTAAAGCGGCATTCGTCAAGTTTTATACTGTTGGCTATTCTGATAAGTAGTACTTTTATGAATACAGTTGTGGTAATACTTCAAATATTTGATGTCAAGCGTGTGTTGTGTGGTCCTGTGATATGTGTCATTAGTAATAAAATTTTTGAATAGTGTGGTGTAAGTTATTACTTAGAGTGATAGTTTGAAATTTATAGTTAGGAAAACGGAAAGTATTGTTTTAATTTAAGGAATTGGTCAAATAAAGAAAATGATGTGTATTTATGTTGAATAGTCGTGAGTCGTAAGTTATTACTTCAGAAAAATATAATAGAAAATATACCACAAACAAGTTCACAAATGATGAAAAGGTGAGTGAAAAATATTATTTCAATAAGAAGCTGGTTTCTAAGTAATAATTTTTGTAGGACAAAGCCTGGCAGCGAGTTACCGCAGCATTCAATGCCCTAGCTCTCCATCGCAGAAATATGGATCAATTGAAGTCCAAATACGACAATTTGAAAACAGAAACAAGGAAAGTGGTAGCCGCACAACGTACTTATATTGAAAGAACTGGTGCGTGGACCTCCTGTAACTGATAAATTCGATCCAGTTATAGAAAATGTTTTGAAAATCATAAACATCAAAACAGTGGTGGGCTTTGATAGCATTTTAGATTGTGATGATGTATGAGGTAAGCTACTCATAAGTATAATTTAATTATTAATTGTGATTTTGTAGGACCTAGACACAGGAAACGAAGCGGATGATTTTTCTACAACTGAAACTGGCCATACAAACTATGTGGAAAAACAAATTCCTGATCTACCGGTATGTGATAGTCATTAATATATTATGAATGATGTTTTATTGGTTTCTATACTTCAGATTTTGATTATTCATGATACAAATAAAGAAAGCGAGCCTAGTGAAAGCCACACTGCTGAGGAAATTGTTTCACATTGCACTCAAGACAATGGGGTAGGTGATACTAAAAGGTTAGCGAACGTCTCATTATATGAACATTTCTTAATTTTTAGGAAAATTCTACCACCAACTTAGACCTTGGCAATGAAGCAACGGACCAGCATCTCTTAAAGTAAGAATATTTTTTTCATTTAATTCAACTTCATTCCTTTATTTTTGTTGTAGAAATTGAAACGTAAATGGTCAAGCTTATACACCTTACAAATTGAAGGAACCCGTTACGAGACAGTTAAGGCCAACGGTAATGAATCCTGCAATATTGGCAAAAGAAGCATTTTATAAAAAGATTGACCTTCTTGAGAAGCAGGTTTGGGCAATTGAAGAAGAAAATAGAAGACAGGAAGAAGCTCACATGAAAAACAAATTATACTAGATTTACAAATATCTGAGTTACGTAATAAAACAAATTATAACCCTCCAATGTGTTTTGTTTAATGAATGGGAAAAATCAGAGAAGAGCTGTACATGAAGGTTTTATTTTTAAAGGCAGAGTTTAACTTCGAACAAACATCCTCCGATAGTAACAATTTTAATTTCCGTTCGACATGTATAGGGATGTTTGTTTGAAGGTGCTTGACAATGTTTCTGTATGATAAGAAATATTCAGGACTTCCATTGTCTGAAAAGGAAAGGAATGAATTCTATGCTAGAACAGATAAAACGAAATTACTGTGAAATTAAGAAGTGCTGAAAATAAAAATGCTGAAAAAATTAAACTATATGTTAAAAATAGAACAACTAAAGTAAGCTGTCCTATTCAATGCGAAGTGTTCTCATTGGGTACGAAGATAATTGTACATTTTGGCTAATATCCATTTGCTGTTTTCTAATTTTTATTGACGAATCACTGCCAATGGAAATAAAAGACAATTCAGAATTAACATACATATTACTCGAATATAATTACAGATTATCAAAGTGTTCATTTATAATAATCTGCCTCACATGTCGACCAACATTAATGTTATTTTGATGCATTTGTGCTGGTAAATCATTTTCCTCCGGCACTTCGTCCAGCCATCCATTTGGAAGTGCTTCATTCATATCTATAGCCATATTGTGCAACACAGCTGTTGCAACAATGATTGCCCTAACTGTTGTTAATTTAACCCGCATTCCATTAGAAAGTATAGGGAAGGACGTTTCCAAACACCATACTGTCTCTCACCACATTCCTAGTTCTTATGATTGACTCGTTGAATAAATTTTCCGCTGCAGTATGTGCTTCTTGTAATTTGGTCATAAGATATGGTTGAAGAGTATAACCACTATCACCAAGTAAACAGTACTGTCCGAACACCCTCTTTCGAACTGTCTTTCAAAGCACTATTATTGAAAATAGTTTGATCATGTGTTGATCCCGGCCACCTCGCTACTATATTTCTGATTCTCAGATCTGCATCAGACACCGTTTGCACATTTAAGGCAAAAAAATTTTTTCTTGAACGAAAAATTTCTGCATCATTACCACCAGGAGAATTAATTTTAATCAATGTGCAATCTATAGCACCAATGACACGTGGGAAACTAGCAATGTGCATAAATTTTCTGCAGTTCTTCTCATTTCATTATCAGTTTCGCTCATCTTTATGTACTGTGGACGAAGAGATGCAATTGCTAATGAAACTCTTCGAACAATTCTGCTAGCAGAAGTCTTAGAAATTCCAATAATATCGCCTGTTGACAATAACATATTCCCAGTTGCATAGAATCGTAATGTCAATAAAAGCTGGTTCATAGGATCAATACAGCCGCCCCTAGAAAATTTTCATATAGTAATCGACTACCTAAAACTTTTAAAAATTCCATTACCTGTTACTTGGAAGATGTAAAAAGTGTGCAACTTGTTGCAGCAGCGATAAAACTGTAGGTTTTGTTAGCCGAAATCTATTAAAAAAATCCAAATCGTCCAAAGTAACAAAATGTTGTTGTCTTCTTCTATATATTTTGGGCCTCCTTACTATTATTTTCTCATCATCTGATGAAGAACTAGAACTTGATGAATTCATTATATTCTTGATAATGAAGTCTACCTCAGATAACTTTCAACGATCTATGAAACCACTGAACCACAACCGAACTATAACACCATACTATTAGCTATCAAAGTGTATGACCATGACAGGCAAATAGGTTATGTTTACCTTAAAAGGACACTTTTCGCAGGTAAAGAGCGGTTGTCCAGCCTTTATGATAAAGGAGGCTTTAAAGTGTCCTTTTGTTTCAAAATTGGTTTATGGAACACATTTTGCCATTAAAGGTAACTTTTTCATATAAAGGAAGCTTTAATTTTGATTATGGAACTGGCTGTAATTGTTTTTTCTCATGGGCCTTTCCTTTTTTGGTCATTTAGATGGCTCCTTAAGGTTTTATGGACTATCATGGGCTCAAAACGTTAACAAAAAAAATATTTTTATTTTCGAGTTTGTAAAAATTTTGTAATTCAATTTTCTTCCAGTAAGAAATAAGCTCAATTTTTATTGTTCTTATTATTAACATCTGTTAATTTGAGGGATGCTTCTAAAATTTCACTAAGAAGAGAATACGACAATATTATTTCGCCCCGAAGTTTGTGGTCCAGGAACTCCAGAACTTTCATTAAACCAGTATTGGTACTATATTTCTGAATAGCCTGGAAATATCTTAATCTGTAGCTGAATAAAGTTCCATACTCTGCATAAGTATGGAACACTCATTATGCAAGGCTCTCACCTGACCGCTTTTTAAATGAAGTTGTCGTTTCCGATCAGTGGAAAAATACCACTTCCAATCGATACACGGAACCACGTCCTTGCGCTTCAATATAATCATTTATTTTATTTGATTCTTGAAAGGGAACTATATTCTTGTGTCTTTACCAAAACAAGCCATGACCTACTTGGTATTCTTTATCGTCCATGGTCATAGCTAAAGATGCATATTCAAATATCTATGTGTGAACCATACTGAATTGTATACAGTGCTTTCGTGAAGTACTGAATAAATTCTTTTTTAGCCAAACTATCTACATCTGAAGAATCTCCTGAAACACTTCGATTTTTAATTTCAATTTTCCACATTTATAAGGGAAAACTAAATTTACAGGGTGATCCACGTTTGACTAATTACGTCCACGACAATTTTTTCAAATTGAACACCCTATATGTTATTCAATTTTTGGAATATCCATGGAAAGCTGATTTCAAAAATGTATCACACATAAGGTTTGTATTATACAGTGCGTTAAATTCAGTGTTCTCGTAAAGTAGTGGATAAATTCGTAAAAAATTTAAAGAATAATTTTTGGAAAGAACGCTCGAAGCCGTCGAATTTTATTTTCATTTGGGCATTTTTTCAAATTTAATTAATACATTCGTGTAGGAGAAATGATGTCATGGGAATTTTTTTAATGGCAACTCCATGTTTCATTACGGAATGTGAAAAGGTGATTATGAGTATGGGTGATATGGAAATAAAATAAGAAAAACTATTTTGAAATAAGAAAATTTTAAATTTAATGGCAATAATAGCTTCAAACAACGATCAAATTAAATGTTCAAATTGTGCACCGTTTGCTATCTGACAGTAGCCAAGACGACGAATAAATTCTTTTTGAATATTGTCAATAACGTCAGGAGGTATACATTATATTGTCTCTTCTAGGCGCATTTTTACTAAGAAATTATATCTTTTTTGAATAAATTTTCAATCGAAAATGTTCGAAAAAATTAGCTTTCTTCGAAAATATATTCTCAATCATAACGATTCCAGTTTCAGTGAGGAAAACCTCGGAATCGAGTATATCGGGCCGGGAACGCCCATCCGTCAATTTTAAACCAATTAGAATGCGTCGTTCGCCTCGCCTGCATTATAAATACAGACGAATCGTTTGACTCGAGATCGGATTAAGGCAAGTGAGAAATTCGGAGTATACGTTCAGTGAGATCTGAATAAGAAATATGTGTCTTTATTAAGACAAATTGGAAATTCAAGGCATTCGTTCAGTGAGATCTGAATAAGAAACTGCTTTTATCAAGGCAAAAATTCGGAATTCAATTCAACTCGAAGAGTATAGCCGTCCAGATCATTAGATCGTTGGTGGCTGCTCAATCGAAAAAGTGTTTACCGGAGCAACTAACCCCAACCCGAAAGGATTAATGCACTAAAAACATCAGAATGGCGTCATCCTCAGACGAAGGATCTGCCACCTCCTCGGAAGGCGATAGCCAAAACCCTACCACCTCGAGGACGAAGAAACAGACGAAGAGACTGCGAATGGAAGACCTCTTCGTCGTACTAACCGAGCTAAGGAGACAGCTAGACGATATACGCAAAGAGAATGAGGAATTGAAGAGGCAACTCCTCACCTTCCACAACGCCGCAGCGGCTGCCTCCCAGATGGAAGCAGCCAAGGCCATCGCCGCCCTCGGCAACAAGGAGGCTGAAAAGCCAGTCCAGGTGGCTGAGAAGCCAGTCCAGGACTCAACACCTCCAAAAGTTGTTGAAATCATGGAGACGGAGGACAACGTCTCCAAGAAAAGAACCCTGACACTCCCCGACGAAGAAGACACCGAGAACCCCAGCAACGACGACGCAGAGTTCACCGTTGTAACGTCCAAAAGAAAAAGAGAGTCCAAACCCGAGACCTCAGAAGCCCCAAAAGCCGGAACCAAATCGGCCCCCGTCGCCAAAACGGTTCCCGTCGTAGCCAACGGAGGCCAAACCATCTTCGAGGGCCCCTTCCCCCAGGAAGTGACCCGAAGAAACCACCTCCAATTGTCCTTAGAAATAAGGATAAGTGGCAGACCGTTTCCGCCGAAATGGCCCGAAGGAAGATCAACTTCCTGAAGGCCAGGCTAACGTCCGATGGAATAACCATCCAAACGGAAAACGAGGCAACGTGGAGGGCAACCACGACGTTCTTGGAAGCTGGTAGCTACAGCTTCTACACGTACTCTCTCAAGTCAGAGATACCACTCCACGCAGTAATCCGGGGGATTCCGGAGAATACAAAGCCGGAGGAAGTGAGGGAAAGCGTCCAGGACTCAGGCTTCACAGTCCTGGAATCTCATAGGATGACATCTAGGCGCACCAAAAAGGCACTTCCACTATTTTTAGTGAAAGTACCAAGGGAAGAAAACCACATCTTCAAGCTTGACACTTGTGTCATGCTTAAAGTGAGAGTGGAACCCCAACGACAGATGACTGGAAGATTCGTCTCCCAGTGCCTCAAGTGCCAATGGTTTGGGCACGCACAAAAGTGCTGCCATTCCACCTCCAGGTGCGTGAAGTGCGGGGAAGAGCACGAGTCCCGGACCTGTCTGAAAACCAAGGAGCAGCCAGCCACCTGCACCAACTGTGGGGGACCACACACGGCCAGTTTCAGAGGATGCCCCAAATTCCCCAAACCCAAACCAGCGACAAGACCCACACCACAACAAACACACCTGCCACCACGACAAACCACATACCAACCACCACGAAGGAGGCAGGGACCCAAGAACGCTGGGCCCCAACCCCAAGCACCACAGGCACCACCAAAATGGGGCCCAACGAGGATAACGACGACGGCAACCACAACAGTTAACCAAGAACTGTTGGCACTACCTGAGGCGCTCAAGAAGCAACTTCTTGAGCTCTTCAAACAGAGTCAGGCCCCAGGAAATCTTAAATGTTAAGACAACTTCCGGAAAAACTCAAAATCTGCTCCTGGAACATCAACAGCGCACTCACACGCAAGGATGAGCTGCACGAACTGATATCCAGAACACAAGTGGACATCGTCGCCATCCAGGAAACAGCACTGAAACCCCAGAAGAACTTCCATCTTCCAGGATTCACCTGCTACCGAACAGACAAACCCGGTTGTCGAACCCGCGGAGGCGCAGCCCTGCTAGTAAGAACCGGCCTCGAACAACACGAGGCTGAGAAACCAGAACTATCTCGAGGCGAAGCAGTCGCAGTAAAAGTGAAAGTCAGACGCATAGGAATGCTAAGAATCATCTCAACGTATATCCCGCCAGGGGGAAATATACAAAGAGAAGACCTAGCAGAACTATTTCCAGATCATCACCCAACCGTAGCCATCGGAGACTTCAACGCGAAGTCACAGACATGGCACTGCAGAAACAACAATCCACGAGGCCGAAATCTGGAGAACTTACTGGCCGACTACAACGACATCGAAGTAGTAGCCCCCTTCGAACCCACCTACCACGGACTAGCAAACCATACACCAGACATCCTAGACATAGCACTGATACAGTCCATCCCAGCCAACACCGAGATGGAAGTATTAGACGAGGGCTCCTCAGACCACAACCCAATCCTACTAACAATAGGGAGGGAGACGCGGAACCTGAACCCCAAAAACATACACACCCAAGGACACAAAAAAAAAACACCGGAAGCCATAGAACGCAGCTCCAAGACCACCCAAGCAACCAGATTCAACTTCCAACTAGCACTAACCCCAGAGGTTAGGGAGCTAGTTAGGAGCAGGCGCCGCTTGAAAAAGAGATACCAGAGAACACTGGCTCCCGAAGATAAGAGGAGAATGAACCAGGCAGGCAGGCAACTGCGGCTGGAACTCAAAGCTCACCAAACACAGCAATGGACAAACAGGATGACAGAAATGAGCACAGAAGACAACTCTGTATGGAGAATGCAGAAAGTACTTCGACAAGGCAGGAGGAAACCGTGCCCGCCACTCCACGGAGAGGGGGGCCTGGTCTACACTGACAACGAAAAGGCAGAAGCATTTGCGGACGCTTTCGAACGCCAGTGTAGAGAAAACCAGGTCAACCAAACCGACGAGGTGGAAGACATGGAAACCCGAGCCAGTCAGACTGTCAGGAGAATAAGACGGATCAATGATGCCAAGCACGTCCTTGAACCAATTCCAGAAAAACAAGGCATCATCCAAACCTCTACCCGCAAGGCACCCGGACCAGACCAAATTTCGAATAGAGCCTTAAATGCTCTACCGAGAAAAGGAATTGCTGCCTTGACCAACATTGTCAATGCAGTGCTCAGGCTCAGACACTTTCCACGACCATGGAAAGAAGCCACGGTCATCATGATCCCCAAACCCAACAAGAACCATGTGATACCGCAAAAGCACCGACCCATCAGCCTCACACCCTCGATGAGCAAGGTGGCAGAACGAGTCATCCAGAGACGATTGGAACCACTCACGGAAAAACTCAACGTCCTACCAGACGAGAAGTTCGGCTTCCGACAAGAACACTCTACGGAAATGCAGGTCCTGAGGATAGTGGACTTTGCCGTAACAGGCTTCAACCTGGGCAGGGGACACCACACAGGAGCCTTATTCCTAGACGTATCCAAAGCCTTCGACAGGGTCTGGCACGATGGCTTAATCACCAAAAGGACAGACCTCGGATACCCCACTCCCATAGTGAAGCTGATAGACTCCTTCCTGCGAGGACGGCGGTGCCAATGTAAAGTTGGCAACGTCCTCTCAGCAGTGAGGACCCTAGAAGCAGGAGTACCGCAAGGCGCAGTCTTATCTCCACACCTGTTCTCCATCTACACGGCGGACATCCCAAAGCCTGCTGACAACTTCAACAAGCTAGCGCTGTACGCGGACGACACAGCACTAGTGGCCAGATCGATGAACGCAACGCAAGTAACCCGATACCTGCAAGATCAAGCAGACAAGCTTGAGGACTGGTTCAACCTATGGAAGATCGAGATCAACGCGGAAAACCCACAGCAAGCAGATTACCAGGGTCACCTTGGACAAAAGATTGACATTCAGGCAACACGTAGACCGGAGGTTCGGACTAGCGAAAGCAGCCCGAAAGAACCTCTACCCCCTCATAGGACGCAGTAGCAACATGGACCTCCAGCTAAAACTGCTTCTCATCAGGACCATCCTCCTTCCCATCATCCTGTATGCATCCGCCGCATGGGGTCAATGCGCACAAACATACAGGACCAAGATCCAGCTATTCTTAAACGTGAGCCTAAGAATGGCAGTGAACGCTCCCAGATACGTCCCGAATAGATTTATCTACAGGGACCTGAATGTCAATCCGAACTTCATTGACGACCATCTTCGGAACCACGCCACCGCGACGTTCCTGAAGACGGACACCCACACGAACCCGGTGATTCAAGACATCCACGCGAACCTAAACCTGGACGATCCCAGGTTTAGAGAAAGGGAAAAGTATTTGCGACCAGTCTACCAAAACGACCGTCCACCACCGAGAGTAGCACTCCGGCGCGTCAGGTGAGTAACAACTCAACACAAAACACGTAAGATCAACACACCCACATCACACCAGACACTTACACACCCATCAGGTACATCACCACCATGCACACACAGCACAAGTCAGGTAAACATACAACAATCAGATAATAAGGGGTTTAAAGCACTCAGAGGCTGACTTCATACCACAGGAGGTACGATTTCAATTTCGCAAACGTGCCATTTGCGAGTTGAGGACCGCTCCAAGGAGGAGCGGGGGAGGATGGAAGTGGATAGTAAATCTCGTTCACACATAACAAGAAGGGGATTTACTATCCATGGGCGCTCAACCTTAAGGGGGGGCATGGACTCGAGATCAGTTCTCTCTAGCGTTTGGAAGGAAGCAGTTCACAAGTCAGTCTCCGCTGTGGATGCAGGGAGTTGAGTTAACAGAGCAGTTTATTCATCTTGGAAAATTTATGCGTTTGATTTTTGGACGAATTTCAACGTATGCAAAAGCACCACGGGAAATTGAGAGCAGTCATTCTTTAATCGTATACTTAAAAGCTTGTAAGAAGGAGGGCACTAAATACCTCCAAAAAGAATTCGAATTCATACCAAATCAAGTCTGTACTTTTCAGCACAGCACGTCGCTTCGCTTCGAAACGAGATTTATGAAATTAAGTCTGTCCTTTTCAGCACAGCACGTCGCTTCGGAACGAGAAATATTGGCAGGTAGCAGCTGAATATAAGGAAGGCACTAATACCTTTATTTGTTCCTTCCTACTCCCATCCCATCCTTCGCCTTGCTGCCCTCAACGAGCCCTCTGACAGCCGAGTTGGAGGAAGGGTTCATTGGGCACTTGGACATCGTAACACTCGTCGGAAGAGTGGTCGAGGCCGCTGATTACGGTGGTTAGGAAATCAGTGGAGTTAGGCGTGAATCGTACTGTCGTTAATATTTGTGTTTCGTAGATTAGGGACTCGTCCTAAGCCCGTAGGTCCGAGACCGAATGAAGTCTCAATGCAGGGTCCTGGCTTAGAGCTATTAGGTTTTACATGAATTCCAGACTTCTGATAGGGTCCGCGACTCGAATCATAGGGGTACAAATTGTATTTTCTTAGCACTTTTCGATCTGTTCTCTCGAGGACTGAGGAACGACGAACTGTGTTATTTCTCAAGAGGAACGAAAAGCTGTCTCTATTGACGAGCGGCTGGAATATAAAATTTAGTTTCTGTGGACGTAGAAACTAGTTGAGAAATCGTAGGTGTGTGCACACAACCAACGAACTGTACCACGAAATTTTCAAGGGTGTTAAAATTTCTTTCGTGTTCATTTTGATATAAAAGATTTATTTTTCAAATATTTCTATATTCATAGGTAATCTATTAGGATTAAATTTCTTTTTACCAAATAAATTTCATTGTGAGAAGTTCATGTACTTGATATTAAATCTGATAGGAATCAATTAATTCTTGTTTGACTTCAATACAAAAATTTACTGGAAGTCGTATTGGAAAATACTGCTTTTCTTAATAGGCTTTCCGGAATAAAATACTTGTAAATATTATTTCCTATTTGAACTTTCCAGAACTTGGGGTTCATTCTCTCTCTTGTCCTGAAGGGGTAGATACGCGCGAGGATGAATGATAAAACTCACGAGGAGCTTGGTCAGGGCAATTACTTAACTTTCACGATGAAAAATCATCCTCGTGCTGACAACTGTCAGTATCTCGGGACAAATTCTTGCTTTTAAATCCTGAAAATTATCCGGCCTATTAACATACACTTTACTCTTTAAGGATCCCCACAAGAAGTAATCAAGTGGTGTCAAATATGGAGATCTAGCTGGCCACTCAATCGGTCCTCTTCTCTCTATCCAACGATTCAGAAACACCACATCTAAATAGTGGAGGACAGCTGCTGCATAATGGGGAGATTCACCATTTTGATGGAAGAATAAATCAGTTCTCGGAAGATCAGGTTTGTCTAGATCTGGATACAAAGCTATTAGTGCAGGAATAAGGTCGAATCGAAGGAAATCCAAATATATTGCACGAGTCAGGTTCACGTCGAAAAAATAGGGACCCATAATTCTTCCGTCGACTATGCCACATCATATGCCACACCATACACTTTCTGTGGATTTTGAGTGTGATACTCCATCATCCATCGGGGATTGTCGGTACATCAATAACGGCAATTTTGCCTATTGACGTGGCCGTTGAAAACAAACGTAGCCACGTCAGAAAATTTTTTTTTTTTACAAAATTATTATCATTATCGCATAGCTGTTGCAGTTGTTCGCAGAATTGATTTCGCCGATCAAAGTCGTCTTCATTCAGCCCATGGATGACTTCATTCAGCTCATGGACGAGGTTGCTTTTCTCAGAATTTTGTGGACTGTAGACGCTGCCATATTGAAATCAGAAGCCAATTGGTTGAGTTTTGTGTGATGATTTTCATGCACTGCCAACATAGCATCAAGCTGATCGTCTTCTGGTGGTGAGGGTCGACCAGATTTAGGAATATCAAGGACATGCCCAAAATCACGGTATTTTGACTCAACTTTGCTCAGCATGCTTTGGTTAATAGGTTGCCGATCAGGAAGAGTTGCATTAAACAAATCAACTACTTCTCTTTGGGTGCGCATTTTGTCTCCAAATCATATCATTCAAATAATTTCAATTCTTTCTCGTTGATTTAATTTAATCATTTTCCATGAAAAGACAAACTAACTACTCAATAATGTATCGACAAACGATAAGATATGTTATTCTTTAAAGAAATAACTTCACAAAAACTAATCAGCAATAAAAACAAAAATCTGGTCGCAATGGCTACTGTCAAGTAATCGAAATAGTCAGATAGCAAACGGTGGCACAATTTGAACATTTAATTTGATCGTTGTTTGAAGCTATCATTGCCATTAAATTTAGTATTTTCATATTTCAAAATAGTTTTTCCTATTTTATTTTCATTGCACCCATACTAATAATCACCTTTTCACATTCCGTAATGAAAAATGGAGTTGCCATTAAAAAAATACCGATGACGTAATTTTTCCTACACGAATCATACTGTATGTATTAATTCAATTTGAAAGAATGCCCAATTGAAAATGAAATTCAACGGCTTCGAGCATTCTTTCCAAAAATTATTCCTTTAATTTTTTACGAATTTATCCACTACTTTACGAGAGCACTGCATTTAACGCACTGTATACAAACCCTAGGTGTGATATATTTTTGAAATCAGCTTTCCATGGAGATTCCAAAAATTGAATGATATGTAGAGTGTTCTATTTGAAAAAATTGTCGCGGACGTCATTAGTCAAACGTGGATCACCCTGTATATTTAATTTTCCCTTATAAATGTGGCAAATTGAGATTAAAAATTAACCTGTTTCAGGAGATTCCTCAGAAATGGATAGTTTGACTAAAAATGAATTTTTTCAGTACATTACGAAAGCACTGTATGAAGCACTGTGCATGTCGATGTATCAGTCGACATAAAAAAATTATTTAGATATTTTGCTAGGGATTGATTGTAAACCACTCGAAAAGGGAATCTGCTCAACAACCGCAGCTTGAAATATTGGGCTAGTCTTATTCAAAACTCATCAACGGGTTCTGTAACATTACCTAGATGCCCTTTTTTTGTTTTGAAAAAACTTAAAAAAATAGCATGACAGAAGTCTGTAACACTTCATAGAGAGCTGATATCATAGAGCATGAAAAATGTCTTATTCCCCAAGACTGCTCACTACTTCTACTTATACAGTAGGTGTATGTTGTATCCATCAGAAAATAACCACTTTCCTGGCTAATGTTTCGACGGACATTGTATTACATCAGATGAATAATTGTGTGAAGTACTACAAGGTTATTTTAATAATAATAAATGCTTTTATTTAAAGGTAGAGATAACCATACAAATTACAGGATTCAACATCTGCACGTGATAGTTCATGGGCGGAAATTGCTCTTCCATCCAACCAACAAAATTAACACATGAATTATCATAATTTGAGAAGAGTGAAAAATAATACAGCCATTTATACTGAAACGTATAAGTAGGACAAAATACAGCATTTAGGAAATACATTACAAAGAAAAACACTTTTTAACAAAAAATTAAACCGACGAAATTAGGAACTGAAAAGTAAAAAATAAAATAAACCTCCCTAGTCTCAGTAACTAGCTCCTAAACTAATGTAAGTAACTAATTTTGAGTCGGCGCCAAACAAACAAGCAAATGAATTAGGTAAGGCGTAAAATTATGGCATCGAGTTGCGCGGTGACATTCTGATAATTTTTTTGAAGTAATTTAATGATGTTCGTTGATTGTTTGTTTGGCGCCGACTCAAAATTAGTTACTTACATTAGTTTAGGAGCTTAGTTACTGAGACTGAGAAGGTTTATTTTATTTTGTACTTTTCAGTTCCGTATTTCGTCGGTTTAAGTTTTTGTTAAAATTTTTTTATTTTTAAATTTTTTATGGCTAAAATATACTAATTACTACCTACTTGTTTTTTGATTACTTCCAAAATACTTACTTACCCACCTAACTCAACTATTACCAGTTAAATAATATGATTATCTACTTTTACTATTTGTTGTTATATAAATTATTTTTGTTGTTCTGATTAGTTTATTTCATTACTTTGTATATCATTCCATCCTCTCATATAATATAATGTTTCTGACGGATGTGGAACAGAAATAATGTGATTTTATAGTCTTGAAACAAAACGAAGTTTCGAATTTTCCAGTTGAAGATTCAACAAATAATTTTCCATGAAGTCGAATGCCACCCTTCTGAATCCAATTTCATTAAGCGATTCTAAAAGTTTTTTAGTGACTCACGGAGTTAAACGCTTTCGCTGGATCTAGAAAGATGCCGATGGCACATTTACAGTTATCTAGAGCGGGATAAATTCTTATTGAGAGTTCTGCGATAGCATCTTGCGTCGACATATTTTCTTGTAATCCGAATTGTCGGTCTGAAATAATGTTGTTTCTTGAGTTAAGCATTCATACAATTTTTTAAAAATTTTCCATGATTTTTGCAGAATCTGTTACTCTAGACTAACTAGAGACTTTTTTAAATAATTGATTTACTACCGCAATTTTTGAATATTTCTGGACATGTACTACTTTCAAATATTTCCTTCATCAAATAAGTAAGAGGCTCGGCTACGTATTCCGCAGTGGGAGCTATGAAAAATAAAAAGGGTTTGGGTTTCTGTTTAGGATTGATATTGCTTTTATCGATTTTGAGTGCAAGTTTCCTACCTATCTGGATTAAATAATTGTTGAAATGATTAGGGACCTCAAGGGCATCTAATGTTAATGTGTTTTCATCTATTTTTATCTTTTGATTTCATTACAAACATTTTGTGTTGTTGCATATATCTTTAACTACATTCCAAAGGTTTTTTGAACTATTATTATTGGATGTTATCAATTGTTTATAATCTGATTTTGTTTTCTTTGTGAGCCCATTCAGTTCGTTTCTATAAGTTTTGAATTGGATATTCAATTGTTTATTATTTGGGTATTACATCATAGTGCTTTTTGTAATCCAATATTTTCTTTTCCTATCATTATGTTTTATTCTAGGTTCACTGGTACAAGATTCGATAATTGATATTTTCTCCACAAAATAATTATAAATTCCATTAATGTTCGTAAAATTATAGTAAGAGTCCCATCTTTCTTTCATTGGGATTTTTTTTAAGTTACTATAGTTTATTTGTTTCACAATAATATTTTGAGCTATTTTTTCAAGTGACTCGGCGATTTGAACAAGAATTGGGTAATGGTCAGTGATGATAGTTTTCAAAACAAAAGAGTTGAGCTCTTCTTCTCCATGCTCACTTTTGATGAAGCAGTGGTCTAAGCATGTCCCTCTAGCTGGTCTTGTGATCTCATTTATAGACGATTTGAACCCATACTCGAACAAAATTTTGAAGTATTCATCGGATGTGTTTTCATTTATATTGAATATTGTCTTTTACCGAGTTCAAATATTGATTTAGATTGATCAAGAAACATTTTTTGTTAAGCGATGGAGATCTGTAAAGTGACGTAAGGATGATGTTTTTTCCATCTAATTTAAAATTTGTTTCAATAACTCTACATTCACCCAATGCAACTATGTCATAATCATATTTTATGATATTTTTTACATACATTAGAATGTCATCATTTGTATTAATCTATTTGCCTACGATGCATGACATCTGTACTTTCAGCTTATGTAATAACACTCTCAGTTCATTTGGGTTTTTTGAAGCACTTTATATTCATGTGCAATACATTGAATGTTTCGCGTTCATTTTTGGCGAGCACACTGATTAGATTTTCAATATCCGTAACTGTTATCTTCATCGGTATGTAATGATAATCCCTAATATACTAATCCATTTTTTTTAATGTCTTGGTGAACTGTAAGAACACTTTTAGATGGTTGTCACACAAACAGTGGTTGTCACACAAACAGGAAATAAGAAAATAAAAACTATTTTTCGGGAATGCTGCGTAGTTTCATTTTTTTGTCTTTTTCCACCTCTTTCGTAGATTTCCCAGAGCGTTGTTGTATTGGAGTATTCATTTTTGGTTTGGTTCGGTTTGGTTGGTGGTTCGTAGATGGGTCATAATTTTTGAAATTTTTGGGAATTCCTATGATGCTTTTTGTGTTGGCATACTGGAAGCACTTTGGGGTTTCTCTGAAATATCATTTTCAGTTTCTTCATTATCTTCAAGAACTTCCGCACTCTATAATTTACCATTCACATGTAGCCGATTTCCTTTTTAACCGACGAAACCAAAAAGGAGGAGGTTCTCTAGTCGACGCGTATATTTTTTTATTTTTTTTAATGTATGATCACGCACAACTTTTCACAGAGCTGTTCGATTCCGATGATTCTTTCTTCTTTGGATAGGGTGTACTCCGAAGTTAGTCCCATCTCAATTTGAACAACAGAATCCATCCCTAAGGGAGCAAAATGAAGGATATTGATCGTTAACCCTCTGAATTTTGGTCCGTTAACCGATTCTATCAGGCATAACTTTGTAGTGGTTTTTTTGATTTGGATGGTTCGTTCTTTATTAGAAAGGGTATACCTCATAGTTGATCATATTCCAATTTGGAATGAAATGATCCACCCCTATGGGTAGAAAAATAGGGGATGATTGATTTTTCACTTGTGAACTTTGGCACACATATGTAGTTGACATTGACAGACCCTCCTACATCCGTCAAAATGATTACATTCTATGAAAGGATGAAATTATATACAAAGTGATGAAATCAACTAACCAGAACTTTCAAAATTAATTCATATTATATAACAATAAATAGTTAAAATAGAAAATCATATTATTTAATAGTTATTAGTTGAAGTAAGCTAGGTAAGTAAGTATTTTGGAAGTAATAAAAAATTAAGTAGGTAATAATTAGTAGATTTCAGCAACAAAAAATTGAAAAATAAAAACCGACGAAAAAATCAACTGAAAAGCAAAAAATAAAATGAACCTTCTTAGTCTAAATGATAATTGAGCTCCTAAACTAATGTGACTAACTGATTTTAAGTCGGCGCCAAACAAACTAGCAGTAGTATTTGTACAGACTCGCTCCAACTAGTCCGCTTTTACCTTGCAGATCGCAAGCAAAGTGTTAAATTGGAAGTTAACATATTTGCTTGTAGAAATGTTTTATCTGGAGTACCACAAGGTTCAGTTTTGAGGCCACGTCTCTTCTCACTTCACACTAGTCAGTTCGAGAGATGTATTAGACATTGCAAAATGCTTATGTTTGCTGATGATATTCAATTGTATTAGGTTCTCTCTGAATCTGAATAATGCAGCAGCAAATTTAAATAATGATTTGGATAATATTGCAGATATCGCAAATTGGCATTATCTTATGTTAGAAAAAATCTGTACCCTCGGTTTTCGGAAACAAGTTCAATAAAACTTTCACATAAAGTAACCATCAAATTATTATAAAAAATAACGTCATCAACATTTCTGAAAATACCAAACGTCTTGGCCTGATTTTGGATAACTATTTAAGATTTCGTGAGCACGTCATGAGTAACATTCAGAGAGTATATTGAGCTGAGATTACTGTACCCCCATAAATCATATATACCTATAGCTACAAAAAAGTATTATGTGAAACGCTAGTACTATACTATCACACAATTATTGTTCCCCTATATAAAGTTTGTGCATAGATCAAGAAACATCTAGTAGAGTACAACGTTTACAGAATCTCCATATTTGAGGGAAATTTCCAATTTGATATCTCCAAATCATATAATGCGAACCTGATAAATTCAAACAATATGACATGTAAAGACTAAAAAAAGAATTGAAATCTTCCCTACTAAATGATTGCCAATTACTATAACTGCTATATCATTTCTTTTCTGTTAATTTAATGAGAGCACCTTCTAAAGATTGATAAGGAACTGCTGAAAAGGAACAATGAGAAGAGACATAATGAAGCAAGTCTATATATATATATATATATATATATATATATATATATATATATATATATATATATATATATATATATGGAAGAGAGAATATGAGGGGACTGTTAAAAACAAATTGGACGGAATTTAATGGACATATAATATATATATATATATATATATATATATATGAAAACGATTAGATAAGTAGTAGTGTTGAGTAGGTAGAAGTACAATATAATATTTACAACTGTACCACAACAAGGGTTAAGTGGTTGATCACCACGGTAAACTTCCCCTTGGGATTTCTGCATTGAACATATAAATCTTTTCTTCTACGTCTTTTTTGGATGTAGGAGAATATTAATTATTTTGGTTAACAGTTTTGACATTGATTTGATTTTAAAATGAGTAAAAATTTCGAAACGATCGGAAATTATAATTCTCAAGTTTTAATACATAGGTGTATATTTTACTCAGATTATCAATAGCAGATTTTCCATTCAAATAGTTATTTTCTTCATTTATCTGATTCATATCAAGGAAGGATAATTTCTTTAAGTCTTCAATATTGTGACATTTATCATAATTCATTTCGTGTTTTGTTGAGAGAACATGCTCTGACAATGCACACGATTTTTTCTTCGTTTTACAATCCCTTTTTTGTGAAACTAAATTGAGGAAACTGAATGGTCGAATTATTTCACACAGAAGTGACTGTAAAACTAAAACAAAATGCACACTGTCAGAGCATGTTCTCACAATAAAATACGTAATGATTCACATAAATGAGGAATATATCTGAATAATAAATCTGACATTGATAATCTGAAACTAGAGAATTTCCGATCGTTTCGAAATTCTAATTTATTCATACTAATATAAAATTGTAATTGACTGTTTGTTTGATTGTTTGTTTGATTGTTTGTTCGAGCATCACGCAAAAATTAATGGACCGATTTTGATGAAACCATTTTGTTTGAAAGCTTCTGATTAGACTTAAAAACTGGTATTTGGTCTCGCTACGATGACGGGAACCGGAGATATAAGTGCAACCAATGTAGGGTGAGCTCCCATTTCAAGTATATCTATAACGGGATAACAGAAAACGGAATAACGAGAAAATTGTATAACGGAAAAACGGGAAAATGGGATAACGGGAAAGGAGATACTGGGATAACGGAATAACGGAAAACAGGATGACAAGAAACGGGATAACGGGAAGCGGGCAAAGCCACACGCATACGCTAGATTCAACAATACAGAGAATATAGGAAAAAACAACTCCAACGCGGACGAAGTCGCGGGGACCAGCTAGTTCATCCTCCTGCATTAAAGGCGAAGGACCTCGCTCGAACCTTATGGAAAAGTGATCTATGTGGGAATTGTCTGAATTTTTTATATTGTTTGGAGGAAGTCTTCCTTATTAAAAGTTACCATTGCGCTAAAGTCCAATAACTAATAGTTTCGGAGATATTTGCCAATGATACTGGCTTATCCCGTATTCAATCCCTACCGTTGACAAAACTTTTTTATTTTATTTTTTAGGTTAATTGTTTTTAAGGTTATTTTTTGTGTTGAAGTTAGTTGAAAAAAAGTGAGTTGAGGTTTTCAACTAACTATTAAAAAACAAACGTAACCTAAAAAATAAATTCAACATTATATAGAGGTCATTGGCACCAGAAAAATTCTCGTCGACTGCTTCTCGATTTCTCTAAAATTATCGATTGCTCTGTTGGGAAGCTTGGCGTGACATGAACCAGTCAGTCACACTCTTGAAAATCTCGCTTGGGGCAGACACAAACTACGTGCAGCAGCGTACTGTTTTCTTAACAGTATCCGAGGAATAAACAAAAAACGAGAGGAAACGAAAAATTACTCTATTTGAGAGTGTTGGAATGTTCCTGCAAATATGCTCGAATTTGAACTTATTCCACCATATAAAATGAGAAGAAAATCAATTTGGTATTATAATTCATGAAATGAAGCGATTTGATGAGTGCGAGCGAGCATCATGGGCGATAGCTCTCGTGTATTCCTACCCCCTGCGGTCCGATACAAAAATTTCCTTCTTTCCATGGATGGTGTCGATCTGAATTCTTGCAAATTGTTCCACGTCGGCACGGTTCGCATCCTACGACAATGTCTCACACAAATTTGGAGAAGAGTAAATTCCCTTCATTTTTTGTACCAACACTTTTTCGTACCACAAATTTTCGAAATGATCTGTCGTTTCGTTCTCCAGATACTTCTAATGTTCCATCCAGGTTGAAACACGCTGTAGAACATGCTCCAATTTCCATGACCGTAACTTCAAAACTAACACGGTTCAACTTTCGAGGGTTAGCCTTGGCTGTTTGGACGTTTCTGTCCCTTTGCCACATTGTCTGCAGGAAAGTTCTCTGTTGTACAGCCCCATTTTGTGCAGGTGTCCTCTCATTGGGCAATGACCAGTGGGAAGGCCCGTTATTGTTCTGACTTGGTTCCTACTTATCTTGAGTAGTTCTTCAGTTCTTTGTTTCGACGGTTTTTTAATATATGTTTTCCCGTGGTGGATGAGAGGCTCCCTTTGTTTTCGTTTGTCCCAGTCCCGTACGCAGCCTCCGATGGCTGATTTTGTCGCTCCAAGTTCAGGATCTGGGCCAATATATGGAGTTGATGAGCCCATCCTGGCTAGTTCATCAGCTTTTCCATTGCCCTCGATGCCACAGTGTCATGGAACCCACATCAAAGTTATTTTGTTGTGTTCTGCGAGGACAGTGAGTTCTTCTTGGCATTCCCATACCAGTCTTGATGCCACTTTTGGGTTCGTGAGAGCCTTCAGTGATGCCTGGCTATCGGTTACAAATAAATGAATCGTGTTTAGCCTCATTTGAAAATTCCGGCCCTAAGAGGGTGAAAAGTGGTTAATAAATTTGTAAAAGTTGTCACACAGCATTACTTTCACTGTCAAATCAATTATGCCACCAAACGAGATAACGGGATAAACGGAAACGGGATACGGGATAACGGGATAACAGGATAACGGAAAGCAGGCAAAGCCACAGGCATTAGCTAGATGGAACAACACAAAAAATACAAATTCTACACGGTCGAAGTCGCGGGTACCAGCTAGTTTTACAAACATTGAATATATATGAAATAAATTCTGATGACTCAGATGAGTATATAACTATTAATCATCGTAATAATCACTATAATGGCAATAGTAACACTAATAATAATACCAACATTGAATATAAAAACATAACTTTCAATGGGGGGATATAAAAATAAAATCAATAGTAAATATTTCCTCATTGAAAATATTTGAATGGTGACGAATATTTCAGTTTGTTATTTATCATATTTGTGTGCATGTTTCATTTTGAGTATTTAAAGTCCCATTTGGGAAAAGAGCACTGTTGGTGTTTACTGTTACGAAAACGAATACACTACACCACTCATGTTTTCTGCATGTCGCCTGTGTTAGAATTCCCTGTTGTTTGGTACCTGTCTTAGAATTCCGAGAAGTTCGTCTAGAATAAACAAGTCGATTCGAGCGATTTCGGGAGAGGCCGAGATAGTACCGTTAGGAATTTTTAAGGGGTAAATAATGAATAAGGGACTGACGAAGAGAGTTTTATTCAAGCTGAAGCTAACAGAGAAAACGAGTGTATTCAAGATTAGAAGTGAGTGCCGTGACGTGCGCGGTATTTCAGTAGCGAATGTGATCGAGTTATTTAGTTGTGAGAATTCATTATTGTTCTGTATTGTGAACTATAAATGAAGGAAGAAAAATAAGTTCAGTGATTTAATGACTAAGAACCTCAGATTGAAACAATACACATATACACGCACACCTTAAAAGCAGTTATTCAGTACGATTCATTGGTTCCAACCAAATCATCTTCAAAACCTTCACCACCAGACGATGAATCACTTGCTTCAAATTCCTCAGATGTGTCGCTCTCTGAAATTTATTTTTTTCCTTGATCCCTTTGCTTTATTGTTATCTAAGAATCTTTTGGATTTCGCTGCTGCCTTTTTTTGTGCTTCTATTTTATGTTGCTCTAATTCCTCTTCTCTTTTATCGCTTTTTTTTTCTTGGTTACTGCAGCAAACACATTCATCTTTAACTTTGCTGCTGCCTTCTCTGCCTTATTTCATTATCCCTTGCAAATACCAGTGCGTCCAAATTTTGGCTCAGGGTGGAATGGCCATCTAAGAGTAATATAACCGGCATTTTTTTCAACATACCACTTTTTTTTTTAATGGCAAAGCTATTGTGCAAAGAGCTCACTTGTGATGTATCAGAAATAGTCACTTCACTCCCTGTTGGGGCCCCCTTCATCAATTCTGAAGCAAATCGTTTCCGCTTAAAAATAAAAGTAGGGGGGATATACAAGCCCGAAGCTCTTACACAACATAGAATAGTGGTATTTACTTCCAGCTCACCACTGCTTGCTGCTCCAATCTGATGTTCCGTGTTTTTTTTCCAGGCAGTAGTGATAACTTCCTGCTGCCTCAGTGATAATTTGGAGTTTTTTTTCATGAACTTGTAGAACCATTTCTTTCATGCCAAGCCATTTTCAATGTTGAAATAATGTGGATTTCTGCAATATCAAAGGCGAGTTTTCTCACATCTTTCATAGTTAGTCCGGAAAATCTTGCTAAATGTGCTACTAACTTTTTTTCCATCTTTTCGGTAAATACAGGCCGCCGGCCGGAAAGTTTAGTCACTATGGGGCCTTCTCATTGGTTTTGTAGATATCGTTTCAGCGTAGTTTGTAGTATACCATATCTTTGAGCTGCTGTGTTTACTCCAACATGTTTTTGTCGAACAGCTTAGACTAAATCTTCTTTGGACTACTAACTATACGTCTGTTTAATATACTTTTTATCTGAAAAATAGGCCTTTCTCAGCATACGTACGGAAATAACAACGAAAAATTATAAAACTGCGATCGTTTCCTAAATGGGACCGGTCCAACATCGACTCCCATGAACATTCCAATTTAGAAAACCTTTTAGTGAAAAACCGAAAAAGACAACTATGACATGTATGCATAGAAACGTTGCTAACAAGTTTATCTATATCGCAAAATTATTGAATTTACCCATACCTTCGTCAATTACGAACAATTGCTTGATTGAAACGTGCGAACTTTTACTATAGGGATGTAAAATTCAACTACCATCTCTAATAGAACACTTGATGATGACTGACCAAGAGGGACTTCTTCATTATGGATGTTCTAGTACTACAATTTCACACCAGAATAGCATCACTGACGCTAAAAATCGCTGGTCCATTTTAGGATGCGAACCAATATAGGCAACTTTCCCTATTTTGATTTAGTGTCTTATTTTGAATGAACTTTGGTTTGGTATTGATTTGTTATCGTATTTTACCTTATTTTGATATAAGTGTCAACGTTTCTGAAGAGTTTCATTTAGAGTGACAAGAAGTGGGTTATTCGAACCTTTTTGTGAATGAAAGACTACAAATAGTAAGGCGTGGCCAAATCACACACCCTTGAGGAAATATGTGACTAAAAACTGAACAGTGCCTTATTATTAGTTTTGACACATTCAATAATTTGTGTTTGAAAAACAGTCAATAAATACCCAATTCCATTGATATTTGGTACAATACAGGTAATTCAAAAATCGTATTGTTTATTTTTGTTTCTTCCTTGTATCGTAGTTATGACTGATAATTCTAATCATTTTAACATTAGTTGATAAATTTATACAATACAAATATCTTGGCATATTTTAATAGACTATGACTTGGATAATTTATATTTTTTCCGAATATAATTTCCAGAATGCTTCTATGTAGAATAATTCAATTACGCCTATGATGAAGACAATTTCAATTGTACTAATGCATAATATAACACTTTCAAATGGCTAATATCTAAAGAATCAAATATTTGAATTTGTAGTCTTCGCAACTTTCTAGTTATATTCTGAATCTGCAAATCCCATCTGAGGTGTCAGTTGAAATGCCTAGATATTTAATGGAATCTTCTGCTGGAATTTTACAGTTCATTTCAAAACATAGCGGTCCCATAGTGGGTAAATTATTGGAATAAGATGTAATCGTCGAATACTTGGTTTTGTCCAAGTTTAGTGTGCGTTTATTGTACCTGAACCATCCATCTATTTTTGTAATATCGGATTCTGCCTTGGGTTTTAAGCTGGCCCAAGATTCATATACCATGACGGTATCGGCATTGCGTTTCAAGAGTATCATATAAATTATAAATAAAAGTGGTCCCAAGACAGTTCCTTGAAGTAGGCCATAAGTAACAGTCATAAGATCACTGATAGTTCCCTCTATATCAACCATCTGTTTCCGATCAGAAAGCTATTCTTTCAAAATGTTCTATGCCCTTCATGTCATTCCATAACTAAGTTTATTCAATGTATTTCATAGCATACGCCTCGGACAAGTCAACAATGTAATATTCGGATAAACGCCGATCCTAAACCCTCCAATTTAGTGAGACATTCAAACAATAGCGTTATTGCCACTTATTTGGAAATCCAGGGCTTGATTAATCGGGGCTGCAGCCTCGGGGCCGCCACAAGAGAGGTCCCCCACAATTGAAATTTTTAGGTAAAATTTCCTAACAAATACCGAATTATATGCAAACATATATATATATATAAAAAATTCTGACAACCGAAAAGCAGTTCCCCCACTGATTCCACTAATTATTCGTTTTAAACCTTCCAAAGCACGTTTCATATTTTTGTCAAATTTAATGGTTAATATTAATCTTCAATCCGATAAATCATGTGTATGTGCGGGAAACAATCACAAAGTAAATCATCACACTATTATACACTAAAGAAATTAATTCATCCATAACGAAAAATATAATTTTTTTATATCTTATCGAAATTTTTCTGTCGATGTATTCTTTGTACGACACAAGCGAGATCTAGATACACAATTAAATTCAATAATCATAAGAAAATAAAATAATATTTCAATTTAAGAACACGATTCCAACAAATCAGTTGCGCATTCCATAATAGAACAAAGGTTGCAAATTCTGTTGGCTATTTTTCTGTCGATTATATCTTTTGGAATGATATTTTGGAGCGATTTAATACTAGAAACAAAATGTTGCAGGACCCAAAAATGATTCTTATATCTGCAATGCGTGCATTGGAATCATTAAAATTATTTGTTCAATCCAAAAGAGACGAGTTTGATGAATACGAAAAAGCTACTAAAGGAATACAAGTACTGACGACCAGTAGGGGAGACCGGGGCATAGCAGCCCCTCTAAGGCTAGAACATCGGTATTATTTATATTTTGAGATTTATCTCTTTTCTTGTTGATCCGAAATTAAGATGCTTGTTTTAATAATAACTTATATTCATTGCGGAATTATTTTGTGAACTATTTTACTTTTAGAAAATATTATATAATTTGGTGCATAATGACCACTTTACCCTGGTATCTGGGGCAGAGTGGTCCCTCGTTTGGGGTGAAGTGGTCCCTTGTAGACTGTTCAAATTTTTTTGTAAAAATTAAAAGAAAAGTTAAATAATCAGTAAACCTATGACAATAGCGGTACCGTAAAAACATTATTTATCAAAACCTACTACGTGAAAAGCATTATAAACATTTTTCACATACAAAGTCCAGTTCCTCATCACCAACCCCGAGCATTATTCTACATTTCGAACAGGAAATCCAACCGTCCCCACTGCGTGATCGGAGATAAGTATCGCCACACTGAAGACATTCTGGGTTTTCATTATCCTCTTCAGATGAGCTTCCTTCACTACTTGTAGTCACTTTCTGTTTCCTTGATTTCCTACTTGGTTTCTTTTGGATCCGACTCTTCATTAAATTTGTTTCATCCTTGAATACATCTCTTACTGTGGATTGAGTTTTATTTTGTATTTTTCCCGTTCATTCTTATATGGGCTACTAGTTAAGATAGCAGTTGTTCCACACTTTCTTTTATTTGGTTGTGTAAACCTTTTTTTTGGCAACGGTCTTATAACTCTAGGACTTATAGCTAATGTTCTTATGGTAGGGGAATAGGAAGTTATTGTTTTTGAAGAACATGGTTGTTCATCTAAAATGTTGTTCTGTGGAGTCCGCTGCTTATCTTGAGAAAGTATTGTTTTTGATGACAAAATATGATTTTGTGGAATCTGTTGCTCATCAGCAGAAGTGCCATCTTGCGGAGAGCATGCGTTTGTTATTTCATCTGGATCTAATACTTCAGCATTTTTCTCCAAAGAGCCGGTTTCAGCATCAACATGAACCATGTCAGTCGTCAATGAGGAAGCAAATTCGGTTTCATGAAAAATTTCCATATCACATGGATATATACCAGTTTTCCTAAACCCATTTATTGCAGTTTTCGGCGTTGCCGCTTGTAACTAAGCTTCCCCAAAAAGTCGGCTAACTTGAAAGTACGTAATAACGCGCTAAGGATTCTGCCGCAGAAACTCCTCTATACTCTGGACATAATAAGTGTTTATAGGAAAATCAAACGATACGTCTAGGGGCTGCAGTTTGTGGCTGCAATGTGGAGGCAGGCACATTATTTCCACAATATTTTCTCGTGCTTTCTTGATTACAGCCAAATATTTGGTGTGGGTATTCCATCGAGTATTAGAAGTAATGGGTCTTCCTTTGTAGGTTCAAAAATATGTAGCTTCATCCAATCAGAATCACTACAAGCAAATGTGCAACTAGGTGGTGCTCCTTCAGTCAATTCAATTTTCATCCTTCATTCCTTACCATAGGCGGCACAACATTTCCTTCTGCAACCATGCAAATAACAGCCGTGCATAGAACATCTCTCTCGGCTGATGATATAGCGCCAACTTGCCTTCTTCCTTTCAACTCTTTTTAGATTGAGTGGTTGTAACAGCTGTTTCATCAACATTAAATATTCTATGTGGCGGATAATTGTTCTTATACATCAGGTCCTTTAACAGATCAAAGAATTTTGATACCCTTACTTTATTAAAACCCTGAGCTCATGCAATTGAAGTTGACTGGGAAGTTCTTAGAGACAGTTGAGGATGCCTCTTGCGAAAGCCAACCAGCCAGTCTTCACCTGCTATTTAAGTTCTTTATTAAAGGGATGAGCTATTTTGTTTTTCTCAGCCAATTCGAAGGCCAGTATCCTAACATTTCTCCCGGTGATCCCATAGAACCTTTGCTTCATATCTAGGATCACCTGAAGTATTTATTCTTCTTGATATTTGTTAAATACTGATCTATAGGCAACCAACATTTTTTTAGTACCTACAGCATCTTTATTGACATTTGAAACCCTTCGTTTTAGTATAGTACGTGGTACGTTGTAGTTTCTACTGAAGTGAAAGCCAGATTTAGAATGCAGTGTGGGCCTTATGGAGCGCAGGGTTGCCGCCGATGTCAGGTAGTCGGACACGTTAGAAAACGGAAGGTTGAGCACGCCAGGACCGTATCAATATGAAATAATGTGATGAATGAAAACCGCTAAACACTGTTCCACAATTATTTCGCTGAAGACGGATCTGTTCCGTTGCCGCGCCAAGCTGGCGCCGAGCATTCTTCCGTTTAAAATGCATTGGGCTATGCTGCCTACACTGCATTCTAAATCTGGCTTCAAGTATAGCTGTTTTAAAACACATTCCATGATTTTCTACTGCTTCTATTGCTCTGAGCATATTCTCAGTACTCCATGTCCTCTGTGTAGTAGATCGTTGCCATTTTCGAACCATTGCCAAATCCCACTGGAATAAAAAACACTAATGTAGGTACTAAATATCGTTGTGGGGCAAAGTGGCCAGTTTGCCCCGAATGACATTGTTTTATAAAAAAATTATTTACAAAATAAAAAAAATCGTAGGTTACATTCATTTATAATAGTTTATGACCTACAAAATTCTCTGTTTAAGCATTTATCAATCGTTTGTACAACATGGATATTTAAGACAATTCATTGAAATAAATGAGAGACTTACCTTAGATCAGGAAAAAAACAGTAAAATTGCGGTAAATTTATAGCACACCGAAAAATTACACTTTACCCTTCCGTGACAACTACTAGACTGAATAGGGAATCGAATCGTGCGTTTAAACTTCCACCAGTCCCCACACACGGCCTATTACGAGAGGGTGACCACAATGCCCCTTGTGACCACTTTGCCCCGGCCTCCCCTACTCACAATCACGCACCAGAACAAGAAATGTTAGGTTGAATTCTCTCAATTATATGAGAGCGCAAGACGCTAACCTGTTACCGAAAGAGAAATTTAAAGTGTCAGGTTTTATCCTAGTGATCGATCAGCTATGTGTTTCTCTTACTGAAAGATTTCATGCGTAGGACGCTGTACAGTCAAGATTTAGATTTCACCAAACAGCTCTTGATCTCAGATTGATTAGACTCCGCTTGTTAGTCAAGCAGGCTTAACAGTGTTTTCTGTTTCACCATGCAACAACCCGTCCGAAATTGATCGCGATTAACCAAATCGCGATTAAATCGTCAAACCATTTGGCAACGTTGTGAACAAAAAATTTCATAGTGTTCTCTGTCGTATTAGCGCTATCGTCGTCAGTAACATGTCAGGTTTCATGTTTCATTCATTTATAACATAACCATGTTGGCAAGTTGTCATGAGTACTGGTGTAAACAAAGTTAATTTTTGCCGAAAATGTCGTGTGTTGTGCCTCGAAATATCGATGGAAACTTAAAGAAAAGGAGAGACCCCTTATATTTATTTACTTTATGAATAGGAATTTCTGATTTCAGATCTCTTCACTCTTATCTATATATGTTAGCGAACCAGATTCACAATTTAAGTTTATGAATATAAAATAATGACTTTTTATTTTATGACTTTTGGCATGTATATATTTTCATTTATATTTTTGAATGTAAATTATTAGTTTCCTCTGATGACTTTTGCTATATGTATCTAAAAAATATTTACATTTGATTTTTTGACGTTAACAAACGAGTTCCTGTTTGTTGAGTTTTGTTATACAATTGAAGTCAATTTTGTACATGAGCTTTTATTATCTGAGCCCCATTTCACAAAACCACACATACTGGAAAAAAATAACTATAAAAGTAATTTTATCAACTTATTTCTTTTTATTAAAAATCGACTGCTTCACAAATAATATTTCATGCAAACATATTAATAAATTATTCTTTGCACTGAATTTTATAATGTTCAATACTATAAACAGATGTTTCTTGTGAATAGTAATCGTTATTACTATAACTTGAAAATTTGTCTATGTTTTCCACAGTTCTTGACGATGAAGCCAAAAAAAACAATCATCTGAAATATGGCCTCTTATTAACTGCTTTTGATCCTCCCTCACTTCTGAACGTGGATCTTCCACAATCTCTTCTTCATGCTCTTCCACTATGACCCTTCCAAATTCCCTGCGTTGTCGCTCTAGCCTTACCAGCCTGGAATAAACATATTAGCATTTGCTTTGCTATTATAGAAATGCCATAACATTTTCAATAACCTCCAGGTCGGAAACAAACCTCGTAAAGTATTGATGAACAATATCAGTAACCAATTCAAAACAAAAATGAAATTGGCAAATTCTATTTGTTCTTCAATTGATGAGTATTTGAAGGACAGCTTCTTTTGAAAGTCTGAATATTCTCTCAAAATCTGCATTTGCCAAATTTTGAAAATTATCTATATTCCGGATCCATCAAGGACGTCGAGCGACAAATTCACCATCACTATCGTCTTCAAAGGCAAGATCATACGCTCATCGAAATGCCATTTTAATGAAATGTCACATTAATCTCAACTTAAAGTTATAATCCTCCTAAAATGGACGATTTGTTCTAAATCGCGATTAGTATATTTAATCGCGATTTGGAGTGTGGTGAAACGCTACATTACATCAATCGTGAGATGGCCTTACTCAAGAGCTAAATCAACATTACATCTTTCGGTGAAACTGGGCCTTAGAGGAGATGGACGCTGCAAGTTTGTATGCTGCAGAAGTAGGATTAGTAAAAGTTTACAAAGAAAATTCAGAACCTCGTCAATTTCTATCGTTGATAGATTTCTACAAAAAAGACTATCAAAAAGACCAATATAAGGAGCTGTTCTACTATCAAATTATTGCAAATAAAAATTTCAGAGCTACATTCCCAAACATTGAAATTACACTCAGAATGTACTTGATTTTGATGGTGTCGAATTGAACTGGAGAGCGCTCATTTTCCAAAATGAAAATTATAAAAAATAGACTGGGAACAACGATAAGACAAAGCCGCCTATGAAATTTATCGCTTTTTAGCATTGAGAGTGATTTACTCCGGCAGCTAGATTTCCGGAATCATCAATGATTGTTCGTTGAAAAAAGCTTGCAAGAATCCAATCGTTAACGCTGTAATTTAATTAGATTTATTTCTTGTATTTTATTATTTATACCTACATATGCTTGTGTTAAAATAATTTGATTTGTTCCGCCATAAATTATTCAAACATTCGAAAGAATAAAATTGTTTAACTTGTTTGAATAATAATTAGAGCCCTCCACTCCTTTGTTGCCCCAGGGCCTCCACACCTTTTAATCCGGCCCTGGGGACATCATAAGTCCTCCCAATGGCATATTCGTGAGTTGCCAGTTTCACTATTTTTCGAAACTTCTGGGGAAATATTGAATGAATGTGATTTTTGCGGAGGAAATGTTATTCAGTTCGATTCTATGGATAAAACAGAAGTTGTATCAGCATGTATTATATTGAAATGAAGGCTTCGTATTTGATAGCTGTTCTTGATTAAGTTATCATTGAATAATATGTATGTACACCGAGTGCTATGTCATTATTTTTTCGGTCTGCTCACATTATAAAGAAATATTATGAATAACGCTTGGCAACGTAATTGAAAAAAATCCAACCACGTTTCTCATCGTTCTGGAGATTGGGGTAGTTTTTCCAGAAATTAGTGATCTCAACTATTATAGATATTGAATTTCTGAAAATACCCTTATCAATACACCTATTTATCAGATACGCGAGTGGTTTTTTATTCCAGTTGATATTCCATCGGGACACGGTGATTTTTTTAGGCTTCATCTCCATAATAGTTCTGTGAACTCCATTATCAACCATTAAACATATTTTTTGATTCGATGATGTCATGTGGTATTTATAATTTGTCAGCAAGTGTTTTTACTATGCAACTGTAATGTTTGTTGAAGCGTTTTTCACTATTGTTTTATCCTGTTTTATAGATCAATTTTCTTGTTTGATTTCGCCTATTCTTGTTTGGGTTATTTTTTATTACATATTTTATTTACGCACTTCTAGATCTTTTGAACAATTTCTTTTGGCATCTATAGCTTTTCTTGTGAAATCTTTTTTAGTTGCTTTTGCGAGTTTTGGTTGGATAATGATCCTTATGTTTCTCTGAAATATATATTATTTTATTTCTGTAATAGAGTATTTTACAAAAAAAGTACAAGTGTTAATATAGGACAAGAAATCATGGGAGTTCGATACATTTTTATTTTCTTTCACAAAATCTTGGTCACCCAGTAGATCTACATTCATATCTCCAGTATATTTTTTGTTCAGTATTTTCCAGGTATTTCAACAGTTCGAAGTTTAATTTTGGAACACCACATAACCTCCTTGAATTGAACTATAATAAGCAAGAAGTTTCAATCTCAGAAATGATTTATCTAATAGTAATAATTACACGTTTTAGATGAAAAAAATCTTTCCTCAAACTGACCATTAAAATATTCTATACAGCAATAAAGAATACATTTTGATGTATCACACTTTTGAAGCGCCCTGTCAATTTAAAGAAATACGCCTCCATTTAAGTCATTTCTCTGAAAGAGATCAAAGTAGGACTTGTATGATTGTTCGAGTTTCATGCTTCATTCACTTCATGAATACTCGAAAGTGCAAGATGCGCGCATAGAAAGTGGGCCACCGAACACGATTACAGCAGGATGGAGAAAGAAGCGTCCCACATATTTTTCTAGGTGAATTTATCATAAACATCAGTGACCTCAAGTCGTTGTAGAAGAAAAATTAGATTCTTCTGTAATAGTTGTTCATAGAACGAACATCTCTGCAATTAACTGCTATCTCATTGGAACGTCTGTGAGAAATTTCTCCCAATTATATATCTTATACATTCTATTCATCGTTAATGAAGGATTTTCAAGGAGTGTTTATGAAGGAAGTAATTACTGCGAACAAATCTTGAACGTCAGTATTGGTAAACCTGTTCCCATTCTTTTTTGTGGCTGTTTTTTGTGCGTTTCAAGATTATTTGACCACTTATTGGAACTAAGAAGCGATTATCTGATATCAACTGGTTTAATCAATTTCCACATCAAATGAACTATATTCGTTTGATTTTTTCTATTAGAATATCTTGGTTTCCAATAAATGGATTCCACAGAGAAAAGGTTTTCTTTATTGTCAATATAAATATTTCTGATTATGCACTGTTGATAAAAAATAGTTAATATTATTATCAATAGTTGTACTGAGTATAAATATTTCGTCTGGAATCGTTAACGATTTTGAAAGTATGACCAAATAATTCATAAAATGTAAGGAATATTGATACATCTACTTCCCTGTATGAACATATTCATGTTTGATCAACAGTAAGAGCCAGGCGCGGATACAGGGAGGGGGGGCAATGAGTGCAATTGCTCCCCCCCTGACGCACGACCGTAGCACTTTTTGTAACCAATTTTTAAATCATCATTAGGACATTACTATATCTTCCAGATCTGCGGGAAAGATTCTCAGATGAAACCTTGGACGTTTTTCAGCTATCAGTTTTCATCCCAGAAAATATTGTTGAAAATTTTGCCGGTGAAAATGACAAAAGTATAAAGTCTCTCCTCGACCGCTTTGGATTGCGTCTTGGCGTTAATAAGAGCGTTGCTTCTGTTCTCCTAAAAGATGAATTGATAACTATGGCGAGAGAAATGGCTTCACAAAAAGGAACGGCATAAAGAGCTTCCTAAAACTGCTCCGGATATATTGGCTAGGTGCGATAAGGATGCATTTCTTTCAATACATGAATTTGTACTAGTCCTTGCAACGCTTCCTGTGACAAATGCATCTGCTGAGAGGTCATTCTCATCGTTGCGGCGCCTTAAAACATATTTTCCGGCGATCTCGTATTAACGAGTTAATTACCACTATTAACGTTCAATTCCTCTATTAATGCATAATTGTGATATATGTAGCCAAACATACACCTAATCGACCAGTAATAACCTATTAATGATTGATTTCTCTCATTAATAGCCTATTAATGATTGATTTCTCTATTAATGCATCATTGTGGTATAGGATATTTTGTAGGATACCAATATCAATTGCGATTGATGATATTAAACCTGAATTAAACTAACATATCTATTAATTAAACTAACATATCTATTATGTATTTCTCATGCACCAGTCCGTCTTATTGATATACCCAAATGCATGAAATTATGGAAAAGTCAGTTACAAACTCTCTGCAGATACATATATACAGGGTGGATAAAAAACTAGTGTCCTTTACTGATAATTTCCTTGAAGTAGTTATGATTGATATTGATGTCATTGAAGCATTTTCAGAAAAACATTATGTTCGACACACATCTGCCGAAATATTTTGAACAATATTATTAGTAAATAAGACTTTATTTACTACGATAAGTAGAACAACTCGAATGATGGTAGAAGAATCTCGAGAAATAATGCAAATAATTAAAACAGAAACATTGATTAACAACAAAATAGGAAATGAAATATGCTCATATTCCATTCAAAAGAATGGAATGGAATGTATAGGTTGCTAATGAAGAACGACAGGAAATCCAGAATTATTCAAGTTTGAGTGTTCAGATGACATTATTTTGGAAACCTTAGGCTTACCGCCGGAAAACTGTCAATTGATCTTAATTGATGATATATTATATTACCTACTTCAATATCAGAACTGTGGAATTCTTGGAATGAACTAAAACGAATGAATACATGAAAAACGTACAGAAAAGTGTGATAGAGTCAGAACACCTGATTAACGTGTCCCTTTCTATGTTCAGCATCCTCTATATGGATGAGAAGGACATTTGATGGATACCTTATAATACTGTTCATGACGTGCGTAGCCAAGGTACCAGATAACACTGGCCACATGTGCACAACATCCAAGGGTCCTGGCTCCAGTTTTACGAGTGCAATAATATCCAAATATAAGATGGTCAACAATATTGATTTGTTCAATATCCTCTATATTTGGCTTCGAGTGCTATGAATAATTGATATTTGATGGCATTACGGAATCTTGAATGAACTCTCATTCGTAAAAATCCACGCTCATTCGTATTTGCATCCATTTGAAATTCATTTTCATCATGATGATATACAGTATCTTGTATATACGATGTTGCCAATTCTACCTGGTATATGCCAACAGTTATATCTCGTACCAATTATGAATCTTATCTTGGGAATTCATTGAAATGATCCTGTCTGAGTAATGTCCACTGACCACGTTTCATATTTAGATTTTCTGCTTCAACTCTGGCTGAACTACGTTGACTGCTACTAGCCTTTTCCAACATTAAATTGGCTAATTCTAGGTTGGCATCTCTCATTTGAATAAGCGGATGGTACCTATTTATTATCGCACCTGCAATTTGTAGGAAACATTTTATATTTTTAATATGATATGTATCAATTTTGCGATAAATTTTTTTGAACATTGTCTTCAAATGACCATTCCGTTCCTCAACTATCCATCTAGTTTTTGTTATGATTCTAGACTTGTTGGCTTCGTCAGTTAGTAGTTGGCTTTGTCCTCGAGGTAGAACTGAAGGCATTTCAGAATGAATGCCGATATTCTGAAGAAAAGGAAGAGCATCTCGGTAGCCCCTTTCCACAATAAAAATATCACCTGGATGAAACCATCTTCTCATTTGGTTCACATATATACTCAATTCATTCTTCAGTATGCGCGCATCATTATTTTCCGAATCTGCGGAATATGGGCCTTGAATATCCAAAATGTAACCATCAGTACCCATAATTAGGTCCAGTTTGATTGAATGTCTCCCTTTGTGTTGAGAATATGATTTTCGTAATACCCGGAAGTTGCAACTTTTGTCGATGTACAAATAAGTACCATCTATATAAACTATTGCCTTTGTTTCATTTGGTTGTGGATTGCACAATTGATTCGAAAAAACACTAACATGTCGTTCTATAAATTGTTCTCTTGCTATTGCGGTAAATCCTATATTATCGGGTTCGTTTAAAAATGATTGAAGTTCCTGACCTTTCAGAGCGTAAGGTCTATTGATATATCTTAAGCCTATCTGTAGGATGGGAAATAAAAACCCACGATCATCAAGATGAATTCTACAGGAACGGGTATTTTCTGGTATATAGATGTTCTGATTTATGAACACGTTGACTCTGCATTCTATTGTGAGTCTTTGAAGATCAGCTACACCATTGCAAATGAGACACGTGTGCCTTGAGGATTGTGTTAAAATATTCAATCTCAAACATCCTGGATCTTCTTGAAGGTGATGAATTTCTTGAATAATTGATTGGTTGCATGTCAAACAGATTCTATTTTCATCAATTTCTGCGACATGTGGAATTCCCCTTTGGTCGCGTCTTTCAATGGCAATTTCTCGTTTAATTCCACATCGAGTCGCGTCATATTTTGTGTATTGAATATAACATCACACGTAAAACAATTCAATCGGTGACGATTAGCCATTTTTTCAATAATTGATATGATTTCAATGAGAATTTAAGATATGCAATGATTGCAAAATGACAATTCAGTATTTGTTAAACAAATGGATATGGTTGCTATATGTCATTCCAAACCAGAGCCATTCTGACCAAACTAAAGTTGCAGCTAGTCCATCTCCTCTCCAAGTGTGGGTACTTTTCAAATGAACTTAGTGTCGGGATACATGACTTAGAGTGAACATTTTATGGCATATGCTTACGAATGGAAAGTATGAGTCCATATTTTTTCGTAATAAAGAAAGCATTTATATGAGATTATATTGGCCACAAATGGTTCACAACAGACTACTAAACATGTATTCCTTTCCATATAAGGAAGTTTCAATGATCAATTAATAGACATTTCACCAATTGAGGTGTGAATTCGAGTAACGATTATGTTTTGCGAATTGGTAGTTTTGCTAGTCATTGGTGGGAAGTCGATCTTGGTTTATTCTAAAATTCCATATGCACCATATCTCTAGAATCTAGAAATTCTCCAAGGAATATTGAAATTGATTGTTGTTATGCTAATGTGATACACTCTGTATATGTACGAAACATTTTTTGTGATGAGCATATTCAGTTACCTATAATATTGTTATTCAATGATTTTGTTTTATTTTTGATATTTTTCGAGATTTTTTTACCTTTACTCGAGTCGTTCTACTATTCGTAGTATATATAGGTTTATACATATCATTCAAAATATTCCAGAGAAAATTGTTCAAAATCTTTCAACAGATGTCGAACACATATTTGTGGAAATACTTCATCAATATTAATCATAACTACTTCAAATAAATTATCAGTAAAGGACACTAGTTTTTGATCCACCCAATTTTATGTATCTGCAGAGTGAACTTTCACCGTGAACGATCGAGTTTGTAACCGACTTTGCCGGCATTTGGATATATCAATAAGCAGGACTAGTGCAGTTTCATGAGAAATATATAAGAGATATGTCTGTTTAATTCAGGAGATGCTAATCATTGTTCTCTATAGTGTATTCAAATCGGCGGTATGAACAATCGATGCTATTCGAAAAAGTCTCTCCACAATGGCCATTTGAAATTAGGGAAAAGTTATCTTGAGCACCCTATATAATCTAAACTTTGAATTTAGAGCAGTGGTGCAATGGAGACATTTGATCAGCATCACGAATTCTGCAATATATAAAAAAATCGAGCAAATTCACCGAAAGCCAATTTTGCATTGATGCGGTGCGAGGGTACCTTTTATAATGGGATCCGAAACCACTTTTGGGGCCTTGAAAAATTTTTCACGAGCTGCGGGAGTCGAACCCGCGCCGACTGGAAACAGTGGACACAAGACCAACGCTCGTGTCACTGAGCCACAAGCCCCGATTGAGCCACAAGCCCTGAGGTCCTTTATGCATTTTAAAATCCAAATATTATAAGTTTCCTCCTAGTTGAAGCAAATGTATATCGTAAATTTCACGTGGACCCCAGGAACGAGGTCGACGGAATTTTTTTGTAATCAACTCGTATATTAAAATGTCGCGCTCGCTTCGTTCTCGCGTTAAAATATCTCGATCATTAATCGCCATAATTAAAACACTAGTTGATCAAATAACTATTAAGATCAACCATGACTGAAAACAACATTCTTGGTCTTGCCCTTATGCACATCCATAGGCATATTCCTATAGATACCCAGAAAGTTATTACAAGATTTGCAAAGACTGGCCGTAATAAGAAATTGGAGTTTGATATTTGAGTTGAGAATAACTATTATAATAATATTAATATATCTAGATACCTACATTACTTAAAATTGAAATGTTTTTATTTCATATTTCTAAAAACAGAGCACTATTCAAATTCAACTGAATTTCCCGACAGCAACTGCACTATTGGTTTCTATAACACATTTTATGAAAGATAAGTTATCACACACAAGATGCCCCCGCTGAACGAAATCCTGGATCCGCGCCTGCTTTATACAAAGTGTTAAAATACCCTTATTACAGCGTTTTTCGAGCATATTTGTCTGTTTGACTGCCGGTGGCTGAAATTTAAAACAAATAAGTATGCGCGCGAGACTATTTTGTTGACTATTTTAGGCAAGAAAATAAATAGGACTGGTTCTGTTTTTCAAGAACGTTTGTGGCAATGTCGGGTTCGCCAACACAGTAATTATATTTTGAATAGACGCGGCCGATACCTGATGAAAATCCATAATGAAGAATGTCACTGGGTCTGTTAAATGACTTGAAACTTCATGACCGTGTAGCCTAAATGTTTAGAAATACACATGTTTTTGTTTCATTACAATCAAGCGAGTAGTGTTGAAGTTACGACAATTTTAGTTTCCGTTCTATTCAAATATTTCGGGTGAGCGCGCCATGCTCGCGTGACGTCATTCCACAACAGAACGTTCACACCGTACACTCAATCATTGCTTTGCTATCGGATGTTCGACCACAATAACGTTTTTAACTCAAGTTTTTATGTGAATCAGTGTTACAATAGTGTTATAAGTATAATATTAGATATGGATGACGGTTTTGAAAAAGGACAATCTGATATCTTGCCTGAAATAGACGGGTTAATGGTTGCCCACTATTTTTCAAATAACTCCGATTTCTTGGCCGCCGAGATGCGAGGAGTAAAAATGCAAAAGTAAGTATTACTTAATAACATTGAACTTTTTATCATAAATGTTTTGATCCCTATAAGTAAATATTTCTCATTACTAGTATTTTATAAATGTACGTCATACGTCATATTGATACTATGAACATCTTACTTGACATTAAGTTCATGAGAAGGAAGAATGCCTACATAGTTTCATGACTTACATTTTGTATTTTTTTAATATGTAATGTAACAAAAAATTAACATAGTAAACCTAACCTGAACATTATGTACCAGAGGTACAAAACTTTTTAAAATTTGAACCCATGAAATATTTTTTTTCAAAAGTAGGTTATTATTAGGTTGCACGCGACTACACCTATTGAATATTATTAAGCTAAGATGAAAAACCTCTCATATTAATCTCCTCTTCAATGTGATCGTGGATAAGTGCATTTTATGTATTTTAGGTAAATATAAAGTTACTCTACACATGCACTCCGAATATGGGGGAAAAAATTTCTTACGTGTTTTTTCCTCCTGAACACGAATCCGGAAGGAAAATGCGGCAGTCTCATACCGTTCCCGATTTAAAAAAAATTAACCTCATTTTCAGGCACCGTCTTCTCGCACAAAAATCACTCAAAATGCCTCCTTCTTCTTAACAGCATAAACAATACACCCTAAATCACTTATTTTCGGCACAACTTTGCACAAAATATCGTCGTTTTTATCGAAAAAATCATTCTTCTTACACAGTTTCAAATAAAGAAATGTTACACATGGACAGATGGAATTTAGTAACTGCCTTATTTTTCATGTTGGTAATAAATGAATCACCGCCGACAACAATTGCACACATAAATGAAGGGGAAACTATTGCTCACATTTGAATTCGAAAAGTTGGCGGGGATTCATTTATCACCAACATGAAAAATAAGGCAAAGTTACTAAATTCCATCTTTCAAAGTATGACATTTCTTCATTTGGAACTGTATAAGAAGGAGGATTTTTTCGATAAAAGCGACAATATTTTGTGCAAAGTTTTGCCGAAAATAAGTGATTTAGGGTGTATTGTTAATGCTGGTAAAAAAAAGGGGGCATTTTGAGTGATTTTTGTACGAGAAAACGGTGCTTGAAAATGAGGTAATTTTTTTTTAAAGTTTTATAACTTGGGAACGGTATGAGACCGCCGCATTCTTCTTCCGGATTCGTGTTCAGGAGGCAAAAACTCGCAAGAAAAGTTATTTCCCAATATTCAGAGTACATGTGTAGAGTAACTTTATATTCACCGTATTTTATTTTTTATATATTAGATCAACTTATGTTTATTTTATTTTAGATCGGCTAGAAACAGCTTCGACGACGACGCTATTGGACATGTTAAAGTTGAAAGATATATTTCTACAGTGAAATGCCGAATCACCCCAGAACATCATGATTTGCATCCATTTCTTTCGACTTTTAGGTTCGAAACCAGCAATAAAAAACAACTTTTCGGGTGCATTAGTAGTTTTATTTAAACACTTTGGCACAATACACGATTTTCTAGTTTCTGGATTCGACATTTTCATCAATTTTTGACGCAAACTTCATACACACAGCTCGGAAGCAGAGCACGCACTGACCGACCGTTGTACAGTGACGTCACAGCGCCTAGCTAAACAATTAAATATTTTGAAAACTATAAGACGTATCAAAAAAAAATTTTTACCATATTTTTTAATTTTTAATTGAGTTTATTATAAGGTAAAAATAAAAAAATTGTGATATTCTTCATTGAAGTAAATTTAAAACACTTCACTAAGATTTCCAGTAATTATCTGTTGGATTCGACATTGAATCAAATAGTTTTTGTTTTGTTTAGTATGACAGAAAAAAAGAAAAATTTCAGTTGTCAGGCAAGGAAAAAGTTGAAACAAATTATCCAGTTATACTAAAATACTTGTAGTGCCCTACAAATGTATATACTTTTATATTATCCTGTTTGGAGAAGGTTACCAGGAGACAAAAGGGTAGGACTGTCATTAATGGTAGTGAAGGAATGAATAATAAAGTATTTTCAGTCAAAGCTTATAATGTGTTAGTTTAAATAACTACAAATTGGTGACCCCGACTAGTTTCACGTTTGACATAATGGTCAAGTTACTTCAGAACCATTTCTGTGATTAAATGGCGATACTTTGGAATAAATCCAGTGGGGCACTGTGGCCGATATGAAGATCATGCTTGAGGCTAAACCCCCCAAAAAAATTCCAAATGTGCTTCGTGAAATTGATAATCTTGAAGAAACTATTGAAACGGTACCCCGAGAAGATATTACTAAAAGTGTAAAAAAATTGGAGGTTCTTCACTACAAATTAATGAAAAGCTTTGAAATAAATAACAAAAAAATGGAAAATTTTGAAAAATGTATTAATCAGCAAATGAATGAAAAATATTTTACAAGTTCTTCAACTTCTACTAATTGGAACTTGACCAGAAAATATCATCCAAATCAAGGGAATCTCAGCCGAAAATCAAGCACATGGAAGTTTTTGATAATGAATCCGAATTAATTTGTTTGAAAATATGAACAGGATGTTCATGAAATCAGATGAATACACCACAAGTAGTTATCTTGAACGATGGAAGATAGTGCTAAAGTTTATCTTTCAGTCGCAGATTATTCCACATCTGATTTTATGAACTTCCTGTTCATATTTTCAAACAAATCAATCTATCATACCCTATGAAAGATTTTAATGTTAAAAAACACGAATTGAACTTTTTTCCATCTTTGCAAAGTGGTATTGCTTCTAGAAAATGTGTTTCCCATTTCTTCCGATCTTCCTGACGATCATGGAAGCGTGAAATAGATTTTCGTCGACAAAAATGTATTAAATACCTGAAAATGCAAATTTTCAATTTTAGGTTTTTTACTTTTGAGTTAGGGTCCTTTCAGAATATCTATCAGATGAAGTTGATGTCCAGCGTGTCTTTAGCCGGGGAAGTAATTGTTTTCTGTTAGAAACTCACAAAAATAACTTCATTTTTATCGTAGATTTTCTAATTCACAGAAAAATCTTCCTATTTAATATTCAATTGAGAATGTTTCCCTTTTCAATATGAATCTGAATTAATTCTGGCAAAATCTGTAGGGCTTCCAGCTTTTTGGAAGACCCGAATTGTTGTTCAATGCTGTTGATACAATTTTTGACCTGAATGGTCAGATAAAATTTTCCAAAATCATGGGTTTTCATCATATACAAACAACACCTTATCACCCAAGTTCTAACTGGGTGATTGGGAGGTCCAACAGGACAATGAAATGTTACCCTCCAGAGTGATCAGAACATATTTCAACTGTTTTGTTTGGTCTCAGAGTGACAGAGTGATGGTTTGAGTAGTGCTGAAATACTTTATAGGTCTACCATAACTGTACCTGGCGATATTGTCATTACAAATTCAATAGAAGAGTTGTTTCATCAGGAATTTCTCAAAACATTGCAAGAGTTTATGAGAAATATTGAAAGTAAAGAACAAGTCACACACCACGAGATAAGAAATTTTTTATAAATAAAGACTTGAGAAATACTTCTCATGTATTTATAAGGCAGATGGCGTAAAAAAACCTTCAGGCACCCTTATGGTGGCTCACATAAAGTTTTGGAAAGAACCTAAAAATATTTCGATATTTCAGTAAATGGGGAAAAGAAAAACATATCAATTAATAATAATAATAATATCGTATATTATGCATAAAAAATTACATTTTATACATAAAAGGAAAAGGGTTAGCCAAAAGCTATCTTCCACCCCTCCCAAAAATTATATAATGTGTGTAAGAAAATAATGATAAAATAAAAAAATAAAATACTTATTTACTACCAAAACAATGTTAGAGAAAAAAAAGAAAGAAATCGATAATGAAAAGAGAAGGAAAAAAACAAAAAAAATATTTATACAATCATAAAGGTGCTAATAGCTATTAATATTCTTGAATTCCATTGGTAAACTTAACGAATACATTACAATATTATACATTGAATCTTATATTAGCACTGATCAGTAAGCAGCTGTGATTTTATTTCTTTCTTGAATTGACGAATATTATGATGTAAAATGGGTAAAATTTCATTCAGATAACTAGGGGCAATATTTGAAAAACATCCTTCATATTTGAAAGTAAGGTGCCTAAGTATGTTGAATGAGTTAATTCTCAAATTGACCGAATGAATGTCAGAATGCCTGCTTAATAGACTATATAATTGACAGACAAGCCAGCCTTCTTGGAATTTTCCGAAGAAAATAATTTAAAAAAACAGGATGGTATACTAAGAAGAGCCAAAATGAAACCGTTACCAGAAGCTCACCACCAAATAGGTCACCATCATGTTCCACAGAAGCTGCTAGTCTTCTAGTGAATGAGCCCCGAAATCTAGCAAGCATCAGCTGGACGGAAGACTCCCGTGCTCCTATTTTTCATATCATCTGCAGTTGTTGGACGATATCTGAGAACCCCCAAAGGAAGAAATCTATTGGAGTGAGGTCTAGGGATCGCGCAGGCCAAGAAATAGTACCTCATCTGGCTATCCAACGATTAGGTCAGGATTGATCTAAAAATTCTCGCTCTATCCTATGGTTATGCATTGCAGCACTATGAACAGAACTGAAAGGTCATTAATATCTGTTCTTCTAACAAATATTAATGACCTCAGTACAATATATACATATCTATTGAAAAAACAAAAAGAAAATATCACACCTAATACTCTTTGAAATGATTATTTTTTATATTTATACATACTTTTACATTTTTATATTCTCACTCTGTATCTCTTTCATTTGGTATTTTGATTATTTAGGCATGTGACTGAGTAATCATAATTTGCTGTCATCTTGTCATTTTAAATTGTAACACCATGTTTCTTTTTGTGTATTATTTTTTCTGAATTTCATGTTAGTAAGTATCCTCTAATTATGTAATACCATCATATAATCATGTATTAACTTTTAGTTACGTCTTGAAGAAGAAAATAATTTTTTCGAAAGCTCGACATAAAAACGAAGAAATCGTATTAATTATATAATAATATATATATATATATATATATATATATAAATAAAAAAAAATTTGTCTATCATTGACTGCTTTTTCTACTAATTTCTATATATATATATATATATATATATTTATATTATAAATAAAAGTAATTGATGATATCTTGGTTATATAAAACTCTTATGGAGGTGTAATTTCTAGTGAAATCACTCATCTTAAAGAGTTCTACGTGCTGTTAAAAAATATGCTCAATCTTTGAGAACACCCTGTGTATGTTAGATCGGATTAATAAAAAAACTCAATTTGAATAAAGACACAGAGAAATGAGGAAAGATAAAGAGGAATTTCTGCTAGTCGACAGGTGTTGATTATGATTGAAAAAGATTATGGAAAAGATTTATCTGTAACTTATTTATATGATTAACATTAAGTGGTTTCGGATCCACAAACTTAGATTCGTGAGTTATAGGTTCGGAGAAATATTTGGCAGAAAGAAAATTTTAAAAGAAATAAAAATTTGAATACATTCAAATTGCATCTATAATCATTTGCAGAGGATGTTGAAATACAAAAAGAAATGTTGAGTTAATTCATATATTTGATTGATATGATTTGATCAATTGAAAGTTAATCCAGTTTTGTTTTTATTTCACTATAATTCTAGTTCGATCTTTCCGAAGAAGATGTTACTAAATATTTATTGTATTGAGTTCTTTCATTTGGATTTTGGTAATTGATTGCTATCAAAGAATCTGATTTTAGTGTGAGGAAATTTGGAATGGTTTAATGGAGTTCGATAATTCACTAGTGAATATTATACTAGTAACTCTGTAAAAAATCAGTTGGAGTAATGAAAGAGAAACAAGTCGTAGGGTGATTTTCAATAATTCCTTTTCAATTCAGATTCAATAAGTATTGCCGTTGATTGAGAAATCCTCTGAAGGCGCAGTTGGTTAAAAACGTCCATATTTGAGAAAATGATTACTACGATACTTATATTGATATACTTTTTTTCAACCAAATTATATTGATGATTCCTCGAGAGGATGGAAAGGAAAACCTAAAACTTTTCCTTCTCTCTCCATGGTATCAGAGAGGAATAAATTAATGTTTCTAGATCGTGTTTTTGGCTGGAACTGGTGGCCTATATATGCAAGACAAAAAATTTAAAGGAAAATAAGAAGGAATATTTATCCGAAAAAAAAATATTCGAAGGAAAATGAGAAGTAATATTTATTTGAAAACCAAAAAGGTTATGAAGAGTATTGATAATGTTGGAAAACGAGGATATTCCAGCAAAGCCCAACAGCTAATTTGAATATGAACCTAGGGCAGTGCAAACTGCAGAGAAAAAGTTGGGGGGTGACCACTGTCACCCCAGGGTTTTCCCAATGCCACAGTGAACTAATATAGTATTTCCCTGGCATCTCGCTTCTTTCAACGAATGATCCTCTCTGTTTCATTACCCACAACCACATCAATTTGAAAAAAATGAAGTTTTGGGCAAAATTTTATAATTGTTTTAGTTTTTTTACTCAACGTGCTTATTCCTATTTGGCCATTTGTAGTCTACTGATGATGTTGATTTTGTTTTTTTGGTAGCCTGCACGTGGATTAAAGAGTGTTCTTTAATACTTTATAAAAAAAAAACAATTTTATCGCAGGCCTTGTAATAGTAAAGCATACATTGCAATGGAAAAATGTCACTCTCTTAGGAGGGACGATGTAACAATGTAATAAACATGAATGCCAGCAAGTGCTACTTCTTACGGAAATTATAAATCGATTGACGGCGTGACAGGTGAGAGATGGCTCCATTCAGTTTAGAATTCTATGACTTCCTGAAATCAACCTCCTTTTCAGAATTGAATATTTTAATGACTTTTGACTAGCCGTCGGAAAAACATTGTTGATTGATACCATAGTCAGGGAGCTTGGATCAAAAAGTATGTATATTTATTGAAGGTTTGAGATGCAAATAATGATTTAAGCTATTCGAAATTCATGAAAAACACGAAGGATCTACTGCAACGATAGATATACGATATCAGAATAAGATTTAATTAGGTAAAGTAGTTGAATTCAAGTAGTAATGCAGGTTTTCATTCTGGGGTTTCCTGTGTCTGTGTCTTACAATCGATTTTTAACGATTTTCCCGATGAGCTAGAGACTTGAAACTTTTAACAATGCTCATAACTGGATGACAATGCAATATTAATTTGCTTTCTTGTCTGTCTGTTTGTTATTTGTTTGTTGCCTACAATAATAATAACAATAATAATAATAAAAAGGAGTAATCGATTTTAAACTCACTTCCCGATTAACTAATGACTTGAAATTTCAGAAATAGCTTAGAACTGGATGACAATGAAATATTAACTCGCGTTCTGTCTGTAATAATTATCATAATATTAGGGAAAATTGATTTTAAACTAATTTGCTGATGAACTGAAATAAACCTGAAATTTTCCACATGTCTCCATCATAATCTCATCAAGATGATTGAAATCGATTGCAAAATTTCATACACATACAAGACTAAAAAGCAGAACATAATTATTTGGATAGAAAAAACCATATACCACGTTTATAAAACGGACTAAAAAGTATAAAATAATTTCTCCTAGCCCCATAGAGATTTATAACCCCATTCAGATTCCTAACCCCATAGAGATTGTCCTGAAAATTTGTGATTGTGAATTTTCAATAGTTATGAAAATAGTTGTACATTTTTTTTGTTTTAAATCTCACAACTATTTTCATAGCTAACAAAAATTCACAATCACAAATTTTCAGGACTGTGTGGGGTTATAAATCTGTATGGTGCTAGAAGAAATTATTTTATACCTTTTACTCCGTTTTATAAACGAGGTATATTAAAAAGTTTTTGTATCCAAATAATTATTTTATGTCGTGGAATTTTTGTAGGTTATTTTGAGTTATACAATACCCATTCGGATGTACCTTTAATGATTTATTCAGCGTAAGCCAAAGAATTTTTCACATCAGAATTTCGAACTTTTCGGAAATTCCACTACTTCATGTCCACCTACATTAACTTAGCTTCCTTACACCTAGAAATATATCCATTACCTACTGAAAACAAATGTTAGAGATTTTGAGAAACGTGAACTAGTGTGATTACATCAGTTTCGGGTCAACACATACAGTTCTCGTATACGTCAATAGTCAATAGATTATTTTTTTCAAATTGACAAAATTTAGAATTTAGTTACTGACTTATTGTATACCTACCTTTCCCATTAATGAAAAAATTATTTGGTGTACACAGTAACTTATCGAGATAAATTAATTTCTTTACCATTCTATACTTGTATAGGTTCTCAGTATCTATCAGAAGTAGCTCAACATCTGACGAGTTCATAGTGTTGGAAAAGTAGTTGTTCCCTGTTAAATATTAGAAAAATAGGTTCATTTTCTATCGTAGATTTTAATTTAGGATAGGTTTCGCTTTTCAATATGAATACCTCCTAAAATTTTTTCCATCTTTCAGTCATAGATCATTCAATTTATGATTTATATATATATATATATATATATATATATAAATCATTCTTTGGTTTCTTCACCACATATATATATATATATATATTTTCTTCAATTTCTCGGAATAAAGGTCTGATTCAGCCAATTTGTATAATTTCTTTTAACGACGTTTCGACATAGTATTTGTCATCATCAGGTTGAAAACTCAAAAAATAAAAATATGGAGTTTGAGACATATTTAACTCAACACAATATATAAATGAATGCACTAAAATGATTAATGGAAACATATGGATCGATAAATAACACGTTATTCAACAAAATATAAAAATATCTGTAATATACAGGGTGTCCCTGGACTTCCTGTTTTCTTCTCGGAAATGTATAGATGGGGTCAAAATATTACCAGTACTTCATATAACTTTTGTTCCTAGAAGCCTTCGCTACCAAGTTACGGGCCCTCAAAGTTACAAAATGAAAAATGTTTTTCTTTGATAACTTTCAAAGTGAATATTCAAAATCATCTTAATTATGGTGATCGACTAAACAAATGGATTCCTTCGATGAACTGTCATGCAGGAGTCAGTTGTTTTGCTACAAAGTCAGGAACGGACTACCCCCGATGGTCCACACCCCAAAACTTTGAAATGACTGGGATTTGTCAATATGTTTTAACAAAACAAGGTTATCTGGACGATTTCCTGAATAAAAGTACTCGTGTGGAAAATCGATCGGAGCAACGATTTTTGATAAAAATGCATTTTTGTTCGACGACATCCAAACTGAGATGTCTACCATTATTCAAAATGATTAATTTGTATTGAAAATAGAAACGATAGGTACAATGTTCATAACGAATTTTTATCATGCAAACACGTTTACCTTACAAAACTCATGGTGTAAATGATCAATCGCAAGCCTCAAGAGCAAACAGAAATGCAAAATCCACTACAAAAACTGCTCGATATGACCCCCCTCTCTCAATACATTTTCTTAGTCGGCGCAAACACCCTCTCTGCACTTGAAATAGCATGCCAGGGTCGTTTCGTATGGCTTCACAATGTAATGTAATTCTATTCAACAAGGCATCTCTGGTGTGAATACATGTACCGTAAACGAGGCTTTTTAGATGCCCTCACAGAAAGAAATCCAATGGATTTAAATCCGGAGACCGCGGTGGCTATGAATATGGCCCACCTCTACCAATCCATCTATTGGGGAAAATCTGGTTCAGATGGTCCCGCACAATCAAACTAAAATGAGGAGGAACGCCATCATGCATAAACCACATATCTCTTCGGGTTTGCAATGGAACATGTTCCAAAAGTCCATTCAAATCGTTCTGAATGAACTCCAAATAACGTTCTCCATTCAATCGGTCATGTAGAACGAATGGTCCTATAAGATGGTTTCCTATGATACCAGCCCAAACATTCACGTTGAATTTCCGTTGGTGTTTGGTTTGCAATATCCCATTCACTTACAAATTATTTTATTTGAATTTATGCGTGTCCATCTTACGGATGTTATTGTAAGTGTGTGGCTTCGAAGTTATCGGGAATGGTGTTTATTTTTCATGCATTTTTACCCTCTTCATAAGTATACTCGATTGTTTAGGTTGAATTCTAGTATATGAGCCGGATAATAATGAAAACTGATCTTTACATGCTGCCAAAAAAATAGAGTCCGGCTCATATACTAGAACTCAATCTAAACAATCCGGTATACATCATTGCTAATTGAGATGATTGCTTCTATAAAACATGTTAAACAATTCTTCCGGCATTTCTGATGATCGTAGAAGCGTGAAACAAATTTTTTTCGACAAAAATTCATTGAAGATCTGATGAAATCGATGCCACGCTTACATCAATAGTACAAGTGATTTCTGGTGAGTGGATCTATTTTGGAAAATATTTGTAATTGACTCATTCTTATTTTTGGTTCGTAATCGACACTGGATAAAAAAAAATCTGAATATTTTTTTTTACCCCTTTATGGTTTCTTATAGGTTAGGATCTTTTTACAATATCTATCAGATGAAGTTCAACGTCTAGCGTTCCCATTGCCGGAGAAGCAGTTGTTCTCTATTTGTATATTTAAAAAATGCCGTCATTTTTCAGTTTAGATTTTTTATTTCCAAAATAAACTTTTCCCAATTTTTAATTTAGACTGTTTTCCCTTTCAACATGAATACCTCCCAAGAGGTTATCTCGAACGATAGATACTGAGCGGAATTTCCAGTCCCAAATAATTCCACATCGGATTTCATGAACATCCTGTTCATTGATTTGTTTGAAAATATGAACAGGGTGTTCATAAAATCAGATGTGGAATCATCTGCGTCTATCTTCCATTGTTAAAGATAACCTATTGAGGGTATTCATGTTGAAAAGGGAAACATTCTCAATTGAATATTGATTGGAAATATTTTTATGAAAATTGAAAAATGTGCGACAATAATGAAGTTATTTTTGTTTTATCTGATCTGAGAGAAAAAAACTACTTCCCTGGCTAGATCCACGCTGGACATTGAACATCCTGTTCATATCTTCAGAAAAACTATCCAATAAATATTTTGAATTTGGTAAGTGACTGCAATTTTTTAATAACAATCAAGAAATTTTAATTTTTGGGTGACGTCAACTGTTTGTGATTTTCTAAGAGCTTAAGAAAAATTATTGATTCAAGAAAAAAATTATACCGCCTTGCTCCGACGAATATGCATTTTTGTGTGACTTAGAAGTAGTACTTAGACATTTGCAAATAATTGTACAATTTTGTAGCGTTTTTATTTATTTTACTTTTACGGGAGGTTTGCAATTGTTACATATTATGAAAAACGGTAAGATGAATATTTTTTATGGGGTCCAAAAACCTTGCAAAAATACAATTTTTTATCTTGAAAAGGGAAACATTCTCCATTGAATATTGAATAGGAATATTTTTGTATTATTCAACAGAAAATAACTACTTTTCCGGCTAGACCCACGATGGACATTGAACTACATCTGATAAATATTGTGAAAGGACCCCAACTCAAAAGAAAAAAATCTGAGAGTAACATTTGCATTTTCATTCAGATAGTTATTGATTTTTAATCCAACCTTAATTATGAACTCATATAGATGAATGAGGTGAAGAAGAATGTTTTCCAAGATGGAGTACTCACCAGAAATAATTTGTAACATTGATGTAAAAACGGCATCGCATTCACTAGGTCTTCAATACATTTTTGTTGACGAAAATCTATTTCACGCTTTCACAATCATCAGTAAGACCGGAAGAATTGGGAAACACATTATCTAGAAGCAATTTCACTATGCAATGATGGAAACATGTTAGAAACATTTCTTTTAAAGTGACACTTTGAAATCAGTATTGTTTTGACATTATACATTAAAAGCTGTCATGATAGATTAATTTGTTATGTTGTGTTTGTTTGTTCTGTCAGATGTGGAATCATCTGATTTTATGAACATCCTGTTCATATCATCAAACAAATTAACAATTTTTTATGTTGATAATAAACATCCTTATTCACAAAAGAATCATTTGATATTATTGTTGTATGTTTATTACTACTTATATATATATATATATAAATATATATTTGTATATATATATATATATATATTAATCGAATACAGCATTGAATTCCTCTGAAAACAGCATATAATCGTTTTTGCCTGCACTAACTAACTTACGTTTGTTGATGCGTTGATTGCGCCGGCAATTAAAAATTAAAAAATACATAAAACCTTGACGTTGAAAAAGATGAACCAGTTTGCTGTTTCTTCTGAATGTTGTTTTGGAATTTCTTGTTTTTAAGTGGATCTGGAAAATCCAGAGCAATGACGTACAAATAGGCTCCAGTATCACCGAAAAATTGTTGGAAAAGGTACAAGGCTGCTTGAATTTATTGCGATAGAGAATAAAGTCAGGACTAGAGTATATTTGGAGAATATTTGACACACATCTCAATGAGATTTCAAAAAAATTTGTATATGTGAATACATTTTTTTATTCGAAAAATATGTTACCATTCTTGTTTTCTAGTTTATTGAGAGTATCCTGGGGTCTCCTTCCACCTTTCTATGACGTTCCTGAGAGAAATGGCACTATATCAATTACTCAAACTCCAGTCATTTTGCCAGTTTTCAGTATTTATAACCAGAATACGAGTTACTGATTGATTTTTTATCAAGAAAAAATTGTTCAGTGCTCACAGTAATTCAGTCATTCTCAGAAGATATGTAGTTGAAAAAGAAGGCATTGTACCAGGATTATTCCCAATGATTGGAATTGAAGCCCACATTGAAAATAACATCTGAGGCTCGAAAAATTGTGCCACCGCACAGATTATATAAACAGATAGAAAGCTACGTCCATTTCCTTTGATGTCTGGTTTGTCGCTTCATTGACTTCGCACCTCAAAATTGGAATAGGCACCTTATTTTCTCTCCTTCATTTGACGTCGGCCTATTTCTGCAACCAGGGTTCAACACCGACGCCGGTGAGCACACTCCCCCCAACCGGAAATTTTGCCGAATCCTCTGTTGTTTCAGAGGTAGGGTTCCTTAACGAGCTCAACATTCATGTACTCGGGACCATCATCTTAAGTCCCCTCCGAAGGACGGCATATCTATCGTCATATGTCGTGCTCATTGATATGACGCCTGCAGTTACGAATATGCTACTACGCTACAGTTGTTCGGGGCATTTCAACGCGCACCTTCCTTGTCATCCATCGAAGTACCAGCCGCGCCCGGTGTTGCTTGGATTCAGATATCGATAAGACTCTTGTCAACCTGACCAGCCACCAATCCAATCCAATAATATTTATTTTATAATTTTATCGTGTTAGATTCTCGACTAATGGCTTAAAACTATTTATTTACAAATATACAAAATATATACATATGAAGCTGCTCTCTTGAGCTTTCTCCATAGTACGTGTTTATTTGTTTGTTTTGGTTCAGGCTCCTACGTAAACGTTTATACTGAAATTTGTATTAGGTTCGTTATATGTTTTGGGTTTTGTGTGGTTTATTTCTGAGTGGAATTCCAGGAGAACTATAAATAAAAAACCTGGTGAAGGGTGTGAATTTTCGGTGGTGTTTGTGTAATTTATGTATTGTTATTGGAGATTTTTTGAATATTTGGGTGATTTTGTGGTGTCCGTAATAAATAGGCACAGTTGCCAGTTCTAAATTACGTTTCATTTGGAATTAGGATAATACTGCCAACATAAGGTAGAAAATAATTAGTGAAAAATCGCTTTCGAATTATATGTGGTGTTGAATGCTCGAGTTTAAAGTTGTGTTATTATTTTTTTTTTTTTATGTTCTGGTTCCCACGAAAAGGGATATTCTGTAATGTTCAGAGAACATCGTGGGAACCAAGGGAAAGAAGGTAGGAGTTGGTGTTCTTCTTAAATTTCTGGAGGTTGTATGCCTCGGGGAACACCTCCCTAGGTAATGAGTTCCAAAGCCTCGCTGTTCGTTGGATGAACGAGTCTTTGGAAAGTGATGTTCTGCAGGTCTCCAAAGTGACCACGAAGGGGTGTGATGACTGAACTTGACGGGTTAGTCTCGAAGAGACTGCCAAAGCAGAAACGATTGTTGATATTTCAGAAGAGCATCGCCCATGAAAATATCTATAAAATAGAGACAAATCGCCAACTTTTCTACGGTGTTCCAGACAAGTGAGCGAGTTTGTAAGCGAGGCATCACCGACGAGACGAATTGCCCTTTTTTGGACAGAATCCAATAGCCTCAGGATATGTTTAGGTGCCGCGCTCCAAATATGGGAACAGTATTCCAGGACAGGTCGGATCTGTGCCTTATAGATCATAAGCAGCTGAGTGGGGGTGAAATAGCTCTTGGCAAGAAACAAAAAACCAAGTTTTGGGATGCACTTTTGGCAATGGACCTCACGTGATTTTCCCAGGAAAGGTTATTGCTGATAGTAATACCAAGCATCGATATGGATGACTTCAGTGGTATGGTTACCCTGACAAAGTTATGTTAGGCACAGTGAGATCGGCTTTTTAGAGAAAAGACATGCTTGTGTTTTGTTTGCATTGAATTCTACCAAGTTATTAGATCCCCACTCGAGAATTGTTGCTAAGTCCATATTTATATTATTAACATTTCTTCCTCGTTCATTTCTGGTTTCACGGGCTGATATAGGGGCCCTGGAAGAGAAAGCGGTATGGAGGGTACTATCATCGGCAAAGCTGTGTACTGGACATGAAGTTGCTTTCAACAGGTCGTTGATGTGAAGTAGAAATAGTGTTGGTGCGAGAATAGATCCTTGCGGAACACCAGCATTTATGAGTAGAGGTCAGATGAAACTCCATCGACCACTACATGGAGAGACCTGTTTGAGAGAAAACTAGCAAGCAGAGAACACAGCTGAGGGGGCAAGCCATAAGACGGAAGCTTGGCGAGGAGTCCCTGGTGCCAAACTCGATCGAACGCCTTGGAGATATCTAATGCCACAGCTAAAGTTTCTCCATACTTTTCAATAGATAGCTGCCATATATGTGAGACGTAAGCGAGCAGGTCACCAGTTGATCTCTGATGGCGGAAGCCATATTGCCTATCGTTGACAATTCCTGAGTCTTCCAGATATTTCATGAGCTCGATGTTGATGGCTTTTTTCCATGACCTTTGAAATAATAGATAGCAGTGCGATAGGTCTGTAGTTGCTAGGTAGGGCCTTTTGCCTTTTTTTGCAATTTTCCAATTGGACGGAAATACCCCCAAATTGTAAGAGTGGTTGAACAACTTGCAAAGAACAGGTGTTAGTTCGGGGGCACATTTCTTGAGAACAATCGGCGGGATTCCGTCAGATCCACAGGCTTTGTTGGTGTTGAGACCCAGCAAGATCTTTCTGATAGTACGTTGGCGAAAGGTGATCTCGGGCATGTGACTGTCAATAGGTGTAATGTTCGCGGGTTGTTTTCCCGATGAATCCAGAGTGGAATTTCCAGCAAATAGGTGCGCAAAGATATTGGCTTTTTCCTGGGCAGTCGTTGCTAGTGTTCCATCTTCTTTGGTTAGAGGAGGAAATGAGCTGGAAGTGAAGTTTCTTCCCACAGCTTTGGCGAAAGACCAAAATGAACGGGATCCGTTAGGACATTCAGCAAGTTTTGATCTTATTCTGGCATTGTGGGCATCTTTTGAGCATTCTATTGTCTCTTTGCATATGCCTCTAGCCTCGACATATGCTGCTCTGGTCTCAGGGCCCGGATTTTTAAGCCATCGATGGTATGCTGCCTGTTTGGAAGCCACAGCTCTAGAGCAGTTTCTGTTAAACCAGGTCTTATCGGATGATGTTCTTCTTTCGGTATTCGGTATGTAGGTTTGCATCCCCAACATGATGATTTCAGAAATTGTCTCAGCACATCGTGTTGGATCTACTGAAGAGAAACAAACTCTCTTCCATGGAAACGCTGAGAAAAACATACGAAGACCTTCCCAGTCGGCCGAATTGTAATGCCACATGAGACGGGGTGGTATTGTGCAGCTCGATGGTAAATGGAAAGAGCAGGTTGTGGAGATGAGGGTGTGATCAGAGTTTCCAAGTGGGGCACAAACTTCTATTCTATACGGGTCAGGATTGGTGGTGAGGAAAAGATCTAGTGTATTGGCAGACTGGTTGTTGACATCAGGGATGCGGGTTGGTAGCTCGACCAGTTGTTTTAGACCATGAGTGATGGCGAAGGCCTCGGCTTGACGACCCACATCATCTGTTTTGTTAGAGAATTCGAGCCAGGCAGCGTTATGTACATTAAAGTCTCCCATGATTATGGTTTCAGCTGTTGGATGGTTCTCCTGAATGTAGTCCAGTTTGAGTGATAAAAACTCAAAGAGGTCGTTATATGAAGGTTCATTAGGTGATAGGTAAAGGCAGCAGAGGAACTTAGTCAGTTTGGTATCAGATAGCTTGAACCACATCACATCAAAGTCTTTCGGTTCCAAACTCTCCTCACGCTAGCATGAAAGGTTAGCCTTAGCGTAAAGGCAGACTCCACCTTTGCACCTGAATCGAGAATGGAGTTCGTAACCAGGACAAAGCATATGGACCTTGTTGGTGGACGAGTTTACTTGTGTTTCTGTTAGAGCCAGAATATCCGGTTTTTTCGTCTGTAGGTGATGGTGGACGTCATTGATGTTGCAAAAATTAATCTTTAATGTTGAGTCCCCTCGAGTACCTCTCGCCCGGAAATCCGAATGGAGAGGTATTTTGCTTCCGGAGTGTTTTACTCTAGGAGACTTCATCATTATTACTATTAGGATGCACCTGAAAATAAAGGAGGAATTGGGGAAAAGGAAAGAGGGAGACCGGAAAGTATCGACCGAACACTGAAACATGGAATGATCCATTTCACAGCACACAAAGTCGATATGGTGGTATTTCACCGGGCGATGAGACCATCTTCCACCTACGGTTATCCTTTTAGTCGCCTCTTACGACAGGCAGGATTTACCATGGGGCTATTCTAAAGCCGACCCCATACAGCTAAAAGCCGACCCCATATAGCTATGTATAAAGTTATGTAGAATAATATCCTTTATTCCTTCGAATGTCCTGACCAATTTTGAGATTTTGTGAAGTTCGCAATTCTGGGCCATAACAAACGTCATCATTCAAAATGGAGGTATTGCCGTAAGCCCTTCGGTTGTTTATTTGAAATAACCTTGATATAAGTACATGCTAGTACCTAGATTGTAGATAGTAGGGGGTTGATATGGCTCTTCAGCCTCTCCGCAGCTCGACCTATAAGATCTTCTGTACATTATTCTTCATCTATTCAAGACCCGGGGTTCCGAGACTCCTTGAGAATTGTATCAGTTTCCTGGAAGCTAAGTTTCTGATGTCTGAGAGCATTAATGAAACCCCTTCGAGGAACCCAAGCCTTTTACAAAACAGAGCTTGACAGTCGCAAAGCAGGTGTTCTGTAGTTCCAGCGAAGTTCTCGCAGTTTACTGTCTGATTTATAATTTTTTTTTAGATTATACAGGGTACAATGTCCGGTGAGCAGTCCCGTTAACATAGATGTGGCATTAGATCCACTTCTCTATATGAGTGAAATCCATATCACAGACTCATTTGTTTTGTATCCAACGAATCTGATTGAGCTAATAGTAGTCTAGTCAATGAGTGTTTTTTTCCTCTGGCGAAAACTGCAAAAGTTATAAACAATTTACTGAAAAAAAAGGGAGTTTGGTTTTTTGCAAATATCCCAAAAATTAATTGAGTTTTTTTTAATCTAAAAAAAGATTCAAAAAGAGCAAGAAATTTCCTAAAAGAAAATCCCGACTTCCGGAACTGTAGGACCAATATTTATAATTTGCCCAGAGGGAAAGCCACGCCCACTTCGGACACTTTAACAATAAACATTATTCAAACATACTGAATATAAAAATTTAGAAATGAACAAATTCAGGCACTCACTGGATAGATGAATGAACAATATTCCGCCGGCAAAAAAAAATTATCGCGATTTTTCAATTAGTTATGCAATAGTAAATCAACAATTTTTTGCTGCTTGAACATTAACATTGCAAGTGTGATAACTTTTAAACTATGATTCTGAGATTTTTTGAGCTATTCTTGAAAAACTTGAAAATAGATCCCCGTTGAAAAAAAAGTCAGTTTTTTATTAACAATTTGCGTAGTTACAAAATTAAAAACTTCAATTAATCATTGAAAAAAAAAATATTTATATTTTTAATGAACCGTTTTTTTATTATCGGAAGCTGCATGGAAATTATTTTTCTAAATTTATATCTCCTAGTGTTCAAAAAATTGTTATAAACAATGCGTTGTTTATAAGATAATTAATTTTTTTTTGGGATCCTAATCTTTGATGCAAATGATGATTTATAAAAAAAATTGCTTAAAAAACGTATTTGGTAATTAACAATTTTTTTCTACCACTTTTAATTTATATTAAGAAACCATTTTTTTTAAATAGAAATTTATCTTGCTTTTCAATACGAAAAATTTTTTTAATTTGTTATAAACAAATCAATTTTTACCTCATATTTCTTTCTTATTCTACTTAATGTAACAAAAACAACCATGAATTGTATTTTGGGATTTTTTAAAATTATTTCTATCGAATTTTATAATTACCATTTACATCTTTTAAATTATTATAATTTATAAACTAATGGAGATACGATCAAAACACTTCGGACTCATTTATTCTCCATCAATCAAAGAACAAATTCAGCTTAAAACTCAAGTTGTTACCAAATTATGTATTTAATTTATTGCAATTGTTTATGAAAAATACTTAGAGAAAATTTTTTTAGCTTTAATGTTTGAATATCTTATGAACTATTACAAATATGACAACATCACTACGGTAAATTGTCATTAATAAACAATTTGTGCTTTTAGATTTAAGTCTCACTCTATTATTTTTGAATAATGATTAAAAATATGTTAACAAAAAAAATTTCCCAAAGTTTATTAGCCTGAGCATCTTATAATCGAAAAATGATCTTGACATTGTATTTAATTTAACGAACTTTATTGATGAATAGTTGGTTACAAGTTTTTTTATTTTATTGTACATTAGGTTAATTTTTTCTGTATCCTGTTCATTGATGAATAACTAGAATTTACTGAAGAATCTATTGTCTCAGTAATATTGCAGAAAAAACCATTAAGTCTGTTATAAATTATTATGCATAATAGAGAAAGAGCTAGAAAAATTAATCTCAAAATATTTTTCCAGATATTAGAAAAATTTTTTTATGAACGTTAATGACAAGTTACTGAAGTGATGTTGTCATATTTGTAATAGTTCATAAGATATTTGAACATTAAAGCTAAAAAAAAATTTCAAAGTATTTTTTATAAACAATTGCAATAAATTAAATAAATAATTTGGTAACAACTTGAGTTTTGAGCTGAATTTGTTCTTTGATTAATGGAGAATAAATAAGTCTAAAGTGTTTTGATCGTATCTCCATTAGTTTATAAATTATAAAAATTTAAAAGATGAAAAACCAGGTGAGAATGATGGAGTTACGGAGAACGGCAATTATAAAATTCTCATGATTGTTTTTGTTACATTAAGTAGAATAAGAAAACAAAATAAGGTAAAAATTCATTTGTTTATAACAAATTTTTTATTAAATAAACAATGAAAAATTAAAAAATTTTTTTTAAATCGAAAAGCAAGATGAGCAAGATTAATTAACAAATACGTTTTAAGGCAATATTTTTTTTTAATGAACGATTTTTTTATAAATCATCATTTGCATCAAAGATTGGGATTCCAAAAAAAAACAATAATCTTATAAACAACGCATTAGTTTATAACAATTTTTTAAACAATAGATCAAAATTTTAAAAATTTATTTTGATGCAGCTTCCGATAATTAAAAAACAAATCATTGAAAATAATTGAAAAAAAAATTTTTTTCAATGATTAATTAGTTTTTAATTTTACAACTACGTAAATTGTTAATAAAAAACTTTTTTCAGTTCTTTTCAACGGGGATCTATTCTAAAGCCTTTTAAGAACAGCTCCAAGGAAGGAAAACTATTGCATAACTTATTGAAAAATCGCGATAAACATTTTTTGTCGGTGGATTATTGTTCATTCATATATCCAGTAAGTGTCTGAATTTTTTCATTTCTTAATTTTCATATTTAATATGTTTAAATAAGTGGGCGTGGCTTGCGCAAGCCAGAGTAGCCATTTTCGGCCGTATTTTCACCCCTATGGGAAAATAATAAATATTGGTCCTACAGTTCCGGGAGTTGGAAACTTTCTTTTAGGAAATTTCCTTTTCTTTTTGAATCTGTTTTAGATTTCAAAAATCTCAATTAGTTTTTGAGATATTTGCAAAAATCCAAACCCCCTTTTTTCAGTAAATTGTTTATAGCTTTTGAAATTTTTGCGAGTGGAACTTTATTTCATTCAAAAATCATCAACACGCTATTTTGAATCGAATGATACCTTGTTCATATTTTTCAGAGACTGCTGAAAAAAGTTGACCAAAAAATCACTTGTTGACTAGACTATAGATACAATAAAACAAGTTAAAAATGAAACCTCTTGCGGAATTGATAACATATCAATGAATATTCTTGAAAACATGCCCATTTGCTGACGAATTGCTGGTTCAGCTGATTAATGACTCTCTCGCAAAGGGAATACGTATTTTCTGCAAGCAAGTCTTGTGATTCCTTTTCATAAAGGTGGAAATACAACGGATCCCACGAATTTTCGACCAATTTCTCTTATTCCGACCTTGGGAAAAATTATAGAAAAGCTGGTCAAAATCAAACATTTTGAATCCTCAGCAATTTGGCTTCCAACCACGAAAAAATACAGGCGATGCTATCTTTTCGTTTCTGAGACAGCTTTATAGTAAATTGAATCAGAAGGAAGTTTGCGCAGCAGTATTTTGTGGTCTTTCGAAAGCTTTTGATTGTGTAAATCGTGGAATTCTGAAACTCCAACACTATGGTTTCAGAAATCAGAGCCTCAGTTGAATTTAATCTTACCTTAGGGGGCAAACCCATATTGTGAAAACAGATACGATGTCTGAGACTGGTTCAGTCATGGTGTGCCACAGGGCGCTGAATTGGGGTCTATCCTGTTTCTATTGTATTTCAACGATTTGGTTAACCTCAAGATTGATGGAAAATTCACTATGTTTGCAGTCGACACAGCCATCCTGTAGCATGATATTGAAGTAAAGAACCTGCGCACTAAAATTGTCAATGATATTTCCATTGTGAAGAGGTGGTATGACTCGAATTTGCTTTCGTTCAATATAAATAAAACCATCCTCTTTTCGATCAAATGCAATCTACCAGAGATTCAAGTGGGTGCTGACATTTCCATTGAACAGACAAATGCTATTATGTTTCTTGGTATTCATCTGGATGGCAAACTCAACTTTGGAAATTATGTGAAAATATTGGGTGTTATGCCTTGCGAGTAGTATCTAGAGAACTGGGTATGGCCACTGCGAAAGTAGTATACCATGCAATGATCAAATTTTCTATTCGATCTTTATCCTCCAGAAGCGAGCCATTCGATACCTCCACAATGTTGGACCTAGAGTATCATGTAAACCTCTTCTTAGAGCACACAATCCTTACCCTTCCATCTTTATTCATTCTTGAGACTGTATGTTTAGTTCACAACACAAATCGTCATATGATACGCTAGTTAGTTTTACTCGCCAAAATACCAATTTAAGACTTCCCATTCCATCAACGAATTTAACAAAAGGTCACTGATTTATAATGCTGGTAATTATATAATCATATTACGGTCACTGTCAGAAATACTGTCTATCCAGGTCACTTTAGGAGATCTGTGAAACGATGTTAAAGAGTATCTTGACAAAGATTGGAAAAGTTTGAATTGAATTAAATTTCATTTGTATATGACATTCGCTCCTTCTGGTTTGTATATTTATATCTATTTTTACTTTTATCTATACACATGAGTTTTAACTCATATTTATATTGTTGTCCCCTAATTATTTACTCGTGTGCGCTCCCCTTTCAGTGCTATGTTTTTTTTTTTGGTTGACTATATTCTATAATATTTATATTTTTACCAGTTGATTTGATGTCCAGTTTGTTTTAATTTGTACTTCTTTGGCGATTTGAGTTTTTATCTATACATATTTACATGTACCATTTAAAAAAAATGCTTTGTCATTAAGAATTCCTTCTTCACACAATAAAGTATATTTTGATTTGATTTGACCAGTTCCAAATGTTCTTTGTCCAACTCGAGAAGCTGTTATAGCTTTTATTGGCGATGGGCTCAGAAGCCTTTGTCTTTGCCCTGGACCCTAATTCCAATTGGTTTTCGTTCGGTCAGCATTCCAGCGCCGAAAAACTTCCTTGATGTGGCCTTTGGAAGGGTTCTGAGCCAGAAAATTGTGTGTTTGCCCCTTCCTTGGCAAGGAAGTCTGCTTCCTCATTGCCTTTGATTCCCTTGTGGCCTGGCACCCACATCAGAGTGACCTAATTGTTCGTAGTCAGTTGTCTTAGGGAGAGTTTGCAGTCCCAAGTCAGTCTAGACTCACGAGTGTGCGACTTTAAAGCTTTCAGTGCTGCTTGGCTGTCTGATAGGATATCGATCTTTGCCCCCAGGAGCCTCATTCGAAGCATTCTTGGACGCAAATGTCTATGGCATGGGTTTCTGCTGAAAAATTGTTGGGGCTTTACCTAGGGGTTTCAAAATCCTAAAATTAGGACCCGTTACTTCCACTTCAGCCCTTTTGGTCATCTTGGATCCATCAGTATACCAAACTTTCTAGTTGAGGCCCATATTTGGTGGCTATTTATAACCACTTCGAAATGCACTTCGAAGTCGTGCCTAGCTAACAAAATGTCTGATGATTTATGTAGTATGACAAGAGGCTAAGTATTCAAGTCACAAAATACGTAGGATCTTGCAAAGTCAATCTATTCAATACAAAATGCTAGACTATATAAGGATAAACGTCTGTAACAATCTTCAGTCAGCTAGCGGCTCAATTCCCTTGAGACTGCCTCAACTCGACTGACTGACAACTTGACATTTCTATTTCTAGAACAAAGAAAGAATATTGTTTTTTTTAATTCCGTGAAACGACTGGGAGGCTTTCTGACTTGGGAGGGATTTCTCCTTGACATGATACACTCGTTGGAAAGTGAATAGTCTACATTGTTCAGCTCGCCTTCTTCTGCTTCCACTTCATTCAATGAGCTTTCATTCTCGTTGGAACTCGCTGATTGGTGAAGTTGATGAGACTGGTAATCTTTGAATTCATCTGGCATACACTGGTGGGAGGGCTCGTAGGTATTTATCACTAATTTTTGTTTATGCATTTGGCCGCAGTGTTCACGACGCAAGATTCCATCGATTTCTACAAGATATGAAAAAGGTCCAGTACCTTTAACAAGGGAGTGAGCCTTCACTTAAGGGGTTGTTCACCTACACTTCTTCCTCTATGAAATTCTGATGTGGTGCAGAAGTAGAATCATGATGTTGTTTTCGGACGAATTGCTCATACACATCATATATTCTTCATCACATCTTGTTTTAAAAGATCAAAACGAGATCTGAGATGGCGCCCAAACATCAGCTGACTGGGTGTTATTTTTGTAGATCTTCTCATCTTCTCACTGTATTTCTATAAGAAAACAAGAATGTCTGGAGTCTCTGCGATTGGTTAAATTTTTTATCACTAGCACGCATTCTCTCTTTGAAAGTTCGCTTAGCACGCTCGGCTTAGGGTGGTATGGTGTTACTTTTACATGAGTTATTCCATTATCACTGCAAAATCGTTGGAAGTGAGTTGTGGACCATTGTCTGTAACAAAAAATTTGGATGAACCAAAACGAGCGCATAAAGCAGGAAAAGCTTCGATTGTACTTCCTGAAGTGCTGTCTCTCATGGGCATGACTTCCAACCAATGAGTATACGAATCAATAAGTATCATCCTCAGAGCAATGAAAGATATAGATATGCCTTTTCTGTCCTTTTCTTGTTTGCAACATATTTGGCATTATTTATTTACATCGTACCCTGGATCATGTTTAGAAGAGGCATTGCCGGGTTTTTCTGTTTTCATTCGTAATTAGGTTGGAATTCCAATTTATCACAAGTGGAGAGGACCGGTAACAAACTTTTCATAAGTAAATATCAAACAACATAGGCGTTGCCGCATGGGTGCTTTACAAATGGCATATGGAAACTAATTTCAATTTGTCTATGACTAAGGGCGTAATTATAAATCGTATCTTCTGATTTCCTCAAGAATACAATTTTCTGAGAAAATATTATTGAATGTGAAAAGTTAAATAATACCCATTTAATCAAAAAAAAACTGAATGAAGTTTCTTCTTGGAATTTCCATTCCTACTTGTTTATCCGGAGTTATCGTGGTATGTCTTGGAATTCTTTTCACTGAATCCAATCATTTTGATCCCAATTTCCAGACATAAATTTTATCTTTGTTGGATTTGAATTATTTGCATGAAAAATTCGCTATTATGTTTATCAACAACTTATTGTCTTACCGTAAAAAGTATGTCATGATAAAAACAAACTGGAGTAAACTTTTCGTAAACAAATTCAAATCAGAAGCCATAAACTGATGTTTCTTCCACCTATTCCGATTAAAATGCGAATGAACAATGATTTGGTTATTTTTCTGAACAAATTCGGGAATTAATGGGTAACATTATTATTTTTTGAGCGTTCAAGTTGTTTGATGCATAAAAACATGAAATCTTGTTGGAAGATATTCAAAGACATGAAATATAATTTGTGATATATTTTTCAATAAACAAAATTGGGTCCAGAACAAATAAGACTAAATCGTAATTTATTCATATATTTTCACTGAAATGAAGCAATTATTTTATTATTGAATATTCTCACTATTCTCAAGAATTTACTTCCATGGTATTGAAATAGAACCTTGAAATGATATCACATTTTTTATATACCATGTAATTTGACAGATTGTACTTTTAATGGATGGATTGGAAGTGAAACTAATTTTAAAAAAAATCTATATAATGCGTTATTGTTATGGCAAATTATATCTGTGTGACAACACGAGTTAAACAAATATTGATCCATACTCTGTTACTTACTTTTTTATCTCCGTGTAACCTATATTATTAAGCTTAAAGATATATTTTTCGAACTCTAACACTCTTGTATTTGTTGTTTAGGCGTACATTCAAATGATCTGGGAGCTCAAAATATATATTCTCTATTCTGTTTGGTGTGGGGTGTCAATACACTGCAACCCATGAGGTCTATTGTACCCCCTTCGGCCTCCCAGCCGTTTTAGATGTCTCAACGACTAGAGCAGTTCCTCCAGTCATATGGCTTCGAAAAAAATATAAAATGAAAGTTTCTAAAAAAATATTTCTACTCGCCACTGTTTCCAGGTTATCATCATAACAATAACTGGACCCTTCTAACCTACAAACTCTTCCAAAGGATAGCTATTTGTTGCTATCACAACAATATGTGCTGTGAATATAGGCGAGGCATCTCTATACCTTTTATTGCTCTGAGGTATCATCCACATTTTACTTTCAAAATGTCCAGCGAAATCCAAGTGAAGTCTTGACCAAGGTTCTGGTGATATACCCCATGGATGTAAGGGTGAATTTTGGTCATTCTGCTTCGACTGTTGACGGGATGTTTCTATTTCTTGAGAAATGTTGGAATTTATATTTGGTCAAAAAACATGAAGTTTTGCTAGTGATTGCGTAGCAGTTATTCCTGGATGTCCGTCATGTAACATGCCCAGCACTTTGAGTTGGATAGCAATGAGTCTCTTTCGGAAGACAGTTTGTTTCTCATAGAAGGGAACAAGATCTTAATGTAAATTCTCCTTTTCGAGCCACTATGTTTGTAAACAACGGATAACATTCGGGAGTGTTGAATGGGGGGCTACGGAGTGTAGAATCATTCATTGTTTCTCTCTTTAGATGACTTCTCCCAGATAAGTTACGAACCCTCATATGAAGTAGTTTTGCATGATTTGGCAATCCTGATTGTTCGGAGATTACTTGTCCTGGTAGCCTCTGAAGAGAACGCACTGGATAATTTTATTTTCCAGGTTGATATATGACGTTGAAATTGTAGCTGCTGAGTGTCATGGCCCATCGTAATAGTCGATTACTTGCAACTTTTGGAGTCTGGCGATTTTCTCCAAATATATGCCCCAAAGGCTTATAGTCTGTGATAAAGGTAATCTTCTACCATATGAGTATTTGTGAAACTTTGTAACTGCATATACTAGTCCTAATGGTTCTTTGTCAATAGTAGAATAACGCTTTTCTACCTCGCTAAATGAGCGTGATGCGGAAGCAATAGGTTTCAATGTTCCATCGGAACATTTATGTGACAATACACCCCTTGCACCAACATTGTTAGCTTCTCCAGTGACAACTAATGGTAGTTTGGGATCGTAATGAATCAATGTGTCATTTGAAGTCAAGTTTAGCGTAAGCAGATTCATTATTTTGGTGTCTTCCCATTTTGCATTCTTCTTCAAGTGGCGATGTAGAGGAACGCACTTTACATGAAGGTTTTCAATAAATCTACCATAGTACGAAATAGCTCCTAAAATTGAACGTAAATATTCTGTTGAATTGGCATTAGTTTGATCGCTGAAATTCTTTCTTCTGTTGGATGCAAACCAGGTTAATCGATTTCATGCCCCAAATAAGTGACACTTTTCGTGAACCACTGACATTTGGATTTCTGGGTTTTCATCCCAGAAGCTTGACGCAAAACTTTTCTCAATCTTTGTGCATGAAGAACCAAGTCAGGAGCTGTTATCAGTATGTCATCAAGATAACAAACAACGCCATCTATATCACCTAAAATTTGATCCATGTTACGTTGAAAGAGAGAAGGTGCAAAGCATATACCAAATGGTAATTACCTATAAATGAAATAGCCTTTATAAGTGGCAATAACCAAATATTTACGAGAATCACTTTGAACTTCCATTTTTAAATATGCATCTTTTAGGTCGATTTTGGTGAAATATTTGCCTCCAGAAAGCTTAGCTGTGATGTCTTCCAATCTGGGTAATGGATAGTTGTTTATCTGAACATATTTATTGATGGTTACTTTGAAATCGGCGCAAATCCTCAATTTTCCATTTGACTTCATGGCTATAACAACGGGGAATGCCCATGGAATTTGAGTATTCGTTGTGTCCACGAGCTCTAATACACCTTCTTGAACTAATCGATCCAGTTCCGCAGATTCTTATCTTGTAAAGCAAGCGGCATGCTTCTTGGACGAAAATCTTCGAAAAGTTCGGGAAATTATTTCAGAGTTTCGTCGATTAAATTTTTCTGAATAGTTTCCTGCCCCTTATTGATTTTACTATAATTCGATATCATTTCTTGGGAAATCAAATCTTCTGTCACACGTAATACTCTTGCACCAAGTGGAAGGGGTAGATTGAAAGCCAAACACCAGTCCTAACCATAAAGTGATATGTCTTTTTCTTGAGTGACGTATAGGGTAAGTTCATTCAATTTCCGAAAGCTTTGACGTCAACCATGGATTTTCCTAAAGTTTTGATCGGTTTATCGACATACGCCATCAAGTCTGCTGATTTTGAAAGATGAGTTTTACCAATTTTTTTCCACATTGACTTTCCTAGCACAGCATGAACTGAGCCTGGGTCTGTAGCATATCAATGTCATTCTCATTTATACGAACAGATAATAAAACGTTACTTGAACCGCCAATTTTTCATTTATTCAGTAAATGTGATATTTCATATGCTGAAAAATTGCTATAGAGTCCGAGGAATCACTTTCGTTATCGCTTATTTCTTTGACATGACGTTTGGGACGTTTCGGTTCACTATCATATTTCGCGTTTGTTTGATCACAGCGTTTCCTGAAATCACACATACAATCGAAATCAGGATGATTTTCACGCAATTTATTTTTCTGATTGTCTGGTCTGTGGTTTATTCACGCGATTAACATTACTATTTTCCATTTTTAACCGACGAAACCAAAAAGGAGGAGGTTCTCTATTCGACCCGTATATTTTATGTTTTTCCATGAATTTTTTTTATGTATGATCACGCATAACTTTTTACTGAGGCGTCCGATTCCGATAGTTCTTTTTTCAGTGGATAGGGTGTACTTCGACTTTGATCCCATTCGAATTTTAAAGATAAAATCCACCCCTAAGGGTAGCGAAATGAAGGATATTGATCACTCACCCTCTGAATTCTGGTCCGTTAACCGATTCTATCAGGCATAACTTTGTACTGGGTTCTTCGATTTGGATGATTCTTTTTTTAATAGATAGGGTATACCTCATATTTGGATTTCGGAAGGAATTAGCTACCCTTACGGGTAGAAAAATAGGGGATAATTGATTTTTCACTAGTGAACATTAGCACACACATACGTAGTTGACAATGACAGATCGCTACTGACATTATTCTTGTTCCGTCAAAATCAGTATATTTTATGAGAGGATGGAATGACATACAAAGGAATGAAATAAACTAACCAGAACAACGAAAATAATTTATATTACAACAAATAGTAAAAGTAGATAATCATATTATTTAACTGGTAATAGTTGAAGTAAGGTGGGTAAGTATTTTGGAAGTAATAAAAAAACAAGTAGGTAGTAATTGGTAGATTTTAGCCACAAAAAAATGAAAAATAAAAACTTTATAACAAAAAATTAAACCGATGAAATACGGAACTGAAACCAAAAAATAAAATAAACCTTCTTAGTCTAAATGATAATTGAGCTCCTAAACTAATGTAAGTAACTGATTTTGAGTCGGCGCCAAACAAACTAGCAATGGAATTAGGTGAATTAGGTGAAGTAAAATGATGGCAGCGAGATGCACGGCTGCGTTTTGATGACTTCTTTCATAGATAATGATCTTCGATAATTGTTTGTTTGGCGCCGACTCGAAATCAGTTACTTACATTAGTTTAGGAGCTCAATTATCATTTAGACTAAGAAGGTTTATTTTATTTTTTGCTTTTGTTAAAAAGTTTTTATTTTTTATAACACCACTTGTTTGGAGAAAAATTATTTCTTCCGTTTGAATAGAAGCTTGTTCAAGAATGCAAGCCGTTGATTCGACATTTTCTAATGTTGTTGGTACAGATGGATGTTCTTGTACTAATTTTTCTTGCCATTCGTGATTATTTATTCCGAAAAGTAATTGATCGCGCAAACGTTCATCTAAGTCGTTTCCGAAACTACAATTAGGCCAAACAATAGAGATTTTCTGCTCTATTGATTCCGTGACAAAAATACTACCAGGAAACTGACTGTGCCATCATACGAAAGACGGTCCATAGTTATATCCTGTTATGTTTCCTACCCGCAACTGTCATTGCTTGATTTGTTACAAACATTTAAAAGCAATTTTATTATTTTTTATGGTTTTCGACTTGTAACTTGAAAACTAATGAAGCAACCTCGATACTCTCTCTCGACGAATTGAAGAGAATTAAAAGGCAAAAAATGAGCCTTAACGCCACTCGATCGGATTAGTAACGGAGAGTTTTGTATAATTCATAACTCCACCACTTTCCGAATTGTAGTGCAGACTTTCCACGACATAGAAGTGATATTAATATGTACTTTATGTGTGAAAAACTCAGGCGCTGTCGGATCATTAGTCTTGGCATAAATGCAATTTGAATTTGTTAATGCACCTTATTGCAGCAGACCTGGATGCGTCATAGGTGGTCCGATTCCAATTTTTCAGAAAGATTTCGAGAGTAGAAGTATAGTACTATAATACCTATATTTTAATTTTGCGTTGAAATGCTGCAAAATAAGTGAAAAATACTTGCAAACATGACCGAAAATGGGCGAGTGCGTGAAAGCGGCTGAGTAGTGGGGGTAGAGCAGCAGACGCGAGGAAGCGTATGTATGTATACAAGCTCGCTGCGCCCGTTATGAATCTGCTGCTCTACCCCACTTCTTTTAGAAAAATTGAAATCGGACACCTATGACGCATCCAGGTCTGCGACAATGAAGTGCATTAAAAAAATCAAACTGCAACTATGCCAAAACTAATAATCCAACAGTGCCTGAGTTCTTCACACATAAAGTACCCATCAATGTCGTGGAGATCCTGCTTTAGAACTTAAAAAATGGCGGTGTTATAAATTTAAAAAACGCAGATTTTTTCCGGTTTTCCCGTTTTTTCTCCGTTACTAATAATCTGATCGAGTCGTGCTCACTTTCTTTGCATTTTGATCCTCTACAATTTGTCCATTGCGAACATCTAGATTGCTTCATTAGTTTCCATGTTACAATCAGAACGTTTTTTTGCAATCTAATGTTTATAACAAATTAAGCAATGACAGTTACGAGTAGGAAACATAACAGGATATAACTACTATGATGGCACAGTTGGTTTCCTGGTAGTAATTATGATTGAAAATAGACCTCTTCGAATATTTCAAGTCTGGTCTGTCTGAAGGTACTCATTGCAGCTTTTTTCAATATACTTAAGTGCAGTGGTGGAAGGTTCAGCATTACCTCTAATGTTGCAGTGGGGCATATGAACATTGCGCCTGTGATTCCCAGACGGGCTAACCGCTGCACTTTCTGCAGCTTGATTTGTGCCTTGAAAGACCATGGGTTTGATGATGGTTTGGTATGACCAATATATCATTTTTGGCTTTAAACCCTATGTCTTGCCAAATACACTGCGGCACGTCCAGGTTGCTGATGTAGCCTTGGAAATAATGAGATTGATGTGACTGTTCCCGTTTAGTCTTTGGTCGATTATAACGCCCAAATATTTGACTTCTTTGGAAAAAGTTAGCTGAGTATCATTCAGGGTCGGGGCTCTCAGTTCGTAAATTCGCCTCCTTGTGAATGGAACCAGTATTGTTTTGCTAGGATTTACATTTCGTTTTTCCACTGCGCACCAGCTTCTGATTATGTTTAGAACTGGCTGCATGCCATTGGATATCCCGTCATGTTTGCCTCTAATAGTAACGACCAGGTCATCAGCGTAACCTTGAGTCGTAATTCCAGATTCATGTAGTTTTATTATCAGATTATCCATGGTCAGTGACCACAGCAAAGGCGGTAGAACCCCGCCTTGGGGACAACAACCTCTCCGAGAGCAGCTACGATGATTCTGCTTTTCATCATTGCATGTATCCATCTGATCAGTGGGGTGTTTATATTCCTTACCTCTAGTGATCTGATGATGAAGACATGTGAGGTGTTATCGAAAGCACCCTCTATATCTATGAATGCACACAGAGCCATTTTTTTGGCCGAGTATGTCTTACCAGTTCTTTCAACCAGGCATTGTAGAGCATCAATTGTAGATTTGCCTGCTTGATAGGGGACATGCTAGTACCTAACCTAGATATACAGGTCATGTGTGTGTGGGTGTGTATGTGTGTGTGTGTGTGTGTGTGTGTAGGTGGTGTGTGTGTGTGTGTGTGTGTGTGTGTGTGTACATTTTTCACTTGTGAGTGAGCAAAATATATATCTCTGGTTGCCAACAGAAATCGCACTAAACCCGTTCCAGATCAGTGTAGCACCCATTAATTTTACTGTCAACTTATTGAAGATCAGCCCAAAATTTATCAAGGCGTATGCGTTGTGATTCAAGAAGTAAACCAATGAATAGAGATTTTCAGCTCTATTGATTCTGTGACTGACTATGCCATCTACGGAAAACGGTGCGTAGTTATATCCTGTTATGTTTCCGACTCGAGACTATCATTGCTTAATTTGTTATAAACATTCAAGAGCAAAAAATCGTATTTTTGTTTTTCGATTGTAACAAGAAAACTAATGAAGCAATCTCGAAAAAATCATCGTTTTTCTCAAAAATTCATTACACCGCCATTTTTAAAGCTATACCGCGACATAATAGCGATTGATATATACTTCATGTGTAGAAAACTCGGGCGCTGTCGGAAAATTAGTTTTTGCATAATTGCAGTTTGAATTTTTCAATGCACTCGCCCGTTTTCGGTCATGTTTGCAAGTATTTCTCACCTATTTAGGAGCATTTTAACGCAAAATGAGAATAGATGTATACTTCCACTTGCAATATGAGAAATTGAAATCGGACCACCTATAACGCATCTAGGCTTGCTTCAAGTTCATTGAATCGATTACGTGCTTTAGCAGGAGACTTAGACCAATCAATAGAGATTTTTTCGTGACAAAAATACTACCAGGAAACCGACTGTGCCATCATACGAAATAACTGTCATTGATTAATTTGTTATAAACATTTAAATGCAAAAAAAATGTTTTTTTTTCTTGTAACATGAAAACAAATGAATCAATCTTGATGTTCACAATGGACAAATTGTAGAGAATTAAAATGCCAAGAAAGTGAGCACAACTTGATCGGATTATTAGTAACTGAGAAAAACCGGAAAAAATCTGAGTTTTTTTAAATTTATAACACCGCCATTTTTTAAGTTCTAAAGCAGGCTCTCCACGACATTGATATGTACTTCATGTGTGAAGAGCTCAGGCCTAGTTGGATTATTAGTTTTGGCATAGTTGCAGTTTGATTTTTGTAGTGCACTTCATTGCAGCAGACATGGATGCGTCATAGGTGGTCCGATTTCAATTTTTCTCAGAGATTTTGCATGAAAGCGGCTGAGAAGGGAGGGGGAAGGGGTAGTGCAGCAGATTCATAACGGGCGCAGGGAGCTTGTATTACTGTAGATACGCTTCCTCGCATCTACTGCTCTACCCCCACTACTCAGCCGCTTTCACGCACTCGCCCATTTCGGTCATGTTTGCAAGTATTTTTCAATTATTTTGCAGCATTTCAACGCAAAATGAGAATCCACGTTTTGTAGTACTATACTTTTACTCTCGTAATCTTCCTGAGGAATTGGAATCGGACCACCTATGACGCATATCCAGGTCTGCTGCAATAACGTGCATTGAAAAATTCAAACTGCAATTATGCAAAAACTAATAATCCGACAGTGCCTGAATTGTTAAGACATAAAGTAAATATCAATCACTACTGTATTGCAAAAAGCATGCGCTACAACTTGAGGAATGGTGGTGTTATCAATTTAAAAAAAAACGCAGATTTTTCCGCTTTATTCCGGTTTTTTTCCGTTAGTAATAATACGATCGAGTCCTGTTGGGACTGATTTTTTTTGAGTTTTGATTCTATACAATTCATACAATATCGAGATTGCTCCATTAGTTTTCATTTTACAAGCAAAAAACGAAAAAAACACGCTTTTTTACTCTTAATTGTGTTTAACAAATTAAGCAATGATAGTTGCGGGTCGAAAACATAATAGGATATAACTACGGATCGTCTTTCGTATGATGGCACAGTCGAATTCCTGGTACTATTTTTGTGACGAAAAAATCTTTAATGATTGGCCTTAATTAAGATAGAGAAAGTGGGTACCCACTTTCTACGCATGCCTTTCGTTTGGTTTTGCCTGCATTTTTCGATATTTGGTGTTGATGTTTGTTATTTTCTCATTTTAAAAATACTGCAATCAGTATAATATGAACACTGTAGACTGCCTGATGATTGTGACAATGCATATAACGATAACTTTTAAAAACTACGAATTTTGAGTATGAATGTTCAGTGTTCATCTAACAAAGTGATTATTATCGAACCTCTACTAACCCAATACCTTCTAACCTACCTTTGTTTTTGTGAGCACGGGCGAACCAAAGCTGAACACATTGGAAGTATTCATATAAGCAATCAGTGCTGTGCCGAGCACTGACGAAAAGTGCTTCGAGCACTAAGCACTCTTGAAAAGTGCTCCGGAATCTCGAGCACTAAACACTCTCATTTACAAAATGCTCGCGATTACTAAGCACTTTCAAAAAGTAATTCGACATGGCGAGCACTAAGCACTAAGCACTTTTCAAAAGGATGATACTGTTATACACTTGAATTACTTCTTGACATGGTTTTTGTACGTTTTGTAGATTAATCACGTCAAATTCAATGCAAAACATCAACAAAACGGCGTATGATGTTGAACGCAATGCTTCGCCTATGATTCATTATTTATAAGTGTGACATCAAATGAACTAATGTGGTGGAGGTGGAATGAACTCGCATGATTATTATTAATATCATTTGATATAAATAAAAATATATTTCCAACAGAATACAGAAAAACATAACGTCAATTATCTAACAAACTAAATGTTACACATCAATCGAATAAAGTAGAAGTTTGTTTTGTTTTGAAAATCTTTCTGTAATACGATAATTCCTCTTTGAATATCTGTGATTCTTTTTCATTACCTTCACCTTGAATGTGTTGGCCGGATATAGATGTTTTGTCAACTTGATATGGTATATCATTCGAAAGGTTTTTCAGTGATCTTCTACACCTGACCAATTAACTCGAAGTGAAGGCAATAAAAAAAACACAGAAATTCACCAAGGAAATATTGAATTTGAGGAAGATCTCCAAAATAAAATAATTTTTATTATTTTCTTTCATACATATCCTTTGAATGGCCCTCTGAATCGAACTCAATGTCAACTACTAACAAGCCATACAAAGTGAATGAAATTCTGTCAGAAGAACATACAGGAGTGGTCAATTTCCCCCTTAAATTTTTCTTGAATATCTTTTTTCATAAACCAACCTGAAGCAAATCTAGTCAGATATTGAATCCCGAAATCAGAATTATATTTCGAGTAAAGAATTCGTTTATTTAATTATTGAGTAAACCCTCAACAAATAAAATTTTCTCTTGTAAAGGATTAATATTCAATATCACTCACACATTTAAGAGAATGAGAACCATATTCGTTGTTCAATACCCTGTATTTCTGAAAGTATTAGACAAAGGATTGAGTTGTGTCAATGGATATTATTGTTCAAGAAGTCGACAACTGCATCATAACAAAAATTTGGGAAATTTCTCTGTAGCCCAATTCTCCATAAGTCGCCTTGACCTTCACTTTTCAATGCAGCGATAAAATATTATTTTATAGAACTAACCTATCTATACTGCGTACTGCGCCGAGTCCTGACACACTCCGCAACATTCAAAACAAGACTGTGATCTGTAGAAGATGCATATTGAAGCGATCAAGAGTTCGTCTTGAGTGGGGGTGCTACGCACGGCCACGTTTTCATGTTTCGACAAGTAGTATATTAGAGCTCAGTGTAGTATCCCGAAAGTGCTCCCGAGCACTTAAGTACTCGGGAGCACTTTTCGGGATTACTAAGCACTAAGCCTTTTCGTAAAATGATCGAAGCACTAAGCACTAAGCACTGGTTCAAAAAAGTGCTCGGGAGCACAGTGCTTACGAGCACAAAAGTGCTCTAAGTGCTTTCACGAGCACTAAGCACAGTGCTTTGGGACAGCTCTGTAAGCAATACTGTTATTAGTAGCTTTTACTGAAAATAACATATACATGGAGTCTCTATCATCTTTGCCAGAAACGACTTACTAGTCAACACAAAGAAATTACGATTCATCAGTAATTTTTCTGTTGGAAATATCATCGGGTGTTCAGCAAACTCAATCGTAAAAAAGAATGTTTTATTATTATATATTTAGTGCGGTAAAGGTTTTTTTCGCTAAGATCACCCATATATTAACTAAAACTTTTGATACCTTTGACTACGCCATTCTCTGTGGCGACTTGAACATAGACCCGGTGAAAGTAACATAGATGGAACAATTTTGAGGGATATCCTCAGCTCCTTCGATATGACCTCGATGGTAAGTGACTTTACTAGAATTTTCACATCAACAAATGGCAAAACAAGTTACTCATGCATCGATGTTGTATAATTGCCAATAATTTCACAAATGTAACACAGGTACTGAACTTTGACCCAGGTATATCGGATCATCATGCCCAGATCATAGATCCCACATTGAACAACCTTCCAGTAGTTGAATCTGAATACTCAAATCTTATTTTTAGAAATTTCGATAAGAACTCGGTGAACGAATTTTCAAGTGAAAAGTTTGACTGTGTGCACGTATCGATATAACCGAGGAATGAAATTTGTATTTCATGAATAAAATAATTTAATAAACTCGTAGCGAAGCGTACCTGTAAGTAAGTAATACTAATAGAGAAAATTTAAATAATTGAAAACAAATTTGAGAAAGGAAATTAGAAATAATGTTGAAAAGTGAGGTTGCTTACTCGTCAGGTGTACAAGAAACCAAAAAGACCATAAAATCTCTCATATTCAATGAGTGTTGTATAAGATTACATGACATACATGTTAAAAAACATATCCTTAACCAGGATGTACTTGAAATTATATTTCGATTTCTCTATAAGCCATTATTTAGGTGCCATAGCTGGACCTAAATGACAAGATTGACAAGTGAACGTTGAAGTAAATTGACATGGAACACAAAACTATGGCGATATCAGAATCATGAAAAGAATATCCATGGCCCACGAAACCCAGATTTGAAGATGATAAATCTAATGGATAATGTCATCTGTCAAATATACGTCCCAATATTCCAAGGAAGACCAGACAAGATTCTTGAATTCTCAAAGAACCCCGCACAATAGCATAGGAAATTGGCCCACACTGGGATTTGCCTGAAGTTTACATATGTTATTGGTATTGAGTTTCTGATCGAATGTTTTCAAGGGCCCAATCCTCTAAGACCAATGATTTAGCTCTCAGGGTCGGTATTTAGTATAGGTGCACAAAAAACAAAATTTCAATCGATTAAAAATCAAAATAAGGAATGCTATCAAACTTGAATGTCCAGTCTGTTGTAATATCTGCAAGAAACAACTTTGGTCAGACGAAAGCATTAAAATATTAACGTTTTGTTCAAAACGGTTCAGTTTGATGTGATTTAAGTAAAAAGTATGAAAGCATTTTTACATGCCATGGCGGCACTAGCAATCTATTCGGGACTGAAGTGTAGCTGGTATTGATTCTAAATACAACCAAAAAATGTCAAAAGAAATCAAAATATCCTTGGAAAACAAAAAATGAGCACACACAAATATTATTATTTGACACATTGACAGTTGTTGTTTGTGTTATTAGAATGCTTGTGCTTATTAAAATTATCTGAGTTTATTTTATTATTTTATTCATGTTTTGATTTTTCTGAAATACTTATATTTAAAAAGTGAAAATGGATCCCATGCAACTATTTCCTCGTTATGTCTGTATGACGGTATATGATGTACGGATAATGGCACGAATCGACCGAGAGGGCGACGATCATAAAAGTGAAGTGGCTTTCACAAGAAGAAATGTAATAGGCCATATAGAATTAGAGGTGAGCCCTGAGACAAAATTGTGTGTAAATTGCAATGTAGCAATTCTTAATGGAATTGCTACAATCGAACAAGACCCCTCATGTATACGATTAAACATCATAAGACAAAGATCCCACCAAAGATGCTGTGTTTGCAATGGCCGTGAAGATCTAGTTAGGATATCTTTAGCAGCCCGAGTTACTGTATTTATTAAACAAAATATTTATATTCCTGAAGAAGTAAGATGTTGCGACCATCATTTGGACGAACAAAGACTCATGCTCAATGCTTTGTTGCCTGGATTAGAGTCTGTCAATTGCCTTTTAAAAGGAGAAACTCTCCAAGCTTTCTTGCAAGGTTTTCGTAACATTGCAAATAAGAAATCCCAAGATTTTTGTGACACAAATTCTCATTCGGACGACGAATTTGAAATAACGACTTCCATTTCAAAAAATCAATTTCAAGAATTGTTTGGGTATTGTGATGCTATTCCCGGTGAAGGTGGATTCAGATATGTACTTAGGAAAGATCTTTTATCATCTGTGTGAGTTGAAACAAGGCTTATCTGACGAATTTTTCAAGATTATTTTTGCCTATACCACAAGACAGTCGGTAAGCTTAGCAATTGGCAAAGGAAGATTGTCACTGAGGACCAGATTTGTTAGAGATAATATCGGATTTGAAGCAATAACTCATCATCAGTATATAGAGCAACACGTAACGCCATTTTCAAATGAAATTTATAATCCCACACCAGAAAATCCGAAAGCAATATGCTTAGTAGACGCTACTTATACCTACATTAACCGAAGTTCCAATTTTCGGACACTTAGACAGACATTTTCTCAACATAAAGGTCGCCATTTAGTAAAACCGACGCTATTGGTTGCTCCGGATGGCTACATTCTTGCTGTACTAGGTGTTTACTTCACTGATAGGCGAAATACTGACTATTGGAAAACGAATACGAAAATGATGTTCAGGGTATGAGAAACTGGTTTTTGGAGGGAGACATACTCCCCGTCGACAGAGGGTACAGAGATGCAATACCCCTTTTGAATCGAATGGGGATTAATTACAAAATGCCAGCGTTTATACAACCAGGAGAAAAACAACTCTCAACTGAAGCAGCAAACGATAGCCGATTGGTTACAAAGTCTCGATGGGTAATAGAAAGTCGTAATGGCCATTTTAAGTCAATTTTTAAATTCTTTGACCAAGTGATAAATATGCAACATGTTCAACACTTAAGAGACTTTTGTCTCATTGCTGGCGCTATTATTACCAGATATTATTCACCAATTTAATAGCAAATGCTACAGTTGAACTAGCAAGAACTATGTTAGCCAGGTCTAGATATATTAATCTTGTTCAACAACGGGTGAAAGAAGAATGTTTACTTAATCGACGTGGATTATGGCAGCAACTCAATAATGAGCATGTATCTCGATTTCCACACCTATCTATGGATTACTTAAGAAACGTGACTTTTGGAACCTATAAAATTGAATTATCAGCGCCCTATGTCCAAGGCAGAATACTTAGAGATGATCATGAGTCGTTTGAAATTGATCTTAGAGTGAATGAACCTGGATTTATTAGACTTAGAGTGTATTCTCGATTCAATACACTATGCATGAAAACCAGCCTGACGAGAATAATGAAGAAGATGTATTGATAATGGGATACTACTGCAGTTGAAAATCAGGGGCAAGGACACTAGGAACATGTGCTCATATTTGTAGCATATTGTGGTATTTGGGATTTGCCCGCCATAATCAAAATGTGAATTATCCATCGACTTCTGTGTTACAGCATATTAAAGATGCCGCAAATCGTCCAGTGCAAGATGCGATACTCCAGCATCTGTAAGTGTTAGTATTATTTTGATAATGAGTGCTTAACTTCTTTGTTCACTTCCACCACCCTGGAAATATCGGTTTCAACTTTGTTAGTTATGAATTATATATAGTTTTAATAAGATAGTAGAGTTATATTTATATTATAGAGTTAGACAATTCAAAAAGTGAATGACCGATTTTAACAATCAAAACGTTATAGTTCTTATTTTTTCCTGTTACTATCTTTCTTGAAAAGCTACAAAATAAGTCCTACATAAAGTTTATAGGTTAGGCCGGCCATTTTGGATATTAAGATGGCGACCACTTTTGTTATGTACACAAAGAAAGCTACATTCATCTATCAAACGAGCTATCAATTATTGAAATAGGACAAGAAATAAGAAAGTTATAACAAAATCAATTTGATTCGGTTTTTTGTGGATCTCTTGGTGAATACAGTTTTACTAAATACGGTCCTGTAGGACAAAACATGTTTTACAGAGGACTTGTGCTAAAAGACAAGATTTTGCAATATTTCTTATTTAATTAAATTCAAATAGGAAATAACAAAATTATGGGCTTGAGAAAAAAGTGTCATTGTTTATTTGGCACATATACTGAATACGGCCCTGAGAGCTAAATCAGTGGTCTTAGAGGATTGGGCCCATGAGAACATTTGATCCGAAACTCAATACCAATAACATTTGTAAATTTCAGGCAAATCCCACTGTGGGCCAATTTCCTATGCTATTGTGCGGGGTTCTTTAAGTCATCGTAATTGATATAAGTTTAAGAGGAAGTTGTACTATACTATAAAGCAGTGTATGCAAAGGTTTCGTAGTCCCTAACTTTTTAGGACAATTTTTCATTTTGAGTGGATGAAAAAATAAGTACATATCGACAAGGATACAATATGTGTTCCCCTCGTCTCACTTTTTCAAAATTTTATTTGTTTTTTCAAAAAAAAAATCACGAAATTCCACGTTTTTTGATGATTTTTCCATTTTTTTTAGAACAGATCTAAATCAAATTTCGGAAAAGTGAGACGAAGGGAACATAGATTAGATCTTTACCAACACGTTAAATTTTTTTAATTTGCTAATAACGAAAAATAAACTTTGAAAGTTAGGGACAACGAAACCCTTGCATGGCAACATTTTGTATCCCAAGAGTGGCGCCGATCTCAGAATTTAGAGAAATTAATAATTTATGAATGGAGATGAAATACATTCACTGTTCAAAATGTTTACCAGGGATAGACGGATGGGCAATGAATTATAATTTCCGTATTATTATTTCATATCGTACGTAGATAAGTGAAAATATCAGGAAAGTCACTCATAATTTGATAAAACTACCTGAACTAAGTAGTTTGTGTACGGGAAGAGTCATTGTCATGACCTCGATTCTCGAGTTTATGACATCTGCACCGGCACAGACCCAGTGGGGGTGCGGATTATTCTGTGCACAGTGAAAGTATTGCGATTTTGATTACTTTTCAACAATGCCGCGCACATGGAATGAAAGTAGAGAAAATCTCTCGAAAAGACGACTTCTGGCGAGACAAAATGGAAAAAAAATAAAAGAATTTTATATTGAGTACGTTCTACCTGAAATTATAGATAGTAGGACGAATAGAAGCATGGAAGTGCGAGACAGAATAAAAAATTCAAAATGAAAAATGATTTTTATTCAAAAATGTCCTCAATTTTTTTTAATATGTACAGAAGTTGGGCCCTCCAAAATAGATTTGATAATTTTATATATATATATATATATATATATATATATATATATATATATATAATGTATATATAATTTTTTTTTGAGACTCATATGAAATTGTTGATGTTGATAATGAAAATATTAAAGATTTTTTTTTTCGACACATTCATATGGATGAAAGTGTTTTTTCATCTTTTTTTGTCGATAATGAAAATATTGAAGTTTTTTTTTTCTTGATACTTTCATATAAACGAAAGTGTTGAGAAACGGTACGTCCTAGAGATATGATTTTGATAGCAAAAAATTTTATTTTTCATTTTACGTTTTTTAAGAATTTTTCCATATTTTTAATATTTTATTTTCAATATTTATTTTTCTAAAAACGGTAGGGGGGGCAGGCGACCCCCCTTGGCAAAATCCTCGAGCAGTATTTAACAAAAAATTATCCGAAAAAAAATTGATATTTCCAATATTTTCGGCCGGTATCAGTAATATTTATTCGGTGAGAAGGGGGGGAAAAAGGGTTCGAAAAATATGATATATCAAGATTGATCGTTAGCATATTTTTTGATATTTTTATGATTTTATTTGAGCGAGTTATTTTTGAATAAATTTATTATGTAAGAATATGCGTTACTTGTTTTCTATAAAATGTTTCCCGAACATTTTTCGATTGGACATATTGTAGTGTTATTATTTTAATTATATTATATCGCGCAGAGCACAAATGGGGGATCGTAAAGGAATGGCGATTGTGTCCAAAAAAATTAAAAATCGAGGAAAAGTCTATAGTCATAATTGCAAAAATCTTAAAAAATTTCTTCACCTAGTAAATTCCTAGAAATGGTGTGGGGGAGTCGGTACCCATCGGAAAAAACGCATTGGATCCGATTCCAAAAAATAGTCCATGGGGAAGCGCACAGCCCAAAGGGGGGTCGTAGAGAAATGCGGATTGTGCCAGGGGACTTTTTAAAGAAGGACGGGGGACCATTTGAGGGTCTGAACGCGAAAAAAGTATTCCTTCTCCTAGTTGACCTCATCGATTTCAACGAACCCCCCCCCCTCCCCCCCCCTTCCAAAAAAAAGTTCGAAAAGAGTTCTACAAACAAGTCCAATGGAGTTTTTTCGAAAAATGATAATTTTTTTCCATGACGTATAATTTCTAGCAAGGGGGGGAGGGGGACGAGGGTGGGTCCGAATTTATTTTTTTGGCTGCGCTTTTTGGGGACTTCAATTTTTTGAATCGCCGACTTTCCATAACAAAAAAATTTTCCAGAGTCGATTGCAGGGGGCAAGTGCCCCCCTTCAAAACAAATTTGTCTCTGCGTTTTAAATAGGAAAGTCCTATAAAAATTTTCGATTCCGTCGAAAACAATATTTTTGTCGAAAAAAAAGGGGGGGCTGCCTCTGCCTCACGCCCTGTCTCACGAGTCTTTCAGTTTATAAAGTATCACTTCCACTTAAGGAGAAGTCTAATGAGAACTATCCTGGTCACAAACATACAATTGAAAAGAGTATGATAGTGTCCTCAGACGATAAATTAACATTTTATTAATAAAAAGCTCTATTCACCACGGCTCAATTGAACCACAAAAGTAAAATGTGAATTAAGGAAAAATGTCTGAGAAACATAAATTGTATTTTATTTCAGGCGTTTTATTTTAGGCGTAATATAGGATCTATTTAAATTGACTTGAGTGTTGAGACAAAGGTTATTGTTGAGTATTTCGTTACTAATATGTAGGTCTTTGAGAAAATATAAATTGTTATAACTTTTGGAACTGACCTCGTGTAAGATTTGTGAATTTTTATTTGGACTGAAACTATGACTATTGAATCTCAAGTGATGACCGAAGGGAAATACTTTTAACATTTAAACAGTTATAAATGTTCATTTATACGAACTTTCAAAGGTCTACAGGTTCTAACAATGTAGGCTGCATCACAATCTTCACAATTTAACTTATATATGCCACTTTTGGAAAGTTTTTCAATTTTGTCCTTCGCGTTGACCAAGAACCTACTCCAGCTATTATTGGTTTTGAAATAAATTTTAATGTTGTCAACGTTACTTTTAATGCAACTAGCCACTTTGTTAGAGATGTTGTCGTTTAGAAAAGGAACTGAAACAAATTTGTCGAATGTATTTAACTTTGGATAAGATAGGTTGTGTTAATTTTTTTTTAAATTTTTTGAATCAAAGTGTTGATAATGTTAGGATTATAATCATTGTTGGAAGCTATTTGTTTGAGAATATTCAGATCTTTTTGATACTCAACAGTAGAAAGAGATATATTTGAGAGTCAGTGAATGTAACAATTGAAGGCAGTCAGTTTGTGGTGGTGAGGATGATTGGAAAAGCTAGGTATCACATGATCAGTTTGTGTGGGATTCTATTTCTGAGGTGAATTTTATGAAAGGGTGTATTTGATCAATTTTGGTTAATAAATTTTGAGCTGTATCAATGTTACCATTCAAAAACACTGGAGAGTTATCAACGTATCTGTACCAGTATAGAATTCCAGAATTAATATCCGTGACAATGAATTTATTTTCTGAATTGTTCTTGGAAAATGTCTGCTAGAAAAGGGAATAAACAACTACTCATAGCAAGACCTTCAGGTTGCTGATAATATTTTTCATTGAATATAAAAAAAAACTTGTAAAAGGCAAAAATTCAAAATGGTCAATATATAAAAACTTTTTAACAAAAAATTAAACCGACGAAATACGGAACTAAAAAGTAAAAATAAAATAAACCTTCTTAGTCTCAGTAACTAAGCTCCTAAACTAATGTAAGTAACTAATTTTGAGTCGGCGCCAAACAAACAAGCAAATGAATTAGGTAATGCGTAAAATGATGGCATCGAGTTGCGCGGTGACATTCTGATAATTTTTTTGAAGTAATTTAATGATGTTCGTTGATTGTTTGTTTGGCGCCGACTCAAAATTAGTTACTTACATTAGTTTAGGAGCTTAGTTACTGAGACTAAGAAGGTTTATTTTATTTTTTACTTTTCAGTTCCGTATTTCGTCGGTTTAATTTTTTGTTAAAAAGTTTTCATTTTTCAATTTTTTATGGCTAAAATATACTAATTACTACCTACTTGTTTTATGATTACTTCCAAAATACTTACTTACCCACCTTACTTCGACTATTACCATTTAAATAATATGATTATCTACTTTTACTATTTGTTGTAATATAAATTATTTTTGTTGTTCTGGTTAGTTTATTTCATTACTTTGTATATCATTCCATCCTCTCATAGAATATAATGGTTTTGACGGATGTGGAACAGAAATAATGTCAGTAGCGATCTGTTATTGTCAACTACGTATGTGTGTGCCAATGTTCATAAGTGAAAAATCAATTATCCCCTATTTTTCCACCCGTAAAAGTATATTATTTCATTCGAAACCTAAATATAAGGTATACCCTATCTATTAAAAAAAGAATCATCCAAATCGAAGAACCCAGTACAAAGTTATGCCTGATAGAATCGGTTAACGGACCAGAATTCAGAGGGTGAGTGATCAATATCCTTCATGTTGCTACCCTTAGGGGTGGATTTCATCTTTTAAATTCAAATGACACTACCTTCGAAGTACACCTTATCCAATTATCGGAATCGGACGCCTCAGTAAACAGTTATGCGTGATCATACATAAAAAAAATGATGGAAAAAAAAATACGGGTCGACTAGAGAACCTCCTCCTTTTTGGTTTCGTCGGTTGAAAAGTAGTGAAATTATCATCAACTTTTGCAAGACTTAGTGCCTCACTGACTAGTGGTAAAGTTTCCATTTTTGGAAAAGAGGTGAATAAATTGCTAACATAAAAAAAAATCATTAGACAATCTTGGTGTAGCTCTAAATTCGTAAGTTTATTAATCAAATCTAAAGAATTACTTACCGAAAAAGTGGGTTTGAAGTTAGTTAACTATTTTAAAAGTTTGTAAATGAAAGAAGCTAAAATTGAAACTGGAGTATTGGTAAAACTCACTTGGCCTTATTGGTATGTCGATCTTTGGAAGTACATACAATCCAGGAATGACTGGATTGCTAGAAATTCTTACACCACCTGTAACCATCATTATATGACTATCATTCACTTAATGCAAATAACGTAAACGTCAGTTTTGGCATATTCTTAACGATTTTTTCCTGGTGCTTTGATATCTCCTTTCTCAAAAAAACAAAGGACAAAGGTGAATATGTTATATCAATATCATTCGATTTATCACGTGCTTCCGACACAAAGAATCGAAAGTTCGTGTCCAAGAAAATCTATAATCTTGGCCTTCGTGGTCCTATAAATAATTGGGAAAATTTACAATATCAAATCAAATGAATATTCTCGAACTTGGAACAGGCAGTGCATGGAAATTAATGACATTCAAGAAACTTGTTAATTGAATGTTAGAAACAGGAATCCTGATTTTTCTAGCCAACGTAAATGACCTCCCTGATCACATTAGAGGTGGTAGAACCTTCATGTATGCCGATGACACCACCACTTGAACCGAACTTGAACTTGGAAACAGACCTGGTTTTGAAGACGTTACTGCACGAAGAATATGTTGATGATAAATCACAATAAATCAGTCATAGTAGAATATCATATAAAGCAGAGTACCCCAACAAACTACACATTAGAATTCAATGGAATTCGGCATATTCATCGACCGTAACCTCACCTGGGAGATTCAAATGATTCACGTCTGCAAAAACCTGAATAAACAACAAACTACACATTCGAGTTCTGCGGAAAACTGAATTAAAGCTTAGCTTTTACTTCTTTACTTTACTTTTTACATCACTACTCTAAAAACATTTTGCCTTTTGCAAATATGTTACGCCTCTGTGCACTATGCCATCTCATACAATATCGTAGTATGACGTCAAGCATCAGATATCTCTAGAGTATTTATAGCTCAAAAACGCATATCAAGATCGATATTTGGCATCAATTATGGAAATTCATGTTCCTCCTGTTCTATCAATTTACATATCAAAACTCCCCAGTTACATATTTAAAAATAAACATCAATTTCCTCTGTTTAGTGACACACATAGAAATAACTTTCAAGTAAATAAACACAAACATTCTTTTTATAAAAAGTCACCCACAAACGTAGGCGGTCGTTTTTATAATTATCTACCAGACAACATAAATACAGGAGCCTACAGACGTGCCAATTTATCGGACCCGATATACGTCGGGACTCGAAATCGTGACGTGTGTAGGCTCGTCGGTCGACTAAATAATCGGGTTGTCGGGTGGCCCCATAGAGAAACTAAAAATAAAGAGAGTTGTCAAACCTGCAGTAAAAGTTGGCACCACGTTTAGACAGTGGCGACATATCTCGCAACTGGCCGAACTAAGTACAGTTGGTAAAACTGATTGAGATAAGGCGGGTTTTTCAAATGTGTTACTTTTATATGATTGATATGGTATATATTTTATAAGTGATCGATTTGCCATTCTTGTATTCCATATGAATGGTTGTATCATATGAAATACAGGAATGGCAAATCGATCACTAATAAAATATATACAGTAATCGATTCGTAGAATCTGTTAGTTCATTCGTGGTTAAAATAAAGTTTCGAAGTAAATCTTTATTTCATGATATCAAGAACAAAATTAAAGATCTTATAAAACAAGAATAATAAGTTGAACACTATAAAAACACATTTTATTGTATCTAGGACAAGGTACAACTACAGACAAAACAATAATAAAACTCCGAAAAACAACAAAATTAAAAATATTCATCAGTCTTCATCAAATCAACCAAAATAAAAACAAATTACATTTACAACAAACCTTCAATAATTTTGTCCATTTATTGGCACAAAGGAGAACGAGTAGGTATACTTAACAAATACTCCAGTTTGATGATAATCTTCGTACTTCCTCAAATGGTGATAGGAAATAGAAACTGATGGACGGAAATAAGTATCAGTTTGTGAACAAATTTCTGCAACTGATGGATGGAAATAAGTATCAGTTTGTGAAAAGCAGCTTATATTTTACCTTGTGAAAGAATATTTCGAGGAATTTCAGCGTCAACTCGAATAACAAAACATTCCATTTTCGACGTTGGGTTCATAATTCAAGTCCATAGTATAATTTCTATAATTAATTTTTCGATGACAATTAACAGTAGAATTATCCTGAAATTATTACGTGGTTTGTCATTTTCTGACAGTCGTCTGTTTATTGCGGGCAGCGCCTCCATGCGCGACTGGCCGTACCAAAAACTGGTGGTCAAGATCGCCAATGTTTCAAACAGTCTCTTTATTTTTAATTTGTCTATGGGTGGCCCGGACCTCCCGACCAAGTAGATCGGCAAAATCCCCCACCTTTTATGCCTTTTGTTTGGCACGTGTGTAGCACGATCGGAACTGTCGGGACACGATTTATTTTCCCTCTTCATCTTATTTAACTAATATCTACTCGTTTTTCGTGCAACTGTTTGAGTTATTGAAATAACGTCATGGAAATTAATGACATTCAAGAAACTTGTTAATTGAATGTTAGAAACAACTTAAGTGCCTTTGGCACCCAAACGCTGTTAAAGCAATCCCAATTTCTTTTTTTCGACAGAGCAAGAGCCATCCTTGTCGGTTCACGTAAAACTAGTAACTGATAGCACGTGATTGGGAAGATTAAAATCGGAACGTGTGTAGAGTCGATCCAATCGTTTCCGACGTTGGCCCCCCGATATAGGGTCTGATAAATTGGTACGTCTGTAGGCCCCTCAAGGCGGAATCTTCAACACTTTTTAAATCGAGACTGAACCCAGATAACACAGGATATCCTATGGATATCCATTTCATGTCCAATTCTGGTCGGGATATCCCTGGATTTGAAATGGACATCCATAAGATATCCGTCGACTTATTTGAAATGGATATCCTTCAGAAGATATCATATGGATGGCCATAAGATATCCGGAGCAAATATGGATAAGTTTAAATTGCAAGATTGATTTTTATTGTGTCAATTTCTGAGCTTCTTTCATGCTCGTACATATAGATTAATTTTTTGGAAAAATCTCATGTTTCGTTTTTCTACTTGATTTGAAATGGATATCCTTCAGAAGATATCCTAGGGATAGCCATAAGATATCCTAGGGATAGCCATGAGATATCCAAAGCAATCATAAATGAATGTAAATATTCTCGTAGATACACAAATTGTACCTTTTCAAAAATATGTTGTCGCGGGGACCCTCTGCGACCACAGAACAGATATACATGTGTCTGCGACAGCCTGGCCATACTATACGCATAATTACTGGCGACGTCTGTCATTTTGTTGAGGAAGGTCATAGTCATAGCACTGAATCCAAACAAAAGTCGTGTTTTTTTTCTATTTTCTTCCGTTTTTGATACCCTGTTGGTCTGAACATAATGGTTTTCATCTGTAGCAATTGATTGTTTCCAAAGGGAATTATATATTCGCCGAATACAGGTAAATATCAATCGAGAAGGACATAACCTATAAAAATCCATTATTTCCAATGCATTTATGTGTTTGCTGTTTGAGCTTCGATATTTTCAGAAATGCTGAAAAGCACCTCGTTACATTTGCCACAATGCACGAGTTTTTCAAATGTCACAGTGCCCAGATTAAAAATGGTGTGAATGCCTACAACAGTGGACATGTGATGAAGATGATTTTCCTATTGATTACACTGAAAAAATGAATCTTTCGGAAGAATATTTGGGAACTGGATCGAAGTTCAAAGCTTATGTAGGTAATTTGTATGTTTTTCAATTCTAGAACTTTTTTATCAGGTACCTAAATGAAATCTCAAAAATATGACTGTGGAACGATGCCTTTCTTCCGTGCTCACTAATATGTTTGCCTCCAAATATAGCTGGCTGATTCAAATTCTATGGTTCCGTGGTTTGTCCGAATCCGCAAAAAGTTAAAATATTTGAACTTCTTCACTGCGGCATGTCTGGCAGCCATTTTATTCGCATGAAAATTGCGGCATCGGATGAGAATGTTTTTGAGTATTCATCTAGCTTTCCTATTCATCTAGCCTTCACGACCGTTTGCGAGGGCATTTTTTTGCCGTCTTATCGTTGCCAATCGAATTCAACCTTGCAGTAGTCGCAACAAAAATGGTTGCGGATGTATCTCTCAGATTCTCAACTGAAACTCTTGAAATAATATTCTATCAATCAAATCCGGTGATGTAGTGCACTTGAGTTGAGTGTAAACAACGATCAAATGCATAAACTTGAAATAAGAAAAGAAAATCAAACAAAACAAAGGTGTTATCAGAATAAATAAAATCAAGCTCATACAGGGTGATTCAAAAGTACTTTGACAAACTTCAGGAGGTGATGCCTCACAATATTCTAATATGAATTGTCCAAATAAATATATGTCCGGAAACGCTTCCTTTCCAAGATACAGAGTGTTGAAGTTTTATTTTTATTTTCGTTTTTTTAAATAACTTTCGAAATACTGAACTCAATTGAAGGAAAATTGAAATTGAGAGGTTTTTTGAGGTGTCGAATTCGAACCTGATGTTATTATTGCTCTTACTCGTAGGGGGCGCCACCTATACGTCTTTTTCTTTTTTGAAGATCCATAACTTTTTTGAGCGTACTTCTAGAACATTTTTCGGTAAAAAAAATCAATACCTCTATCATATTTACGTAAAAAAGCTATCCTTGTTACAAGTCGCTATAAGCAACCGTTTTCTAGATATTTGGACTTGAAAATTTCAGTCGATTATTTGATCTATGCGTGTTGAAGATATTACCATTATTTTGTATTTTTCACCAGAATGCTTAGGAAATGAATTTGACGTTTAAGTAAGTAGTTATGGTAATTACATATTATGTGACAGTAAAACGTTTTGTTGTTTTGTTGAAGTTTCTGTAAGTTTTAAAATACGAATTTTGAAAAAATGGATTATTTAAACAATAATGCTCATTTAGCCGATATGCATTTCGTTTATGGCCTTGCGGATGGCAATGCGCGCGAAGCCAGACGTATTTACCAGGAGCGATTTTCTAATCGAGTACTGCCTTCAGCTCCAAGATTTACCAGTCTCCACCGTCGTTTGGCAGAAACAGGTAGCTTTAAGGGCAGCTGATATTATTGGAAGACCACGAGCAGTCCGAACCCCAGAATTGGAAGAAGCTGTTTTGAACGCTCTCGAGGATAATCCAGAAACAAGTAGATATATAGATAGATAGATAAATAGATAGATAGTTTATTGATCCAAATGCGAGCTCATAAAGCTATATGACAAGTCAAAACAAGGTACATGTATAAATAAAGTTATTCATAAAATACAATACATAGTTGAATATAGATGAAATGAGACACACATCAACGATATCAACTCACAAAATCGATAAAAATATTATAAATATCTGTACAATTATAAATGTGAACATGTTTCAGGTAAAATGTTTGTTATAACAATCATGTATAAATAAAGTTATTCATAAAATACAATACATAGTTGAATATTGATGAAATGAACACACATCAACGATATCAACTCACAAAATCGATAAAAATATTATAAATATCTGAAAATTATAAATGTGAACATGTTTCAGGTAAAATGTTTGTTATAACAATAAAATAAAATAAAACATTAAAAATATTCATCAAGGAGGTGTATGGAGTAATGCCCAATAAAAATGCTTTGATTTTTTTTTGAAAATATGCGTCTGCTCTATTACTTTCAGCTCATTTGGAAGTACATTGTATAATCTCAGTCCTATCACGTTCAGTGAGGTTTGAGAAATGGTGAGATGTGAGGGTGGTAAATGGAAGTAATTTTTTTTCCTCGTATTATAATTGTGATATTGGTTGTTTGTGCGAAACTTTTTTTTTATTCGCGTGAATATATGTTATGACTCCTAAGATAAAAAGACCAGGAAGTTGTAGAATTCCAAGTTTCTTAAAAAGATCTCGACATGACATCTGCTGGGAGACGTTTGCAAGGCAACGTATTATTCGCTTTTGTGCGATGAATACGTCTTTCGCTGCTGGGGAGCTCATCCATATTGTAATTGCGTTTATCCAAAACGCGTTTGAGGATTTCAATTTGGTAGCATTTGGAGTGTAGAGAGCTAGTCAGATTTTCGCAATGTGATTTAAAGCTAAGATCGTTGTCGATTATGATACCTAAGAATTTGGAGGATGTACTATGTTCAAGAGGTGTGCCGCAGATGTTCAGGTCCAGGGATGGTGGATTGGTGTTTTGCCTGGTATGAAAAGTAGTAAAACTTGTTTTTGACGTATTGAGAAACAGAGAGTTGTTGCTCAGCCAACTATGTAGATCATCAGTTGTGTTCTTTATTTTATTTTGAAGTTCTACTGCGGATTCATCACAGAAAAGCAGGGTAGCATCATCAGCATACAAACAGGTGAAGGCTTTTGGCAGAACAGTTGGCAGTTCATTTATATAAATTATGGAGAGTATAGGTGTTAGGACGGACCCTTGGGGAACACCAATGTTATTTTGTTGTGGATTTGAGAGATGGGTTATTGTTTTAATATTGTTGGTGTGATTGATTTTTACCCGCTGGATTCTTCCTTCAAGAAAGGAACTGAACCATTCGTAAGGTTTACCTCTTATTCCATTAAGATAAAGTTTATCAAGCAATTTTTCGTGTACTACACAGTCGAAAGCTCGACTAAGATCGCAGAAGACTCCTGTTGGATTTTGTCCAGATTCAATAGTTGTATAATGTTTCCATAAAAAGAGTTGATAGCACTGATAGTTGAATGTCCTGTACGGAAACCATGTTGATCGGGATGAAGTAAGTTATTCACGTTTAATAAGTTCAGAAGATGAGAAAGCATAGAATATTCGAAAATTTGCGAGAGTACGGGAGGCACTGTGATTGCCGGTAATTTTCTAAATTATGCGGGTCTGATTTTTTGAAAATCGGGCGTTCTTCAATCTGGTTGGATACATACCCTCTTGAAAAGATATGTTTATTATATGAGTGAGGGGTTCGATGATATAATCAGCAATTTTTTTAATCAAATAACCTGATATTTCATCAGGACCGCAGGAATGTTTTTTTTTTAGTTTATATTTCATGATGTCCCTGATTTCTTCCTCTGTGACATTTTTTACAAAAATACTAATAGCTATACTTCTCTGAGAAGTGCGTGGAGATTTTCCTTTTGTGTTGATTTTATTGATGGTATCATAAGGGGCCTGTATGAAAAAGTTATTGAAGGCTTCGGATATTATTTGTGGGTCCTCAGTTTCTTCATCATTCAGTTTAATACAAATGTTTTTATTCGTAGAGGATCTTCCGTTCAGCATAGAAATAACACTCCATGTAGTTTTAATAATGTTGGAAGAGGTATATATTTTGTTGTGATAAAATTGGATTTTCGTGATTTTAACGAGCTCATTGTGCTCTCTTTTTGAGATTTTATATGTTTCTTTCAAATTTGAATCTTTTTTTTTAGCATAAAACAGGTGTTTCAAGTTTTTTCTCGATTGTTTGATGCTGTCATTAACCCATTCTTTCCTATTTTCAGTATTTTTGAAGATTTCAGTCGTTTTTCGTGGACATCTTTGATCAAAGTGATACATCAGTTTGTCGTGAAATATGTTGAATTTCGTTTCAACGTTTGTTGCTGAATATACGTCTGCCCATGTTTCATTTTTCAGTTCTGTTATGAAGTTGTTGATGTTGGAATCACTTAGTATTCTCTTGGAAGTATATAAGGTGTTATTTTCAGGTATATCGGGATTTCTCACACTGAAGGAGTAAAATATTGTTCGGTGATCTGATATGTTGTTGTCCAGGACTATATGTTTGTCGTAGTCTGAATTATTGCTATAGATTTGGTCAAGAATTGTTTGTGCTGAAGAACAGACACGGGTTGGCTCTTTAACCCTAGGACTGAGATTATACGATGTCAGTAGATTAGAAAACTTTGTTTTTTCCTAGTGACTTCAGATTGAAGTCACCATTTACGATTATAAATACATTTTTGCTAAAAATATTGTCTAATAGAGAATTTAGATTTGTAGCAAAGATATCGGAAATACCGGATGGAGATCGGTAGCAAGTTAGTATTATATATTTTATACCAGGCAAATATCCCCATGATAAACCTGTTATTTCTATATTTTTTTCGTCACAAAATTTGTGGAGATCCAAAAGTATAACATTCAAATTGGATTTGGACCATATGCTCACGCCGCCACCCCTATTATTTTTTCTACAGAAGTAGTTGGTTAAGCAATAGTTTGGAAAGTTATAATAGCAAATATTTTCAGCCAATTTGGGGTTATAATAATCAAAATAATCTGTAATTATATCATCCAGTTTTTCTTGGTTGAGACACTGTATGTTCAATAATAAAAGGTCATAATTCTCACTCACATTGATTCCACCTGAGGCTATCCTGCATGAGTTGAGCTTGTCCTCTTCTGAAAAAATTTGCTGACACAAGCTCCTTCCGGCCAAATCCGTGGATTCATAGCTGCCTTGAAGTTTTTTTCATTTATGGTTACCTTGAACGATGAGTATAAGGATGGAATTCTAGATGTGAATTCCTCTACTCCAACCTCTGGAAATGTCGGAGCTAATAGTTGCTTCAGTCCTTGACTAGGAGTTCCTTGGTCCACCCTGGAGACATGTAGGATTACGTTTTTTGGGACACCCTTTATATTGGACTCCTTATTATTTCCAATGATAATTCTTCTCGCAGGTTTTCCGCGCTTATATTTAACTGTTTCCCATTGACCATTATTTCCATTATTTTCACAATTTTCATTAGTACCATTGTTACTTTTTTTTACGTTCGGGGCAGTAGTAGAGGAGCTACCTTGCTGGCAATAAGCTAGAGTTTCAGTAAAACTTCGTTTATTTGTTGAATTCGTCAGATTAATAATTTCCTCACATTTTATTCGAGACTGTACCTCCAATAATTCGGTTGATAGCTGCTTATCATTTGTTTGGGAGTTCCCTGGCTTTTTATTGTCATTGTCGATTTGGTTTTTTGATGAATCGTTTTTTTCTGTCTTTTTGTTCCAGGCCATTTTTATACCATTGGTCTGCATTTCTTTTGGAATAGGGTCATCTTGAAATGTTTGTCCATTTATCTTGTTCAAGAGTTCGATTTGATTATTGAGTAAAACGATCTTGTCACGTAACTCTTTGATGATAGTGTCTTTTTGCAACAATAAATATGTGACCACATGTATGTCCATTTGTTTTTTATCTGAGGTGGTTTCCTTGAATTCACAACACACTACATATTTTTTGTCTTCATTTAATATCGTTGATTACTTTAGATTTACACTTCTTACAGTGTAAAGAGCTCGCACACACGTCTTTACTCGACGACATCTCTTACACTACCTCAAGTACCAAGTACAAGAATAATTGCTGAAGCTCTCAATTCTACTCAGTCCACAATTTGGAGATTTATCCAGGATCAACAATTTTATCCATACCATATTCAAAGGGTACAAGCTCTTTTGCCACGAGACTTTTCTCAACGCATTATTATGTGTCAGTGATTGTTGAGAAAATTGGCTGGAAATCTTCAATTTTTAAGATATGTACTCTTCACGGACGAGGCAAACTTCTCCCGAAATGCTATCACAAACTTTCATAACAACTATGTTTGAGCTCTGGAAAATCCGCACGCAGTTAGTGAAATACATTATCAGTATCAATTTTCTGTAAATGTATGGGCGGCAATAATTGATAATTACTTGATAGGTCCCTTTTTTCTTCCGTTCCGACTGAATGGCGCAACTTACAGATACTGTTTATAAAATGAATTGCCGGGACTACTTCAGAATGTACCATTAGAAATTCGTATCCGCATGTGGTTAATGCATGATGGGGCTCCGGTCTATTTTAGCTTTGTAGCCAGGGAATTCCTCAACACTGTCTATCCAAATCGATGGATCGGTAGGGGTGTAGAAGAACCTAGCCAGGCGTGGGCACCAAGGTCCCCAGATCTAAACCTGCTAGATTTTTATTTTTGGGGACATTTGAAGTCACTAGTTTATAAAACTCCAGTAGCGAACCAGGAAGATCTAAGAAACCGAATAGTAGACGCCTGTGAAACAATAAGAAACACACCAATAATTTTTGAGCGGGTACGGGATTCAATGACCAGGAGACTGAATGCCTGTTTCTTCGCTGAAGGTGGACACTCTGAACAATTTATTTGAATACAATTTAGTGTCCTTTATTTTATTTTATTCTACATATTCAAAATTTCTTGAAATAAAATGTTGATATTTCTTGCAAATTTTATTAAAACAAGTACAGATTTTGCACCCTTGATACAAAAATAGCTATTTCAAACGAGTAAAAATTAATAGAATAGGTGGCGCCCCCTACAAAAAACCAAAACTACTTACTTGAACATCAAATTCATTTCCTAAGCATTCTTGTGAAAAATGCAAAATAATGGTAATAACTTCAACACGCATCGATTATCAAATAATCGACTTGAAATTTGCATGTCCAAATATCTAGAAAACGGTTATAGCGACTCGTAACAAAGGTAGCTTTTTTACGTAGATATGTTAGGGGAATTGATTTTTTCACTGAAAAATGTCCTAGAAGTACGCTCAAAAAAGTTATGAATCTTCAAAAGAGATAAAGACGTATAGGTGGCGCCCCCTACGAGTTAGAGCAATAATAACACCAGGTTCAAATTTGACACCCCAAAAAACCTCTCAATACCAATTTTCGTTTAATTAAGGTCAGTATTTAAAAAGTTATTGAAAAAAAAAACAAAATAAAAATAAAACTTTAACATCCTGTATCTTGGAAACGAAGCGTTTCCGGACATATATTTATTTGGATATTAGAATTCATATTAGAATATTGTGAGAAATCACCTCCTGAAGTTTGTCAAAGTACTTTTGAATCACCCTGTATATTTGCTCATCGCAAATTGTAAGTCAGTATCCGGATCTTCTAGTCGTCTTCTCTTAGTGGGCTCTCCACAGTCATCTGAACAAATCATATTAGAGTTTTGGAGACAGAGATGTTTCCCGTAAGAGGAACACTGGAATTTTGTTAGTCTGGTACGCTTTTCTCTTTGACATGGCACACAAAGTTTACGCTTGAGGTCACTATTTTGATTATCTGGTTGCTGCACATTTTCTTCTGTGCTGACTATTTCCTTGAGCCTGTTTGATATATTATGAGGCAGGCCAGTGTTGGAAATACTACGTCCTTGAATGAGTTTTTTTATTGAATCGCTCGTAGGAAATGCCGCCGACTTTTAGTTTGATTTCCGTTCCCAACAAGAATAACTTGTGAATTAATTCCCCCTACATTTAGCATAGAAAAAAAATCAATCATTGGCCAACGTTTTGTATTTCGAGGAACATTGTACGAAGAACACAATTTATCTACGAATCGACGCTTCCTTTAGTTGCATTATAGAACGTGATAATATCTGGTTTCATATTAAATAAAAGAAAACAGAAGTACAGAATGATGAAACAAAACAATATTGAAGAGAATATAATTTTTTTCAAAGATTTTCGAAACAAACTGAACAACTTAATAAAATTAGCCAAATCTGAATACTGCCAAATGAAAATTGAAGCCAATAAAAATATAAGCAAAAATTTATGGAAATGTGTGAAAGAATTTACTGGTATACCATCCAAAAAACAACATATCAATGAAATATTAACCGATAAAGGTATTATAAACGATGGCATTTGAATTTCTAATGAATTTTGTGAATACTTCTCAAATGTAGGAAGCAAATTAGCTAACGAAATCAAATACAAGCAAAACACCTCAAACCCTTCTAAATTCACCAAACAAAGAATCTACAATTCAATATTTCTATCTAACCAGTGTAAACGAGATCCTTGAGATAATCAATTCATTAAAAATGAAGAGAGCACCGGGTGTTAATGGAATAAAAGCAGAATATATCAAAGAAACAGCGGAAATAATCGTGCAACCTCTCTGTTACATTTTCAACAAATCGTTAAAATGGAATTCCCATCGCTATTTAAATTTGCCGTAATTGCACCAGTTTATAAAAGTGGCGACAAGATGAAGGTGAGCAACTATAGACCGATATCTCTGATTTCCACTTGGGCTGAAATACTAGAAAAAATTATACAAAGAATCACTAGCTTCCTCAATAAATACGAAATCTTAGCAGATAATCAGTATGGATTCAGAGGCGGGTCGGTCAACCTCTGCCATTGCCAGATTGATTAAGTATGATAAATAGTTCTATAGACGCTAAAAACAAATCACTTTGCATATAGTCCAAGAGGCAGAGCCAAAAAAAGTCTCTGAATTTATTAAGCCTGGTTTTTTCTCAGGTGATTATAATCATAATTTACAATAAAATGCTACGGCCAGTCAAGCGGATATTAGAACAGGTGTCTCAGGTGCGCGGTCAAACATGTCGTGACCACCGACATAATAAAATCAATTTCTTAAGGCTGAAACTTTATGAACTTTTGTTTTTTTATATGTAAATCAAAATTATGATAGTCAGTCAAAGTCCTATGGGGACACAGCTCGTCAGTCAACTGTAATGTACGTAGCGAGGTTTATAAGGGTGCAATTCGTTTATTAAGTGTGAATTTTTTTTAGTAACTACTACTGACTATATTATTAATAAATAAAATGGTCAGTCAACCATTCCGTAGAACAACGCCCGTCAGTCAGTGAATAAGAAATTATTTTTTTTCGCTCTCTATAGATGTTACAAGCTCGTCTTTTATTTATAATTTACTTAAAATAAAATAACATTATCATAATCATTTGAAGTACGACATTTATTTCAATAAGGCACTTCCGTGTCGCAGTTGTGCCTAAAAGTCCCACAGAAATAAAATTTGTTCGAATACAACAGTGTACTTAACAGGTAGGAACACAGGTAAGAACTCATTGATTTATATTTAAACATTTTCAACTCATATATTTATTCATTTCATAAAGGATACAAAATTCTAACAATTTATAAATTATCATCAAATAATTCCTAATCTGAATCTTCAATCTCATTAATCTCACTATCATGATCTGACACGTCAAGCTCAGATGTTTCAGACTGAGAATCTAAAAAATAAATAAATTCATTAAAAAAAATTATTTTTGTGATTGTTAAAATTATTTGTATACCTATATTTTCTTCTAAAGGTTGAATAATAACATCCTGTACAAGTTCTGGTAATTGATCGCCTTTGAACCAATCAAACTCATATTTTTCATTAACTAATTTCCAGCCGTAGTCAGTAGGAGATAGCTCCGTTGGAATTTGACGGTGAGCATTACCCCAAATATTTGCAATGAAGCTCGCTCTTAAGAACTGCTGCATCAATTCTGATTGGCATGGTGGCATAGTCGACCCATCTACATTCTCTTCTTTAATTTTAAAAGAATCGTTTGCCAACTAAAACATTTATACTTTTTCGAAAATAAAACAAATCTTGCCTCGTCGATTGATTTTATTTTTTTCAAGCCGTATAAATGGCAAACAAAATTCTTGAACCTTATTAAATATATTATTTTGGTTGCTTTCATCTGCAAGTCCAAGGTCAGCGAAGGTTTTTTGAAAATCTTCGCTTTGCATCATTAACTGCAGAGGCTTTTTTTACCTTTCTTGTAAAAAGCCAGGTTAAAATCGCATCCAGTCAAACGTGCAGTCCTGGAAGAGCATTGCAAACAGAATTTCCCAATTTTTCATGCATTTGACTGACATTGATCATCCTTTGATGATTTCCAGTCCCAACTTCTATCCAAATTGTCGACGAACTTGACAAATTTTCCATTTTTCCTAGCATAATAACGAGAATGTCTGTGTCCGAGCATCTTATTAAAATGTTTAAATCTTGTACGATTTTACAAACATGGAAAATTATTTTCGTATCAGCTTCTTCATGTGCTTCGCAGGTTAAATTTTTATTAATATTTTTATGTATTTTGCCATTTAAAACAGCGTATTCGTAGCATTTATCGAAGTTTAATTTGACGGTTTTAACGCCAATGTATGGTACTTATTCATCGCTAGCCCAGTGATTAATGATGAATTTCATAAATGCTATTTTAAATTTCGAATTACGCAATTCTTTTGAAAAATCTGTGGTGCGTTTTGTTCCGGCCCAGAGATATTATAATCGCGATTTTCAGAGTTTCCTCGCAAAGCATGCTCGCAATCTTTTATTGATGGCGTGAAGTATGGATCAAAAACTATAACAATCTCTGGTGCATTAAATTTCAAAATACTTTGTAAAAATTCCTTTGAAATATTTGCGAAGGTCACGGGAACATCCTTTATCAAATGTAAAATAATGTAAAATAAATGTTATTTTATTTTAAGTAAATTATAAATAAAAAACGAGTTGCCGCGTGTAACATCTATAGAGAGCGAAAAAATGTAATTACTTATTCACTGACTGACGGGCGTTGTTCTACGGAATGGTTGACTGACCATTTTATTTATTAATAATATAGTCAGTAGTAGTTACTAAAAAAATGTCACGCTTGATAAACGAATTGCACCCTTATAAACCTCGCTACGTACATTACAGCTGACTGACCAGCTGTGTCCCCATAGGACGTTGACTGACTATCATAATTTTGATTTACATATAAAAAAACAGAAGTTCATGAAGTTTCAGTCTTAAGAAATTGATTTTATCATGTCGGTGGTCACGACATGTTTGACCGCGCACCTGAGACACCTGTTCTAATATCGCTTGAGAATATTGGCATAATAGACCAGTAGAAATAGACAACCAATTCACATTGATTCCAAAAGTTTTGAAACTTCAATGGTATGTTAGTGCATTGATGGAAACAAACCATAAAATTTTGCAGAAGTCTGCGATGAACGGAACATTGTTTTAATTGCAAAAAACGTTTTCATGCTTTATTTTTGCACTGAAAATTGCAAAAGTTCTGCAAACTAGGCATACCGATATAAATGGTGTTTTACAACATGCATTAAGTTTGCAACCTTGTAAAAGTTACGAAACCTTGTTTTTTGTCGTTTGTATAAGTTTTTCATTGTAATTTATTAACAAAAATTACAAAAATTCTGCAAATTGGATAAGTGAACGGAAAAAAAATTTAAAATATTCACGTAAGTTTGCAACCACTTCTGAATAACGCATCATTTATTTATCAAACTTTTTTATCGACGCCTTTTAATAACACAATCATTGAAATAATTACAATAGTTTTTTATTGTGGTTGCAAATAAAGAGAATATCGGTCTTAGTGGATATGTAACTTTATAACCTCATACAAAAAACGGAACCTATTTATCCACCAATTTTTTTTTTTGCATTTTTACAACTTCTGAAATAATTGTAAAAGTTCTGCAAATTGCAATTAAAATTACGACTAATATTTCACGTGACGCAAGAGATTTGCAACCGTCATTGTTCAACGGAACATTTTTTTTGTATGATTGTTCTTTTTTATAATTTGGCCATAAATTGCAAACATTGTGCAAATAGGTTCAAGATATACATTAGACCGACATATCTACAGTGGTCCAGTTATATTGGGTACTGGTTGATTGAAATTGCATCCGAAGAATAATACGGTTACATTAAAAAATTTGAAACTAATTATTGATCTCAGAAGAAATCACTGTTTTAGACTAATCTGCGGAATAAATTTAATCTAATATTTTCGAATGCAACAATCGAAAGAATACAAAGTTTTGCTAAATTCTGCTAAAAGACTATTGGAAGACATTATTTTTTTATTGCATTAAAAATGACAAGGAAACATTCTTCATTTGAAATTTTTACTTGTCACAACATGACTTTATAGCAATCGACGAGATTTTAAAATGAATAATCGATGCTCTATGGAAATAAGGATATCAGAACGTTATCCATTGTATATCTCGCAAGTACATAATTTTCATCATAAAACAGGAACGTTGCTGAAAAATAAAAATTTGTGAAATCGATATCACATCTCAAATTTAATTTTTATAGGTATGTATTTCTTGAATTGAATAAAATTGTAATTTACCTTTCTACTCGACTTTCTCATTCCAATTGTGGTTTCGAATGAAAAATTCTATGAATCCGAATGGAGGACTGAAATGTAATCGACACGTAAGAATCATTTTCTTGATTTAAAAACATTTTGAAAATAAAGAGGGAAAACATGTTGGTAGTCAATTTTATTTCAGTTGTAGCTCCAGGACTATTAGATTAATGTGCATTGTTTTTGCTTAGTTATATAGTTGTCTGTCATAAAAATGCAATTGTCAGTCTTCTTGTTGTTCTGGTTATAAATCATGTTACTGAACTGCTGTACATTCATTACTCTGTAAACAGAACACTGTAACGTAACACAGTTGTAGGTTAATCGTACTAATGTACAACTGTACGAGTGTTTTTGAATCTCAATATTCCCTCAATTTTTTGATGAATCAAGAAAATTATTGCATGTTGAGATATTCTCGATCCTCCATCAAACGTACTCAAGCGTATGCAAATTTCTAATTGTAATATGAGGTTTTGAATTCATATCGAAAACGTTAGCTTTCAACTTTGAATGATTCCACCTACCGTTGACGAGCTTCTTCTTGGTCGATAGTTAACTTGCTAACACAATGAATGTTATTTATTAGGTATATAAAAATCTTTATTATTCAGATAATACAGGAGTTGCAAAAATAAAATAAAATAATTCCTAATGTTCCGCATTGTAACAAAGTTTGCAAATTATTATACTACCACCAATTGGTGAAATGGGTTGTCTGCCAGATTCGCAAAACTTTTGCTTTTTTTGGTAGAGTACAAATACGAAAATATTTTTCTTTTGATTTTACCCTCATTTCCGTTTGCAGAAGAGGTGGCAAATTAATGAAAACATTCTACGTCAGGACATCTTGCAACCATTATTTGAAACTTTTGTAATAATTCCGATACTATTTCAATAAAAAAATCAATTTAATGAAAATATATATTTTCCGTTTGACGCAAGAGGTTGCAAATTGAAACTCTTGACAAGAACATTATTTTAGTTATTCTTTGGAGTTTGCAGAACTTTTGGAATTTTCATCGAAAAATTAGGACTAACAACGATTTTTTTCTATAAAACAAACATTTCCGTTTTGTATGTGTGGTTGCAAATTTATGAGAGGATGTGAATTGCGATTTTTCAAAACTTCTGAAGTTTGCAGAACTTTTGCGAATTTTTCCTCGCTAATAATGTGAAAATTCATTAAATCCTGATTTTCAACATCAATCAGACTGCATATCATATAAAAGTCCTCTTCACTCTACTGAAGTTCAGAAACTCTTGTAATTATTATTAAATTTTGGGAAAATCATGTCTATCTCTACTGGCCTATAAGGGATACATCTGGAACTGCTAAAGATAGAAAACAATGCGTACAAATAGAAACATATAACAGTAGAGTTATTAATATTAACTGCGGTGTTCCACAAGGAACAGTATTAGGACCGGTACTATTCAATATTTACTTGAATGACTTTTACCAGCAACATCCCACAGGTAACATAGTAAGCTCCGCATATGATACAGCTATATTCTACTTGAGTCACTCCTGGGAAAACCTCAAATCTAAGATGATTTTACGAGAACATGCTCCTACCTGAATAGCAAACTACTAACAATACATTTTCAAAAAACCCAATTTCTTGCTTTTGCCTCCTATAGCAATAATTTACCGACGTTCACAAATATTTCTATAGCCATTAGAGAGCACAAATAAATTCAACAGAAAAAATCAAATATCTAGATATATATATATATATAAATATATATATATATATATATATATATATATATATATATATATATATATATATATATATATATATATATATATATATATATATATATATATCGACTCCCACCTAGGATGGGATCAACAGATCAAAAATGTTGTGAAAACATTAGAGAGGTCCTCTATAAATTCAGGTATTTCACAAAAATAATCCCAATAAGACATCTCATAACTTCATACTATGCCTTAGTCGAGACGCACTTAGTATACGGACTAATTGCATGGGGAAGTGCAGCTCATCTGCACCTTTCCAACATAGAAAAAATACAGAGATACATAATCAAGATTATCTACAACAAGCTCTATGAAAATTCACACTGTATAGACATTTACCAGCTATATTGAAAAATAATAATACAGAGATAAACAATATATGTCACCTCTGTACTCAACCAGATCTCGAACTAACTGCAACGTCATAGTACCTAAAACGTGAAAAGTAATAGGGCAGAGGTTTTTCACATACTCAGGACCAAAACTATTCAACTGTCTACCTTCAAATATCAAAACATCGATTCCTACAACCTTTTGAAATCAAGAATAACCAATTGGATCAAAAGTATCAGTAGAAAAGACATGTTTCAATTTATCGATACAAAAAACCCTTATTCCCTCCTTACTTAATTTTAGCACAAAATATTTTGACAATTCAAGTTATATATACATACTAGACTCTATATTTGTTACATTCTATTTCATACCTACTCTTACAAGTTATTATTGTTTGTTATATAGCTTGTACTACCTATATTGTATATTTTATAATTTATATCTAATATTTTACTTTTATCTAAACCTTATTAGTTTTATACTGATCCCTCACTATTTCAATGAAATTGGGTATACTTAGAATACTGTCGGAGAAGCTTAAATGGTGATGCCATAATGATATATAAATAAAATCTTCCCCCAAACAAGTTTTCTTTAGTGGGGAAAGTTCTATTTATTTACCGCAAAACCTATGTTTCACTCAAAAGAATTATTTTATTGTTATAATTACTTATTTATTATCGTTATCTGTGGTGAATAAAGATTATTATTATTATTATTATTATATGATCTCCTGTCGTTTCGTCAATTTTATCGTAGAAATGTAAACTTGATATCAAAACATGCTTGTATTGTTTTGTACGTAGGATACCATTGTTCAATCTTTTTTGAAAGCAAACACATTGGATTCTATATGACGTTCTTTCAGAACTTGCAACTGTGTCGGAATTTGCCATTTGTTCCTTTTTAATGTCTCCACTATGGATAACTTATGGTTTGTAGCTAAATCTTGCAGCAGCGAAACATCGCAGAACCAATTATCCATTACCAATTATATTATCCATGGTGACGTTTCGTCCAGTATTGCTTATGGATGAAATCATCCTTTTCACAACATCAGTGCTTTTATTGCTGATAGAATAGGGGCCATCCAGTTGTGCTCCGGCGTAAATTTCCATATGGTTAGTGTAATATGTTTTGGCACCTTCCCCGAAAAGTTTCAAGCTTTTCATCAATTGTAACATTAACTTCTAGTGAATAATACTTTGTACTGTTATGAACGAATATTTCTCTTATAGGAGACAATCGGTCTATTTTTTTGTCGTCTCTGGATTCTCGAACCTGATGCTGTGAAACAGAAACCTAAAGAGCATCAAGCCCATCGTCAACCCCGTTTTCTGTTGTGTACCACAGCTCCTCTAAATTTAATCTTCCGCCTTTATACATATAGTCCAGCCAAATAAAGTAGGCCTTCAAATGCCTCGATTTCGGTTCGATCAGTAATACGGGTGTCTCTATCTCTGCTGAATTCAGGTTATATACCTCAGATCAATAAGTACACCCTAGATAGGCCCGATGCTAAATTTACATTGCAATGTTTTGAACCGAACATAACTTCGGCGGGACGTGTAATGTTTTGTGTATATGATAGACGAACCAACACAAAACATCTCTTGCTCAGTGCCGGTTTTAAGGGCTTCAAAACAGTATTTTTAATCCACTTCAATTGAGGGTTCACTTGTGTACATGAGTATGTTTGTTTGTTATCAATGTAAAAAAAACCTTTCACATGTCCGATTTACTTGAAATTTGTCATGCCAGCAAAAAGGTTTCCATGGAAATACAATTTGTTATTTCTATGATAAAAATTCGAAATTAAAAACAAAATCTATCATTTATGGTCCGATTCAACACTAAAGGTATTCTCTAAATCACCTATAACAAATTTCATGACAAAATTCAAAATGACGGCTGCAATTTTATTATTGTCTGATTTAGACCAAAAATCGTCATCTAAGTATTTTTTGAGTCGCGGATTAAAAACTTATCATGGAAATTAAAAATGGCGGCTGATTTCTTTCATTACAGGCTTTTATTTAACACCACATTTGTATGTATGTTCAGTTCAAATATTGTAAGTGAATTTCAATCCACTTCTAGTTGTCCGATTAACGTGAAATTTGGAAGGTGTTCATAATTCCGGTAACAATGCATTACTGAATTTTTGCTAGAAGAAAAATCAATATGGTGGACGAGTTTTGGGATTATAGTTCGATTCTATTCAAAATTGGTATGTGGAGATTTTCAGGGACAGGGATCACGAATTTTTTGTCAAAATTCATAAATTCAAGATGGCGGCTCTAATATGGCGACGAGTTTTGTGGTTATAGCCCGATTTCAATAAAAATTGGTATATGGGGGTTTTTGGTGTCAGAGATCATGATGTTTTCGTCAAAATCCATTAATTCAAGATGGCGGCTCCAAAATGGCGACCAGTTTGATGATTATAGCCCGATTCCATTCAAAATTAGTGTGTGCGGTTTTTGGGGTCGGACATCATGATGTTTTTGTCAAAATTCATGAATTCACGATGACGGCCCCAAGATGGCGACGTGTTTTGTTATTATGGCCCGATTTCATTCAAAATTGGTATGTTGGTTTTTTTGGGGTCGGAGATTAACAATTTTTGTCAGAATTCAATGAGATGACAGATTACATGAATGACTAGAAATAATTGTATAAAAAGGATTGAAAATACATTTTTAGGACAAGCTTTCATACCCATGCACTGAAAAGGAAAAAATAATGTCTTTGTTCGATCTATATTATTCTGTTAGTAGCAGATTCAAAAGCTTGCCGCGAATATTAAATAGTTATTCTTGCGCGGTAAGATTTTGAATCCGCTACTCAGAGAATAACCTAGGTCAAACAATTGAAGAAATAATTTTTTCCTTTTTAGTGCATTTATATAAAAGCTTGTCTTATTTTTTTATACTTAATTTCAACTCAATTTAAGTACAGAGGACTAGATGGCATGAAAGTAGTAAAATATGACCTCAGAGGATTAGGTATAGCTTGTTGTACAAGTACTCTGCGTGAATTCATAGCTATGCATTTTACAACTTCAAATGTCTTCAGCACTGCAGGCCAAAACCTCTCAAAGTTTGGAGAACAGCTTTATTGCAGATAAATATTTGCATAACACAAAGTAAACAATATATGTATATTTTCAAATTATTCATTATAAAGAAAATTCATCGAATATAAAATTCAGTTTTTTGTATGTATTGAATAATAAAAGCGATGGACAATAAAAGTGTTTACATTTACCGATCAAATTGACTTCGTACAGCCCTAAAAATATTGTATCAATGTTTTATTTCAAAATAACCTTATTCTTCCAAGGCCCGTACTGGTCGTCAAGTTCTGGGGTGTCCCACAGCTGATTTTTAAATTATATAATTTGAATTCCAATTAGTTATTATTGAATTTTACCTCATTAAAAAAAATCAGTATTCAAGTTTCTCATGGCATCAACCTTTTCAGGGGCAGATGAAGTTGATGATGACGTAGATCTGAAAAAAATAATACATTATTTCAGATGTCAGTATTTGGCTAGGAAAGAAATATTATACATCTTTTCAGAAGTATCTATGGCCATAACTTGTATCTATGTATCTATGAAACATAAAATATGTGTCAATACATTTCTTTATATTACATACAATAATTGTTTTTCTATTTCATTTTATAATGTGGATAGTTGAAAATTCTTTGTGATATTACCTCATCTCACTGAGTATTTTTGGTTAGGTTCGGGCGTATTTTGTGGTGTACACTCCATTAAAATCTCAATTCCTAGAGTCTCGGGACAATGCTGAAAAAAAAATTATGATTCAAATCTATAAATGTGAATATACATAATTACCAGTAAAATATGTATTGAATTAAAAACTTCTTGGTTGATTTCGGGCATGGACACCATAAACAGCAAATTAACAAACTTTTCAAAATTTTTATCACCTATATTATGGATTTTCAAGATGATAGCCCAAGTGCCAAGGCGTCTGGGCTATTATAGTCTTCTCAACCATGTTTATATATAATTTTTTCACTACTCGCAATACTACTATTACAAAAACAAAAATATGATTACCTAACGTTTATTCAGTTAATATCATGAAGCCATATCCAGAAGTAGGCATATATAAGTACAAACGAATAATAAAATGAACTGCTATTTCAAATATTCAGTAAAATTGGCTGAAATGGATATTGAAGGTGATTGTATCTCTCCAAGGACTGAGGGATGTGGCACAAATTGCAAATGTATTAGTAGAAGAATAGGCGACTAACAGTATTCAGTTTTGTTTTCAATGTTAATCTTTGTGATGAAATAATTAATAAAAACATTTTCTCTGGATTAAAAAAATATGTGATATATATTTTACTGATAACAACATATATACCAGTAGGTTGTTATACTCCTTATTTCATGTTAAACCAATGAGGTGGGCAAAATATTCAGTTAGTGGTTAGTTCATATTATTCACAAACAATATCCTTAAAATCCTGGTTGTGGTCCAAAATCACCCAACCCTGGAATAATGATTGCAAAAAACCTTTATAGGAACAAATTCCAAATATAATTAGTCAAATTCTCCTGATTTCTTTGCTATTTCTTGAACTTCAATCATAAATATTTTGCCGAGCTCAACATGTAAATGGGCTGTAAATAATTGTATACAACTGTACTTACTAACACATACCTTTTAACTGCTTGTACATCAGGAATGGCATCAGGTCTTAAACATGTTCTCCCTTGAGGCTCTTTAATAATCCGGGCTTTGGAAAAATGAACAGAACATATAAAAGAAAATTTGTTTAGGCTCAGTGGGTCTAATTCAAGAGCATCACATCATACTTGTAGTTTTTCCTTATCAGTGGGGAATCTGTGAATAAATTATCATTATTAGTACTCTATCTTGGTAAAAACACCACTACAAAATTAAATTCTACTTGAAAAATTCGTTCGCATTCGACGCCACTGTAAGCTTACCTGTGGATTGTTTGTTTACAATAGTTTGTTTTGCAAACAAAGCAGTATTTCGACATTTTGCACCACTAAACCACTTCACACGTATAGAGAGTATTTTAAATGTCAGTAAAACCAAGGAACCATTGTTTTATGAAAATGAAAAACCACTATAACCATTATAACTATAACACACCGGAATTATCTGAATTTTACTTTACGTCAAATACGTCAAAGCAAATGGCCAATGGTGAAGAAAACAGGGTTGCCAAAAATGGTTCAATTTATCGAGGCTTCCTACAAATTTCGGAGTGTCTTATGATTTAACTGTTGAAAATTATATTCGTTCTACCTAGAAAAAATATTTTTAAACCTTGTTCAGAGTTGATTGACCTTACCGCCTTATATAAAATTTAGATGAATAAATATTAGTATATTAAAGTATAAGTGGATAAAAAGGGCTTTAAAACACGCGCGATTTTTGGAGCACGACGGCGCAGCCGGAGTGCTCGAAATAGAGCAAGTGTTTTTAAGACCAGTTATCCACGAATACTTTACGTTATTTTTTTTTATTGGTGCACTTTGACCCATATATACTGGTATTATTACTACAAAAAATAGAAACAAGAACAAATAATGCAAGAAGGTTGAATTCGTGATGTGACATCAGTATACCTTTCGTTGTCATGGAAATGAGAAAAACATTCATTTGCAATTTGTTACCACAGATCAATATTTGTTGTCACCAGAGCTCAAAAATGAATTATTCTAATATCGATTTTTTGAATAGTGAGGCAGAATCGCGGTTAATACCGCGAAAATCCAGTGATATATATAAAAAAGAATATGAAAAGTTCATCAAATGGATGGAGGAGCACATATAAAGAACGAATTGTTAGTTATATATTATTTGACGTTACAAGTTACTCCTGTCAGATCAATAATCAAAAATTTGTCATTTAGACTTCACGTTTCTCGATTTGTTGATGTTGTCATGGTTACCTTTAAAAAACGCGCGTTTTTTAAAGTTCGATTTAAACACGCTGAGGCGTGCTTTAAATGGGTAAAAAGGGGCACCAATAAAAAAAAAAATATATAATGTGAATGACTACATATACACTCTTGTAAATTCTATAAATTATGTCCATCTGACAACAATGATTCGGTATTTGTAAACAGTAGATTGTAAATAAAAACACAGTTATCTCTGCATCAACCCATAGGTTGTTTACGTAGCATCAGGCCTATCTAGGGTTCACTTATTGATCTGAGTTATATACTCATCATATGTGCATTGGTAAAGGTTACTATCAGTAGTATGCGGTTATCGAATAGACATTGCCATGCTTCAAGACATCCCTTCATTTGCAGGGCGTTGCCAATAACTCCTGGAAGGCGCACAAGTATTTTTTGTTCCTCCAATTTTCTCGCTCTGTTGTAGGGTGTTATTTTCCAAAAACATTTATCTATGATTTTCCCTTTCTTTTGTCTGACAGTATCCGTATGGTCTTGTACAATATCTGAGCTTTCATCTCTCTTATATGCGCTCGAAACAGTCTGTATCATATTCTTCTTCTAAGGTCTCTCCAACTGCATCAGCGTCATCGTCTTCAAGAAGGAGCCTTTGGAGCTCTAATACATCTACTTCATTATCAAATCTATACACTGTCTTGGAAGCCACATTTCACTGTAAAAAAAAACATCGAGAGTTACGAGAGTATTTCTGATCAGATGAGAATGGTCGCGGGTATCCCTCAGATACAAGTCACTTTCCAATGTATTTCGGAAACATTTACGGAAAATATATAAACGGAACAAAAAGTATTGCATTCACATACATTAATATATACGCGTACTAATGAAACTCACATAGATGATCGCGGAGTCTCTCTCAGATGTAAGGCAACACTTTTCATTCGACCAATTCACTGCAACGGCTTTTCACAAATACTAACATTTCACGGACTCCAAGATAGGAAGGTAGCCGACGGCACAACGCACCATTGGGCGGACTTGGAAGAGTTACTGACATGTATCCGTCAAATACGCGCGACTACTGGAAAGTTAATGCGTGATGAGTCGGTTAGTCTATACAGGAAGTTATAATTCACCGCGGCGAGGCTGATGGAAAAAACAATCCCTAATATTTTTAATAACATGATTTTCACAAATGCACATACGATTGTGTGTATACTATGGCTAAGAAATGTTTGAGTGTCCTAGGGATCATTTTGCCTTCGTACAAATAACCATGCCAAAGGAATAACATATTTCTTATATAACCAAAACATTTCAACAGTTCTGAAAACAACTTCAAAATGTCTAACGACATTGGCAACATTTTTGGAACGAAGTTCCTTATCGCGCGTTGCGAAAGGGGGCTAGACGGAATAAATTAAGACCAAAAGTTGTAACGACACTTTCTGCTGTAGTTGTAAGCTGTGCGGCGTGCGTGTGTTTCTCTGTCTGTCTCTCTCTCTCGCTCTTTCTCTCTCATAGAAAGCAAGCCAGTTATTTTCGTTTCGTCTTTCTATTTCGCATTGAACAGTGTGGTGTTGCGACGATTATTTTTGTTGAGTGTATACAGGTTTTTTGTACATAATAAATAATAATAAAAAATAATAACAATAATGAATCCTGACAGTGTTTCTGCACAAGTTCCGGATATTGCTGTTGGAGTTGGGTATTATTTTTTTGCAGTTCTCTAGAGCCTTAAAAATCTGAACGGCAATAAAAAAATGTTTGATAGGGAAAGTACAAGTAATGTTCGGTTTAACAAAGAAAAATAACTTATTGTCATAGTTTAAAACGTAATAATTTAGGCAGCCGCTAAATTGCATTCCAAGGACTGTATTGCAAACGCGTAAAATTATTTATGCTCCATTCCTAACGGAAACTAACGGAACCCCTGTACAAACTTCCAATTCCATTTAACCCCCCATTTCAGGGTTGAATTTCAAAAAGTACTGAAACATATTTCTTTATTTGTAACAAAGACCTCAAATATCAATTTCTATGACCCTTACTTCAAAACTAACGGTACTCGTTTAATTTTCAAAAACCCTGAAATACATGATTTTTTAATTGAAAAAAAACTCAAATATCAATTTTCCTGTCTGTAACTTCAAAACTGATGGCAATTCCATATGAACTTCCATCACCCTCCCCACCCCCTCCGAGATGGAATATCATTCCTTACTGGTTATCTATGTCATCATAAAAATACATTGTCAAAATTTCAGCTCTTTAGGTCCACCGGTTTGGTCTGGGCGTTGATTGTAAGTCAGTGAATCAGTCAGTCAGTCAGAACCTGTAATTATACAGGGTGGGAACTTTCCCTGAAACTAATTCGCTAGAGCCTCAGGATGAAATATGTGGATTAAACGCAAAAACATGTTAATTGAGATTTTTTGTAGGCTTTCCAGTAATATCAAAAAAAATACCCCTTTTAGAGGGTTAAACCTAATCCCACTTATTTTTTTAATGTGTGTCCACCGTTGCACTTATGATCTAAGAATATGACCTCAAACTATGAAATACAATACAAAAAAAAATTAAATTCAATGGATTGAAATTAGTGATTGCTGCTGCTGCTGAGTAATATCAACAAATAAAATGTGGAGGTGAAATTGAGTGATCATTGTTTAAGCTGAAGTTTGTGTCTAATTTTTTTTCTAAAGCAGTATATACTAGCATCTTTGATATCACCTGAGAGTTTGTTATACATTTCAGCTGCATTGTATCCGAAACCCTTTCTAAATATCGATGTACGGTGTCTTCGAATGTTGAGGGTATTGCGATGACTTATACTCACATTATGCATTGATCTACATGTGACCAACTTTTTTTTCAGATGGGATGGTGAACCAGATGTTAAAATCATGTGCGCAAATAAAGCAAAGCTATTCTGCAACTATTGTTGTTCAACCATCTCAAACTATTGTACTGTTCAGAAATATGGTCATATTTACGAAGTCCAAAAATGAATCGACAGCATAAGTTTTGTATTTTTTGAATTTTATTTTTCTGTATTCATTCTACAAAAGGCTCGTGAACAAAATTACTTTAATTGAAAAGAGACAGCACCAATGATTCTGTGAGCATTATTTTGAGTTTCCGATTCAGAACGTGTCTATTGGCGTAGAGTATTCTCAAGCTATAGTATGCTCTTTTCGTTGTCTTGTTTATTTGGCTCCAGAATTTTAGATCATCGTCGATCAGCAGACCTAAGGAACTGATTGTTTTTTTGTGTGGAATCGGAGTGGAAGTGATTTTCAGTTCGATGTGGTTTTCAAGCTGCCTCACTTTTTTATTTCCGAATAGAGTGTACATGGATTTCGTTGCGTTGAGTTTTAGGTTATGCTTTTCAGATATGGATTTGATCATCTTCAAGTCAGCATTCATTGTATATTCAGCTATGTGGTTTTCCTGTGGCAAAAAAACTGAACCTCTGCTGAGTATCATCGGCGTAGCTTTGTATTGAGACACCTTCAACATGTCCGAGTAAGTCTGAGGTATATAATATAAATGATAATGGTCCTATAATAGACCCCTGAGGAGCCCCTGAGACAATATCTCTCATTGAGGAAGTTTTGTCATCAATTACGACTGCCTGACTTCTATGAAGTAGGTACGACTCGATCAGTTTGACAGCATTCGGAGCAAAACCGAAGTATTCCAGTTTGGCACATAACAGTTTGTGATTTATCGTATCGAAGGCTTTCGAGAAGTCTAATAAAATCAGTATAGATGCTTGACTGTTATCAAGATCTATAACTATACCGTCAATGATGTTGGATAATGCTGTTACTGTACTGTGTCCCCTACGAAATCCAGACTGTGTTTCAGGTAGGATGCCGCTTTCTCTGACAAACATTTCAATTTGTTTGGGTATTATTGTTTCGAAGATTTTCGATAATGTCGTCAGCAGACTAATTGGTTGAGAGTCCGAGTAAGTTGTCGGGGCCTCCGTTTTGGCAACCGGTTGAAGAAGAGAAGTTTTCCATCGATCAGGGAAATGGTTACATTCTATACAAACTTTGACAATGTGAGTGATATAGGGATCCAGGAATATTTTTACATCAGTAAAGTAATGCCGTCTGACCCAGGAGCGTTCGATTTGATACTGAATAATGCAGTTTCCACCTCATCAACGCTTGCAGAACTGAAATGGAAATTATTTTGAGTTTTACTATCTTTATTTTGGTAGAAATTCAGCATTTCCTCGCAGTTACTCTCTTGAAATACTGAAGCGAAGTAGTCATTCATTTCTTCTGCGTTTTATAAATCAGGTGGTATGTTATTTTCGTTGGTTTTATGTTCAGTTCATTCGGAGTTTTCCAAGCTTGTTTCAGGTTATTTTGAATGAACAAAGTGGACCTGTAGGCTCTTTTTTCTGCTCGAATTGCACTCAGTGTCATATTCCTTAAGTATTTGTAGCTGTTTCAGTTAACTGCACTTTTATTATTATCATACTTCCTCAATGCCTCATCCCGTTCTTTCATCACGAGCCATGGTGCTTTTGGCTTAGTGACCCTAACTGTTCTCAATGGCGCATGCTTGTTGAAAAGTATTAGTATGTAACTTATAAACACATTTATTTTATCGCCAATACGGTGCAACTTTATAACCTTATACTACGACATCGTCATCAGATCGTCATAAAAGAGACGATGGTCGAAATACTTGTAATCCCTATATGTGATCAGTTCAGGTGCAAACCTCTCAGATAATAAAGTCAGATAGGCAATGATCAGATATTTCGTCAGCACATATAATTCTACTATCCACTAATATTCTTCAACGGTAATGGTATGTAATTGCTTATTCAAATTAAATATTTTCCAATCACTATAGTAATTTCCTAGAAATAATTCAAAATATCTATATAACATTTTAATTGCTTATTAAAAAAAATATCCCGATCAATGCAACAATTTTCTAGAGATGATTAAAAACATCCTTAATAGCTAGCTGAAGATTGAATTTGTCCTGAATCCATTACACGAAAACAAATCTCATCAACAAATGCAAATTTGAAGTGTTGGAAAGACCAAATCCTCAAAAAGGTTAATGGAATGACGTACCTGAACAAAAACAATACAAATAAAATCAGTTCGAAATAGACATTTTTCAATAAACTAAGACGAATCCGGAAATATACCACAGTAACACATGCATAAGCACTAAGGTAAACAAATTTGATGGCCCATGGCTATATTTCAACTGTCACCACCGCAGCGCTGGATCGTAACCCGATAAAGCGAATACGAATGGAATTTATCCTTCTTCAAAATCAATTGGACACTAGTTCGATTGATCTCAAACACATTTGCTAGTTGTCTCTTACTTAACGTAGGATCTAGATGAACGCATCCCAAAACTGCAACGTCACTAGCTTCATTAACTACAGGAGTTTCAATTTCTCGTTTTTTATTATCTATCCTTTCTGCCATGGAATAAGTCATGGTATTCAATTTTCAAAAACGCAATTGAACAAAATATCAACTGAATACGATATCACAATAATTTCACGTTCTTTATGTGTTCAATAATATCGCATCCATTTGTGTTTTTCACAAATGAGATTGATAAAAAACAATGCAAAGCAATAAATCAAAACTCAAACCATTAGCGCACTCAATTGGAAAGAATGACTGACATTTTTACGTTTACATAATACATAAAATTGATGTCCTACCGTTCCTCAGTAACCAACTGATGTTTTTACTTGGTATTTTTATTAGCGAAATTTGATTTTACATTGAGAAGTTATTATCACTGCCTCCGTAGGCGATCGTATAGATAATTGCAAGGGCTTTGAAATGACATCTTACTCGATAATACCAATACCAAGAGTGACGCCGCTTAACCTCATAAGACCAGATAAATGTCCATAAAAAATATATATGCTTCTGACCCAGACCTACTCTGATGTTTATTTTTATTGTTAGTCAAATTCGTTGAGCGTGGTTAGTTTTTGCTGACTTATTCCACATCAGGTCTACATCGAAAAAACGTATTTTCTTTTGTTCTTACCGAAGTACATTGTTCTTACCAATCCAATCCAATCCAATAATATTTATTTTCATCTTTTATATAGTATATTACATGACTTAACTGATAAACTAACTATTTACATATATACATATTATATACAAATTGAGCTTGGTTAGTTTTTGCTGACTTAATGACTATTCCACATCAGGTCTACATGCGAAAAAACGTATTTTCTTTTGTTCTTACCGAAGTACATTGTTCTTACCAATCCAATCCAATCCAATAATATTTATTTTCATCTTTTATATAGTATATTACATGACTTAACTAATAAACTAACTATTTACATATATACATATTATATACAAATTGAGCTTCCAGTAAGTCAATGTTTGTTATTGTGGCTGTTTTCAGTATCCTACTTTCGTTTATACTGAAGTTTAAAATTTTTACTTTGTGAGTTTTGTAATTTGAGTATGTCTGTTCGTCGTAAATTTCCAGGAATATCAAAAATGGTTAAGGGTTTGTTATTTGGTTTGTGTAGTGTTTAAAAATAGTTGTGTTTTCTAATTTTTTTTAAGGTTATTTTGGGGTCGGTGCGTTTTGTGTTTAATTTAGTTAATTTGAGTTATTTTGTGTCAGTTCGTTTGGGTTTTATTTGTGTTGTTTTCCAGTTTTGTGTGCATTTGAGTTGTTGTTTTGCGTTCTGTGTTTTGTGTTGTTTAGAGTTTATTATATTCGTTATGTTCAGCTTGCTGTTTTTGCTCACGACTGTTGCGCCTCGGTGTAGGGGAGATTGCGGCATATGCCGCCGTCCCCACCACAGAACTCATAGAACTAGAAGGCCAATACCGTTTTGCTGGAACGAGCCCTACTGTACCGCATGGTAAACACATGGGCATGCGCAATAAAACGCTGCCATGGCAGGGGGGGTTTCAGTGAAATTTATAACCTCTCTTAACTGAAACATACTGGCTTTTACCATGAGAACTTTCTGAAGATGGGTGTACTTGAGTTCGAATTGAATAGTGGAGTGCAACTGAAATTATGAGGAATTTATGAACCCAATATCGTAAGGGTTCGGGAAGAAAGGCTTATTTAAAAGAATAATTTTTAATGGCTATTGTGAAGTTCACTTCCCCATTCTCTGAATTATTTATTTGACATGAACTGAATTGTATGCAGTATTTCACATGATAAAATATTTTATTTCAAGGATAATTTGGTTTTATTCTTTGATTATCATTTCAAGAGAATGGGTAGGTATGATGGAGACAATTACAATTCACTTCTCCCTTGCAGTTTTGAAGTTAAAATAATAAACAATTTCCAAGTATTTAGTGCCTAAAAAATATTTTGGCACAAAGTAAAATATTGGGGAATTTAAATGTGAATGCTATGCATATAGCGTGTCGTCCCAAGAAGTATGAAATTTATTCTTGATAAAAGTTGGTGCCTATCGAGAAATCTGTATGGGCTATCGAAAAGAAATGTTAAGTTATCAAGAAACTTTGCTCGAGCGGGCGGTAGTGCGAAACTAATATCCGTGGGATATTGGAACTCGGAGTTGTCTGTAGACGAGTCGCGTACCTGGCAAGGTGTTGCATCTGGTAGAGCTGTTTCCATGCTGCAATCTATTGAGACTCGTCCCTTAACTTGGAGATTCTTCTTGTCGGTTAGACAAGACTCCTAAATTCATTCCCACGCGCGCGCACTCATAAAAACCCATTGGGAATATTTCATTGTCATCCAATGGACAACTCAGATTTAGTATATCAGAGGTATACTAATGAAGTTGATTTTTCATCAATTTTTAAGTTACTAGTACTTTTTGGTAATGAAAAAAAGATTTAACATAATTTATTGGTATAATATTATTGATGTGAAAAAAAGTATAATTGTATGATTTTTGATAGCTTCTTCCTATTCAGTTCTTTCCTTACATTTTCTGCTTGAAACCAAGCAACACTATGGTAACGTATTTTACCGTAAATTTGTATAATAAATTTTATCACTTTCATTTTCTGGTACATCTCGTATATAGCTATATCAAAAACATGCTTATCTAATTTAGAAATCAATGTTTTTATCTTCGAAAAGAGTTCCCAAATTAGTTCTACAAAAATATTCATTTTTTTTCTTCCAACAGTATTTGCTTGATTTTTCTCTCTGTAAACATACAACACTTCACAACATCTGCAGAAGTCTTGATTAATCCAGAAAAAGAGGCAGTTCTGTATTTTCTATGTAATATTTGAAGTAATCAAGATCTGCACTTGCTATTATTTCTTCTTCCAGTACGGAAAGGCACACCTTACACTTTATTACACTTTTTTATGCTCTTCACTACAAAACCTGCAATGTATCAACATTTTCTGTCAAGTTGGATAATGTAGGAAGGAATTGAATCTTCCTTGAAATTCTTCATTGTCAATAATCCTATCATTAATATCTAAATTATATTTTTTAATTAAAGGCATTTCATATGCAGTGTTATTTCAGGTTGGATTTTTTTCTGGGAAGTTGTTAAAATGGAAGTATTGTCCTAAGTAAAACAATTTCCATATACATTTTCTATAACGTGTTGCAACATCAGCTTCGGTGTAATAAAACTGAAATGCTGTTGGGTTATTATTCCAACCATTTCTTTTCCTGAAAAGTTAATCATTATTATTGTAAAATACATTAGTACTTGGAATGTTAAGTTAACATGTATTTCAACATGTTAATGTTTGTCAATGTACTCTCCACACATTCCAATAATTGAATTTATTGTGATGGAGAAATCCAAAATTGGAGTCCACCATCAGTAGTTTGAGACTTTTCAAGTATCCTAAGGCATTTTCAAAAAAAGGATTCCAGAAATCTTCGTTGTCTTCCTTTATTGGAACCTTGTAGAATTTGCCCAATGGATTTCTAGAATTCAGTAGATCAAATATCCTATCAAGAACACAAATTAACAACAGACGCAAGACCGGCTCTGAATAAAAATGTCGTCAGACGAAATAACAGGCGTTGATGTAAACAGCGTTGCCAAATGAGTTTGTACGAAATCATAATTCTTATTACGATTCCATCAGTTGTTACGTGCTTCACTTAACTTGTATATTATCTTCTGAATACATATGACAAAAGAACTTAAGGATCCTGAGTAATCGATATTCGAGTAGTTTCGGATCTTTTGATGAGAATATAATGTAATACATTACATCATAATGCCAGTATATTAAATTCTCGTAGAAGTACATGAACTGGCAATGTTGTTGATAATATGCGCATGATTAAGTGTGTCCCATCTATACATGTGGTTATGAATCATATCAATTCCTTCCACTTATTTTAGCCTTCTAGTTCTATGAGTTCTGTGGTCCCCACACGTCCCTCGGCACCTCATCCGCCCACATTGCGGCAAGCTGTTGAAATGTTTGAGTCTGAGTTACTAGCATATTTTGTATGTCTTGTGAAGTCAGTAGGACTTTTGCCATTACTTCTTGGCTTTGCAGTTGCGTTTGAGTAAGCGTCAAAATCTGCTAGGTAAGGCGCCACCCCTCTTCCATTCGGGTTTGAGGTCCCGCGTCATTTGGCTGTTTTTGGGTAGTTGAATAATGCCATGGTTCTCGCCCTCGTAGGCCTGCTGAGGCGCGAATTGGCTCTCTTGGTTTGTATGATCTAGGTTCTTGTCTCGGCCCTATGTCTCTCATGGGGTGCTTTATGGCTTGATCTTCTTTTTCAGCCATTCTTTTGATATATGCCTCACATTTCCGGTAGTTGGCCGGGTGCTCTTCCATGCAATTAGCACATTTTACCGGTATGTCCGGGCTTTTTTGGCATTCATTAGTCAGGTGTTTCTCTGCGCACTTCAGGCAACTGGGTGGGAGGTTGCAATTTCTCGCAGCATGCCCCCACCTTTGGCATCTCCTACATTGTGTCGCATCACCGTCCGATTTCCTTGTTTCCCAATCTACAATTGTTTTATGTAGAATTTTTATTCGTTTTTTCAGGGTCGTCAGAGTGATGTCCCCTGCAGTAATCACTAGATAGAGCGGTCTTTTCGTTTTTCTCATCTGATATATGTTAATTGTTCTTACCAGTTTCGATCCAACAATATAATTTCTGAAACGATTGGAATGTAATTATATTTTCAAAGCTTAATTTCAGAAAAATTGACACCAAAGACAAAAGTAAAAACTTATGAGCTATGAAACTATGCAAAACAATTTCTTTGTGAAGTTCAACATAGAAACATTTTGCAAAGTTTTGCAAACATTTTAAGTTTTTTCGTTACAGCCCTTATGACGACAGCGATATCGATTTTTATCAAAATCAGGCATATGGGAGACTGCATTCATTCGACGTATCATTGAAGGAACGAACGGAGGTCGACCTCATTTATTTTTTTCTTCTGTATTCTTCTCCTTCACTTTCTATATCTTTATCGTCTGAGCTGTCTTCTTTAAATATATTTTCTTCAAGATTTTTGCCCAAGTTCCATTTTGTAGAATCGTAGTTGCTGATTTTTTTCATTGACACTTTATTTTTCAGCTGATCATTTCTATACTGCATAAAAGAATTTGCAATTGATAAATCAATCATATGTGAGATGAACCGAACAGTTCATTTTTTGGTTCGTGATCAAGATGGGCAGACTGCTAACAAGCGATATATCATATCAACACCACCCATATTCGAATTATTGTATCCTTTTATTACCTGAGGTCTCCTGATCTCTATATATTTCCTTTGTTTCTTACACCATCGTCTGCATAGATGGTAATTGTAGCACCATAAATAGTTGACATCATAAGTTCAGGCTTCTTATCGTACCATTTCGTCAATGCGACAGCATTATCTTTTTAACAAGAACCTAATGTCCTTCCTGAGGAATAAAATACGGTTGACTCATTTAGAGGCGGTTGTACAATGGGAGTTTAAACCGTTGATTATCTAAATTCGGATTGTTAATTAACTATAGATCAGAACGTTATGCATTTTTCAATGAGAAACTAATGCTGGATTCCTTAATTCGTTGTTTTCATATGTTAGCAACCCAATTTTTCGCTTGTACCATCATTCGGACCGTTCGGAAACATCAACATTGAATCAAACTTGATATAAGAATTCATAGTTTTGTCAAAAGTATACAGAAAAATTGATCGAAAAAAAGCCTAGTGGATTCTATGAGAGGAAAATGAGAAAAACATTCTCATTTCACTGGTAAATATATTTCAGAATGTAAAAAACGGACGCAGTTACTAATTCGCAAAAATTGATGGCGAAGGCAAAACAGTAATAACACCTTTACAATAAAAGGCAAAATTTCTACTTAGGCTCTGTTCAAAGCAGATCTTGTGGATTAACAAAAAGTGCCATTCGAAGAAGAACACAAGTTGAAATTAATACACATGAGATAAAAACACCAACTTTTCTTGGAACTACAGAGGGTGGTGTAAAATCCATATGAATGAGATATATAAACAAACATTATTAATCAACAGTAAATCAACATTTGTTAGATATTCTTAGGAACAGATCATGTGATTTTTCATTTTGCAGTTGTAATGATTTAATTTTAGTTTTTTATGACAAACATTTTTGGTATAAAAATCAAGATTTGATTTTTATTTTTTGTTACGATTTTGCCTTTGTAGTCAAATGAGGGGCGATTCTTGGTATTTTTGTTAGTTGCGCACAATTCCTTTCGGCAAGCGAAATCTATTCAATAATATTTTTTCTGTCCATTCTTCCAAATTGTTTTTAGGTTGTCTAAATACAGGTCTCTTTCTTCATAATAAGTACGGTATAAAACAGAATATTCAACACAATAATAATTTTCAGAATAGTCAATGTCTATTGAGATGTCAAACAATCAAATAGGTTAGAATCGGCAAATTATCTCCTTAAACCTCCGAATTTATGAGATCTCAAACCATTGTTAAACTAGGTTTATCTCATAAACCCGTATTGAACAATTGAAACAAAATTGGTAATCCTGGTTTAATCCCAATCACTTGCTCATCCTTGATTGATCAACCGGGCCTTAACAACTAGAACCTGATGTCCTTCTTTAAGTACATATTATTGTAACTTGAAAATATTTATCCGTGAAACCCTTAATACGTTAAATACGTGCAAATTTAATCAAAATAAATCCTAATATAATTCTTCTGTAACAAGAAATAATTACAAATATGAGTATGATTGTGAAAATAACGAATCCAACAAGATTAAGTTGCCAATGCCAATGACATCAGTCATAATAGTCCACTCGACAAGTTAAAAATGGTCTAAAATAGAGATACTGCTCTTAAAATTGATAGCTCATTGTATCTGGAATAACGCCTAGAAAAATGTGCCAGAAGCGTGTATTAGCACATAAAAAATTGCAAAAGTTATAAACAATTGAAGATGTAAAAAAATAACATTTCGTTTTTTGCCAATATTTCATAAACTATTGATACTTAAGGAATTTCAACAAAAGATTCTGGAAGAGGAGGAAATTTCCAATAAAAAACTTCCAGCTCCCGGAACTCTATCTACGAGCGACATTTTTAGGTTGCGCACGCGCAACTTCATTCTATTACAAATATTATGATTTTTGAAAAAAAAAATCTTAATAACAATTTTAATTGTTTATAGTTGTTTTTTTTAAATTTTATTATTTAAATAATTAATTGGGAAATTATTTTTTTTTCTAAAAATCATAATTACAGTCCTCTATAAAGTAACAAAAAAAATTTTTTTTATCAACAATTGTTTATTAACTTATTGTTATTAACAAATTTTATCAACTATTGTTTATTAACTTACCAATTTGTTATAAAATTTTTTTTAACTCTGTTAGATCTTTTTCTGAAACTTCTGAAATTCACAAAAACAACCATATATAACAAAGTTTAGAAAAAAGTTTTTTCCAATTTTTTATTGTACTTTGGGAATTGGAATTGGGAAAAATTGGGAAAAAATGTTTCTATACTTTGTTATACATGGGTGTTTTTGTAAATTTTAGAAGTTTCAGAAAAAAATCTAACAAAGTTAAAAATTTGTTTATAACAAATTGGTAAGTTAATAAACAATGGAATTGTTGATAAAAAAAAAAAAAATTATTACTTCATAGAGGACTGTCAATTATGATTTGTAGAAAAAAATAATTCCTTAACTAATTATTTAAACAATAGAAATATAAAAAAACTATTGTAAACAATTAATAAATTTTATTGGGGATTCTTTTTTTTTTAATTATAATATCTGTAATATAATGAAGTTGTGAAAAAACAATCCTCAAAACTATTGGAATAATTAATTTGTTCATAAAACATTTATGAACAAATGCGGGAAATTTTTTTTTGCAAATCAATTTATATCTTGTATTAATAAAGAAACGATAATATGATGATTAGGAAAAAAAAATGTTAACAACATTACTTGGATTTTTTAGTTTTTGTTCAAGTACAAAAATTATTATAAACAAAGTATGAATATTTTTTTAACTTTTGTGGCGTGATCTTTTTGAGTATGTATATAAGAAAGGCTCTACGAAGCAAAAACTTTTAACGACAATTATTTTAAAAAAAATTTTCATTCACAATTAAGACGGAAGTTCGAGAAAATTCTGTTAGTTAACAATCGTTTAACTTGTTGAAAAATAAACTCTAAGTAAAATTTTTAACGGGAATAAATTATTTATAGTGTTCCGAATACACCATAAATTTTTTCAAATTAAAAAAAATATTCAATACCTTAAATAAATTAATTAATGTGTCGTACTCGCTTTTGACGCCGCGCGCGCAACCTAAAAATGTCGCTCGGAGACCCATTTTCAGCGTTAAATTAAAATTATAAATAATGGAGATAAAGCTCCGGAGTTTTTTATTGAAATTTTCTCCTCTTTCAGAATCTTTTTTTGAAATTCCTCAAATATTAATAGTTTATGATATATTGTCAAAAAACGAAATGCCATTTTTTTTTTCATCTTCAATTGTTTATAACTTGCAATTTTTTATGTGCTAATACACGCTTTTGGCACATTTTTCTAGGCGTTATTCCGGATCCAATAAGCTATCACACATAATTTTAAGAGCAGTATCTCTATTTTAGACCATTTTCAACTTGTCGAGTAGACTAAAAGGATTCCTTTGTCTATAATGGCTGTAAAATGTTCAACTATTTGCCAAAGAATGTAACAGAAATAAAATCTTCACAATGCTTCAGGAAGGCTGTGAAATGTTTTTTGAGTGATAGACCATACTATAATATACAAAATTTCATAATGATAATTAAAAAAAAACAATCAATACTGTGATTTTAAATTTTATTTGGGGTATATTTCAATGTGACTTATATATTTAATTTATTTTTATACTTATATGAATTTACTTTATGGGTTAAGACAAACTTGTTTATTTTTACTAGTATTTTGTACGACTTATATGTTTTTATATATACAAACTGACTTTATGTATTAAGTAAAAATTGATTATTTTAAATGCATTTTTTTTTCATATAAACTGCGTTATAGGTGGAACTTTGTCCACAAGATTACTCTTAGTGCGAATTTACACGATCCAATGAAATTGATCAATAAATTGAACAATAAAATTGACCAATATGGGTTATATTTACATCTGACAATTTATTGGTCAATTTTGGCAACTGTTTTTACTCAGGAACACCAACATACTGACAAGAAATGGTTCAACTTTAGGAAAAGTTCCGAATATTATTCAATACCTCATTGAATTGACTCTGATCCATTCTTGAATATCGTTTGAATTGATTAGGATCTGCACTCAGGAATTTTTCGCGAACTAATGTCAAGTTTCCTTTCCCTCGTTTCTCAATCCAAGCTCTAATCCACCATCTTCTACATCTCTGTCTTTTATATTCAGCAATGCACATTGCTGCGAATGTAATGCAACGTAAATTATGTTTTTTTTTTCGCACTATCATTTTTCTCGAGGTCAGGGTAGGGTATGTGAAATCGCGTAAATAATAACATATAACCTGAAAATATCTGTTCTAACAGGCATCCAATTCATGGCCGAAAGTTACTGCCACTAAAAATTGATGGAAAATTAGAACCGATTCTAAACTTATCAATTTATTGGTCAAGTTCAAATTGGATCGTGTAAATTCGCACTTATGACAATAAAGTATATTCTCTCTCTCTCTCTCTTTCTCTCTCTCTCTCTCTATCTCTCTTTTTCTCTCTCTCTCTCTCTTTCTCTCTCTCTCTCTCTTACCTCTCCTTACATTTCACGCCATTGGGCCCAAAATTTTGACAGTAACGTGCATGGTTTCAAGCATTAAATGTCGATTTCTTTTTTTAGCATATCTTACAGAACCTTGTGGCACTTTGCTATTATTCATTTTTGGACTTTTGTATGATAGAAGGCAGCAAAATGAATAAGTTCTTTATAAAGTTCCTATGGTCGAAATGAAGTATTATGATTTAAAATGATAGGACTTGAATGTAAATCATCTTTGTTCTTTTTATAATACAGTCCTGCGAGGATAATAAGAAATGTATGGGTCCCAGCGTTTGTCTAAAATGTTGACGCAGTTGCTAATGATGGCTCTTTTTAATTTTCGTCTGTATGATGTGATTACATGGAATGGAACCCCATCTGACTAGCGGATTTAATCTTCAAAATAAGAGTCCATTAGGGATTTATTTGGATTAATCTGGTACTAACGTATATATTTACACATTATTATTGATCCTCATACTTTTTAGAAGATTGAGTGTCAGCCCTTTCCACCTCTATTAGTTTGAAATCGTTAGTAAATCCAATGCTGGATCATACATGAGGCGTACGAGGCGCATCTAGTTCTGGAAATAATGTTTTCTACAATAAATCATGTGTCAGAATGGCCTACTGAGTTGAAACTTATAAGTTCATTGTCAGTCGTTATTATTTTGGAATTCACTGGCCGATGAAGTTTTTTCAATTGGCCGAAGAAGTTTTCCAAACATGCAAGAAGAATTTTAATAAATATCTCCTTTCTCTACCCACTTCTTTATTAATTCCTTATTCCGCTTTCAACAACCTCGAAGGGCTTAACTTTTCCCAAATATACATGGTTCCACGGAGTTCTCACAAACATTACAGGGCAAACTTTTGTGAAGGAAATGGAGTTTGGACGATGTTTATGTCAACGTTTTTTTTTCAATACAAATTTAACAATTCCGTTATCGGATGCATCTGATCATTTTCAATATTGAAAAATATCAGAAGTTATTTGAAATGGACCAGGTGGCAAATGAGAATGGAAGCACTTTTGTTATACGTAAAAAGCGAAAGTATAGATACTATTAACTGTGATTCAATTGTAAACAAGTGTCAGTGTAGCATAAAATCATGTAATTGTATATACTATAGCTACAACTAACGGGAATAGAACCACGATTTAAAACTAATTTGTTTGTTGTTGAAGTTGCGGAATGGTTTATTCCTTTCCCAAAGCTTTAAAAATAAGTTAGCTACTACGGTCGATGATAACATAAAAAAAATGACACATTGGAACAAGTTACACATTGAAACCGAATATGAAATACAACAGCAATAAATTAAAATACCAATGAAAACAAACATGCCTATAAAAAAAATATTGCCTGATGTATCTTGATGATGTTATGGTTATAGAAATAAATTTTGAGGAATACCAATCCCAAGCTGAATCTTAACAAATGTTCTCTATACTAGAAGCACGTTGATTTTTTGGTCCACACAGTCTCGGCAGAAGGAATTCTTTCTAGGCCTGTGTACTTATTGCCACCGTTTTGTAGAAAGTGATAAAGCTTGAAGGTAGCGCTTTTTTCAAGTCCAGTCTTGGCATATCCACAACAGAAAGGCCTGTTCACATTGGAAACAGATGTGAGAAATACAGGACTTGGAGCTTATGTAAATGAAATCATCGAAACTAACAAACAGCCATGGGATATTTTCTGTGACCTGTCCAAGGCATTCGATTGTGTCGATCACGATATCCTATTGGATAAACTTGAATACTATGGTATTCGAGGTACTTCCAAGGAATGGTTTCAAACGTACCTTGACCGGAGATGAATGCAGTTGAAATTTTAACTAAAATGCACAACCACTTCTCAAATTCATACTCACAAATGGCAGATATAAAACGAAAAAAAATGAACTTGTCCTACATTATTTCTTGTCTACGTTAGTGACATTGTATGTTACTTTCCCAGGATATCATTTCCACTATTTGCTGATGATACAAGTATAATTGTTCATCACTCCGATATGCAAGCGTTGTTAGTCCTAACACAGAAAACCATAAATGGTACTCCGCAAAATTATTACTTGTTTTGTAAACCCAATTTAGCAAAAATCATCAAAAGATTATCTTAATGTAGTGCATGGTCAATATACTGTCAGAAGTTCCTCCCATAATTTTGATAGGATGAGTACAAATTATTATCAGGAACTGCTATGGTTATAAACTAATAGCCAGCGTCTGATACTCGATGCGATTTTCTCATGAACATTACTTATTTCCTAGTATTCTCGTGTAATTTCCATTGAGGAAATTACATGGTGGGGTTGACTGCCAGGTAATATGGAAGTAATAGCCCGGAAGATCTTTGATATAAATGGATGCGCATGATATTAGTCGAAGTATATATATATATATAACAGAGCATCCAACTCTCATTCCAACGATCTAGGAATCAAAATCTGGTTGTATTTTTTTTCCAGAAAATAGATGAGCCGTGGATTTTTTCAATAGATAGCATATGGATTCCTTGAAAAAGTACGACTTTCGACTTTCTGCTTCTTCATTTCATATACAAATTAAAAACTAATTTAAAAATTGAAAATACTCTTTTAAATTTGAAATTTCCATAAGAGCTTGGAAAGTTCCAGTGGAAGACACCTACTTGGAAAATGCACTGAAATGAAAATAAAAAATGTGAATCCATAAACTACGCATGAAAAAAATTCACATGCATAACCGATAGAGTGAGAGTGAGAGATACTGTTTTATAGCCAACAACAGATACAATAATCACAGTCAGCTTCATATATTAGCAATTTCACGAAAATACTAGAAAATAAGGAATTTTCATAATCGCGTCGGGTAATGATCGCTGGCTCTAAGTGTATTAATTGGACAAAAAAAATATTTTGGAACATAATTGATAATATCTAGGGAATCAATACCTTTTCTTGGTTAGTCTTGTATACGTACTCTTGCAAATATAGCAAATACCCAACTAAGCCCTGAAAATCCTTTTGATTTTTACAGACATTTGGCAGCGAACGAATATAAGCAGGGGGCACATGGCTTCGATGGTTGATTTTGTTTCAATTTTTCACTAGCAAAAGCGGCCAGCATAGGCCGGCTAGCCCAGTTTTGTGCTTAGGGTACCGCATTTTCCAGCCGCCGACGTTTCACTTGCGATCTTGTTGGTTTTCCGACAGCATCTACCTGTGGGGGATTTCGTAACAATGAGGAACAGAATTGCTCATCAAGGAGTATTTGTTCCTCATTTTCGGGAATTGAAATGCAGGAGACCACAGTAAAACTTGAAGGTTCTGGTGGTGTTTCCCTAAAGATTGCATCACGTGATAGGAGTACTGCTGGTCGGATATTTTTCTTTGTTTAAAAAATGTCCATTTCGCTTTCAAATTCAAAGCTTTTCATTTTTCCTCTTGTATGTCCTCTCTAATACTTTGATAAGATTTTCGTATTTATTGGAAGAAATTGTGATTTTATATTGATTGTACATTTCTCTTCCAACCAATTCCCATAATTTCTTCATAGATTTCACCTCGAAGGTACCTGTTTTTTTTATGCAATTTGTACAGCTCAAGAAGCTTCCAGAGTTCTTTCCCCATTGAAATATTTGTCTCCATCCTGGGAAACTCATTTTATTTTTGAAAACAGATGAATTCGTCCATACTGAAATTTGAATAAAAAATTAGATATCTCATATAAGGCACCATTATAAATATACTCACTTCCACCTGAAATTTTAATAAAGATTAAAAAAAATATTGGTTGGTTTTTCAATATTACAATTTATATTATATGTACAAATTTAGTTGAAATTCATATTTGACATTTTCCTGTTTTCATAACTTTTATATTTGATTATTTTCCTCCCATTGTTTCACAATGTACTATTTATTCTAGACCTTATATTATATGTAGAGATTTGTTTAAAATTCATATTTGACATTTTTCTGTGTTCATAATTTTTATATTTCATTGTTTGCCTCGCACAGTTTTCCTCCTGATATGATTTACCATACAGGATGTTCCAACTTGTATACCATTTCATCTACTTGAGATACACTGTTTTTTTATGAATTTAAATTTCCATATTATTTTCATTGTGTATTCAAAATGAATGTATTGTTGGTCACATACTTATGCGTTGACTAGAACATGTTATGAGATTCTAGAATAGTAAAAAGCATAGAAAAATTGTAAAACAAACATAGTATGAACCACGATAACTTAAATACCTAATAATAATAAAGAATTATCATTTTAATTATTTTATAAACATTACCTAACATGACAATATATATATATGAGATATAACGGAAATTGTCATCAAAGTGGGGGCCACATTTTTCCAAATTGGACATAAAAATATTTTCCTCAATTCCTCGAACAAGTTTGGAGATAGGCCAAATCGGTCCAGTAGTTTCAAAATGGCGGCTGTTGAAAGTTAAAAAAATCATTTATTTTCATACAAATATTAGCAAACTATAGATCTTTTGATAGAGCTTTATGAGCTCTACATCTTTCATTCTTTTTCATTCTTTCTCTAAATTGTACATACAAATCGAAAATCACTGTAAATTGCCAATCATGAGAATTAATAATTTTTGTTCACCGTATATACTCCTTTCATTTGAAGTTCATTCGTTCGTGTCAATCAGATACTATTTGAGTTTTTCTTTCGCCTACAAATAGAACATCATTGTATTTTGACGTTTCTGGATTTCAAAGCTAAATATTAGATATTAGGATTGAAAGCCAAGTCTATATCCTTGTTTGCTGGTTATACTTCTTTCTTTTGATTAGAGTCAGATTACATAGAAATATTAGGAATAATTCAGGGAGATTTGGATCCTTCACCAACTTATGATTGAAAAGTTTAAGGTTTATACAAAAACAGAATTTCTGTTTCTTATTTGAGCCAGATTACATAAAATAAAAGCGTTCCAAGAGATTTGAACTATTCTCCAATTTTTTATTGTAGAGTTCCAGTGAATAAATGTCCATTTTTTTCTGACACATGATTCGTTAGCTTAGATGATGCTTTTTCAAAATCAATAATTAAATTCTGAAATCTACCTTTCCGACTGGCCGCGCCATCGGGTTTTTATTCGATGGGTATCTGAAGTGATGATGGCCATTTCAACAGTGGAAATTTTGTTTTCTCACATGTTTTCGATTTTCTCTTATCTATTTCTCTGAAATACAGAAACATTCTTTCGTAAGTATGATTCTCACGATATTCCAAAATCAATTTCCGATTTTAACGGTATCGAACACCGATAATTCAGTTACTCTACAAACTTGAGAAAGATAGCCTGATTAACGACTTGAGCTAGGAAATAATTAGTTGATTTATGAAAGTTTTGCAATGGTTCATGATTGTGCACAAACATTGCAACAAATATGACCAAAACATCATTTCTGTAACGGTCCAAGACAACAATCGCAAGACAAGACATTGCAACTTGCGAAAGATTCGTAAAATTATTTTCCAATTAATTTCAAATACTGTTTTCTCCACAAATATTATATATACAGGGTGTTATGTAATAAGTGTCCGATATTTTACAGAACGATTCCTCAGTTATTGATGAGGTGAAAAGTTCAAATAAGCATGGGTCCGCAAGGCCTTCATTTTTGATATACAGGGTGTTAAAAATATAGTTTTATTTTGGTTTTTCGTGAATGATTTTGAAAATAATGTCGATATTTGTACGAAAATTGGTATTTGAGGATTTTTTAATATGAGAAATCCAAATTTGATCTTAGTTTGGCCCTTAATTGTAGGGGGCGCCGCCTACAGGTCTTTATCTGTTTTGGGGAGTCACAACTTTGTCGTGCATGTATGTATCACATTTTCTAGAAGAAAAATCGATTCCTCTATCATTTTTACGTGAAAAAGGTATGTTTTTCAAAAGTCGCTACAAGCAGCCATTATCGAGATATTTTGATTTGAATTAATCGATGCATGTGTTTTTCAAAAAGTGAAACAATTTTGAAAACTTTTTTTTTATTCAAACAGAAACATTTGAAACGCAAATTTTCAAACAACAATAAACAACGGAACACTAGTTATAAATCTAAATCAAAATCACAAGAAATGTTCGAAATGTCCACCTCCTGCCTGTATGCACGCATCCAATCTTCTTCTCATTGATTCGCGCACTCTTTAGAAAATTCCTGGAGTATTTTGAATCGTTCTACAGAAGTTAATTATTCGATTACTTAATTCTTCTTCATTTTGGATGGATGTCTGGTGAATTAAGGATTTTAGATGTCCCCACAGGAAAAAATCCAAACTGTTAAGGTCTGGTGACCTAGGGTGCCCTTCCCGACCTATCCAACGGTTGACGAAAGTTTGATCTAAAAATTCTCGCGCTTGGATGCTAAAATGTGCCGGGGTACCGTTATGCATAAACCACATTTCATTTCGTAGTCTGAGCGGTACATCTTTCAGTAAAATAGGCAAATCTTCTTGACGATATCTCTCTCCGTTCAATCTTCCCGGAATGAAGAATGGACCTATAAAATAATCTCCAAGGATTCCGGCCCACACGTTAAGAGAGAACTGTTCTTGGAAATGTGATTCCTGTATCGCATGGGGGTTTTTCTCTGACCACAAATGATTGTTGTGAAAATTGGTTCGTCGGTAAACAGGATTTGATTTTCAAATAAAGGATTTTGAATAAGGCATTGGAGAAACCAACGACAGAAGTTGATACGTAACGGAAAGTCACGAGGGGGTAGTGCCTGAACTCTTTGATTATGGTAGGGATATAACAAATTATCAATTAAAATTTTCCATACCAGAACATGCGGAATTGTCTATGTCTGGAGCTTGTTTCCAGGTGTTCTCCTACCAGATTGAGAACTGCTTCCTCAGTTTCTGGGGTTCTTACCGTCCGATGTGCCCTCAACAGATTACTAGCTTTTTCAAAACTTCCTGTTTCCCTTAACCGAGCGTGAATTCTTGAAAACGTTTTTGAAGTAGGAGTTGTGCGGTTCGGATAACGCTCCTGATACAAACGTCTAGCATTTCCGTTAGCAAGTCCGGTATAGTCTATAGTCTCTGCATAGGTAAAGTTTACCTTTTTTAACAAATAATCACAATAATAATAAATAAAACTATTTAACTATGCGTCAAGATATTATTTTTGACATGACATCATAAAAAAAAACATTGAAATAAACTCACTAGCCTACTTGATACTTTTATTTTCAAAGAAATGGCGAATCAATGAGAAGAAGATTGGATGCATCGATCAATTTAAATCAAAATATCTCGAAAACAGCTGCTTGTAGCGTCTTTTGAAAAACATACCTTTTTCGCGTAAAAATTATAGAGGAATTCATTTTTTTCCTGGAAATGTGATACATACATGCTCGACAAAGTTGTGACTTCCCAAAAGAGACAAAGAACTGTAGGCGGCGCCCCCTACCAAGTGCCAAACTAAGATCAAATTTGGATTTCTCATATCAAAACATCCCCAAATACCAATTTTCGTCCAAATATCGACATTATTTTGAAAATTATTTACGAAAAACCAAAATAAAAATAAAGTTTCAACACCTTGTATATAAAAAATGAAGGCTTTGCGCACCCAAGCTTATATGAACTTTTCACCTTATAAATAACCGAGGAATCCCCTTGTAAAATATCGGATACTTTACATAACTCCCCATATATATATATATATATATATATATATATATATATAATACAATTTGATAACGAATTAGAGTGGTAAAAATTTGAAAAATAAAAGAAAAATATTTTTTTGGTGTAACTCAACCATATTTTGGGAACCACTGTCCGCCTAACCTAACATGAGCCGTGAGTAAGATGTCTAAAAGCATGGTGTATTCACTTATACCTGTAAAATATTGGGACAAACTGGGGGACAACAGCCCACTTGATAAAGGGAGTTATCTAGAGTTTCAGATGGCGCCGACGTCGTTTCTTGTCATAATTCAGTAAACTGCAATTTCATACCACACAGGGTGTTTTTGTGATTTGTGTCTCCTGATCCGTTGTGATTGTGCTTTTGTCGCCTTTAAGGTTATGTCAATTCGTTGCGAAATATTTTGAGGTTGATCGATCGATGTAACATATTTTAGAAAACTATTCCATGTTATTATGGTTAATTTTCTATTGATACAGCTCCACCGAGTTGGTACTTATGTATTTCTGTCCCTGTTTGCTCGTGATAAAAATCTTATGATGGAGCGGATAGCTTTCAAACCAATAAAAGTACGGGAGATGTAATCTCTTTCGCTTTCTGAAAAATCTATATTCTAGTCTGAAGGAAGTGTTTTGCGACATATCTAAAGCTTTTGACTGTTACGTAAGCTTCATCTCTACAGCTTCAGAGGACGAAGCTTCAATTGGTTCGAATCCTATCTGAGTGAAAGAACCTCTCAGCTTTTGGACAAATTAAGAGGTGTTCACTATTTTGGCAGACAACACGACTATCTTATCGCAAGAACTCAAATTACCTTCATATAGCGGAGTAAAAATAGCTTAAAATCATGCATTATCATGGAATCCTGGAGGATTCCATGGATTTTCCTAAAACCTTCCGATATTACTTAGAAATTGCTTGCAGAAAAAAGTTATAAACTTATATTCGTGCACTGCTTGTTTATTAATTGTTTAAACAATGAAAAACAATTTTGTTAGGAAAATGTTACCCAAATTGATACTATAGGGGTTTTTGAGGTCGCTGAACCAGAATATGACATTGAAAAAACGATGGCGTGGCCAGTCGTAAAGGTAGATTTCATGAATGATAATTTACAGCTACCTATTCGTTATTTATGTGTACATCTAAGAGAAAAATAAAATCGGGTAAAATTTGTGAGATAGTGAAGCTCTATCAAACGACTTATAGTTTGCCGATATTGGGTATGGAAATGAAATAATGCAAAGTTTTTCAACAGCTGCCATTTTGAGACTATTGGACCATTTTCGCTGGTGGTGACGTGCTCCTCCAGCGCTGCACTTCAGAGTCGCCGCCTCACATTTTTCTCGCACATTAGCGAAAAAATTCTGCAGCTTATAGTTTTTATTTTAAAGAAAAATTTTATCCATTTTTGCGAGTGGCACCATTATTTATTCATTTTTTTCAATATTCAATATACAATGTAATTTGGCAACTCATTTGTTGAATAATTAATTAAGCACATACTTTATGGTTGGTAACTTTTTATATGTTGTTCCTTACATCATCACTAATGTACAGTAAAAAGTTCTCGCAGTCCCCTAACTTTCTGAAAATAAAATCTAATATTATTCCACTACTAGTAAAATGACTCGTATATGTATAAATTAATTTGAATCTAACCTTTGCCCATTGGAATATTTTTTTCCAGCTTGTGATTGTAATGTATCTAGTAACTAGCAAGTCAAATATTACTTTTATATCTATTTTTTATATTATATATATTTTGTATAACATTATTCCCATGAGATGACAGTCTTCTGAATAAAAGTATTGGAAAATTCTAAATATAGTGGATATTTTCTTCCAAAGATCTATGGGACCCTCTGGGACGGTTCGGAATTCACTAGTCAAAATCAATATATCTTCATAGAATAAAAAGTCCACGCTTACTTTTGAAATTCATGTGTTTATTAAAAAGTGATAATCATCCTAATCATAGTCATTAGCCTTATCGATCTTGGGAGTGGGCCTTGTTCTTCCGAACAACTGCTTGGTTCAGATCGCCCTCCTCCGATTATCTCATGCGGGGTGTTACTAAAAAATAAAAGAAAAGCATTTAAATTATTATTTTCTCCCCTCATCTTTGTTAGTAGGGCTCACCTCTTCCGGCGAAGTCATTCTAAGATAGCTGGAAGCAGCCTAGACTGTCGCACACCAGGATTCATCGATTTCTCAACTTCATCAACAGATTTTATGATATCTACAATGAACTCTCTGATTTTGTTCATGTCAGAAGGTAGTTAGAGAGGTAATAGTCCGGCAGAGATGGTAAGTGAATGGCTTGGTAATAGTTTGTATCGGGGAGTTTAATGAAACAATGTCATCGGAGACATTTTCCAGTCCCCTCAATTTTCAAGTTAATTCATCATCTAGAGACATCAGTCCACTCTCCTACCTTTTCTCATTCCTTCGTGGAAGTTTCCATGATCCGAAGAAGGCCATTTGAGAAGAAATCACTTTGAAAAAATCGCCAGGTAGACCTTAAGAAAAATCTGATTTTTGACAGACAGATGTAAACATTGTAGTAAGTTTCGAGGATTTCATCATTTTCGCGCCAACTGTTCTGAGCGGGATCTTGTTCGTAGCACTAAAATCTCTGTAAACGATCAATTCACAATTTTTTGCATGAAGTAATGTTGACAGAAAAAGAAAATTTCATAGGTTTGAAGTTTGACATTTTGCGTGACACAAACCACAAACATTCCTTAACCGCGCCATCTACTAATGAAGTTCTAAGCAGAATTTAACGTTTTTCATTTGTCGTCCCCCAAAAATTCTAAACAAAATCGAATCAGTGAATACACCAGGGTTTTTAGGCATCTTAGCCGTGAGGAAACACTGGCAGTTGCCGGATGCAATAAACTTTGAATATGTGGAATTTTGAACTGATTGTAAAAGAAATGTAGAAAGAGAGACTGAGAATCCTCATTATTAACATTCGTTGCAGGCTACGGGCGATACGTATTCAAACTGTGCCTCTTCAATTGAGTCAATTCTCTACTGATGGAAAGAAAACAAACAAACCTTGTTAAATTCAAACTGGTGCATGAAGTCAGAACTAGTAGATGCATTCAGCATACTTTGAAACACTTAACAAACCAAAATTATTGAAAAATCTTTTCACACTCAGTTTTATTTCGCTCGAAAAGTAAACAATATTGAACGCCCTGCTGTGCTGACAATTGACTTGATAGATAAGCAACGAAATTACGTTTGTCACATTCGACTTCTGTTTTCTGATTGGCTGGTGAATGAAAGATTAACAACCAATCAGAAAACAGTACGCGATATGCATGACAAGTAATTTAAACCATATTTTCCATCGTAGATAGCTTGCAAATTAGCCGCTAGGAACGCGTGGTAAGTTTTTGCGTCGCAAACCCCTTAGAGGTATTAGGCAGGTTGTGAATCATTTATAAAAATATATCATTTCCTAGTTAAAATTAAATATGATGGACAAAACCGTAATAATAATGTATTGAAATATCCTAATATCCATGTCTAAATTGTCAAATGTCAGTTCGCCGAAGTTTGTTTTTACTACCAAACAAGAAATTGTTTTGAACTTAAATTTTTGTATTCTTTGTTTGCAAAAATCAAAGTAATGGGGGAATTGCATTTCATTTCTCAAATGCACAGTTTTTCTAATAATTCAGCCTTGTTAAAATAATTCAATAAATACCGTACACAAAGCAAAGTATCTTCAGGAACGCCTGGTTCCCTTCCCAACCTGATTGAAATGGTCTGCAGTTTTCTCTCGCCATATTACATAATGTAAAATACCACACGAAATTTAAGGTTGCTGTAGCAATCGGAGAAGAGCAGCCAGGTCGTTACTTTATTCGTATTGGTTTCTGGATAAATATACAAATGTGTTAACGAAACGACAATTTCAATTATGTCACAATATTGGTCAAGAAAACACAGCTATGTACCGGGTTATTCACTGTGAATTACCCACCCCTTATCATCGAAAATATTGCCTCTAAAAAAAAAGGTAAATGTAAAAGTTTTGTGGTTATTACTGAATTTTGATAAAATGCTATCAAACAGTACAGTAACGTGCACATTTCAGGGGATAATTTGTTTTTAAAGGAATTCCCTGTATATAATTGAATTTGTGGAATGTTTTTTTCCTGATTTCAAAAATATACCATATGTTACCCCTGTCTTATACCGTTTTTAAGTTATTTAACGGCAAATAACTCAGACTAGTAAATACCTATCCTATGAAAGTAAACATTTTTGAAGTAAGCTATGAAAATGACAACTATATTATGTTCGTTTAGTGACATTTCTTCAATGGAATAATCAAAATGGTTTACAGTGAGGAAGAAAAAGTTAAAATATTTATACAAAAATACATAACAAAGATTTATTTAGGAAATTTAAATAACATGAAAACTCATAAAAGAAGATATGTCCACCGTTATTGTCAATGCATAATTCATAACGTCTTCTCATATTTATAAGTGCATTGGAAATTGCTTTATTATTGACATTCAGATTGTCTCTTTCAAGTCGAATCGTGTCTTTAATGAGTTGAATATTATTATTATTATAAACAATGTCTTTCAGAAATCCCCAGAAAAATGAATCCATAGGGTCCAGACTGTTAGGTGGCCATTTCACACTTCCATTATTTCGTATCCATATTGGGAATACATTATTCAAATGTTCTTGAACTGGGGGCAACCCTTGCATCCAAATCATACTGGCAAGCTTCCAAAAAATTATGTAAAAGTAATATATAGTCATGAAATATAGGGCCAATAATTTTCTAGCTGTTCCTGGTTTTCTTGAACTACCCGCTTTTTTCCACTGAAACTGAAGGTATGATTCACCTTTTGGTAAATATACATTACCCTATATGCACTTTTTGTGGCACGTTTATTTTTGTTGTTTTGTATATAACAAATATATATTTGAACTTTTTCTTTCTTCCTGTAAACCATTTCGATTGGAATGTCACTATACCACAGACCTCATAAATGAGGTCTGTGCACTAAACTAACATAATATAGTTGTCATTTTCATAGCTTACTTTAAAAATGTTTACTTTCATAGGATAGGTATTTACAGTAACAACTAGTCTAACTGAGTTATTCGACGTTTAATGACTCAAAAACGGCATAAGATAGGGGTAACATATGGTATATTTTAGAAATCAGGAAAAAATACCATTACCAAAATTCTATAATATACAGGGTATCCCATTTTATCTGATGAAATCTCTACGCTTCTGTATTTTTGATAATATTTTATCAGAATTCAGTCATTACCACACAACTTTTACATTTACCTTTTTTTTCTATAGGCAATAATAACGATGTTAGAGATGGGTGATTTATAGTGACTAACCGGCACAGGGTAAGGCATAGTAAAAATGAAAAGCCGTAAAAATCATTTGTTGTTTTCAGTGAAAAATGGTTTGATTTTGGACAACTATAGTATAACGTGCGATAAACACATAAATCCGGGTGTGTATGATGTTTTCGATAAAAAATAGGAATTTTGAGTATTTTCAGTAGCCAAGAAAAGTGCTGAAAAATTATATTAGTTCGTCATCAAACGGCATATTCCTAATTTACCTAATCCTAAGCGAACTCGTTGAGAAATAATCGAGAACACTGAGCAGTCCGGAGATTGACACTAAGAGTGTCAATCAACATTAGTCGTAGTCGACTCGATCCAGCGGTAATCAAACAGCAAAGGTTTGGTAGGTATTTTTTTATGGCTTATTAAAAACTTATCGTAAATATTTTGAAGGAAAAATATTTTATATTAACTGTTAGCGGTGAAAAAAACAATTAATAAATATAATATATATATATATATATAAACAGTGGGAATACGGGACTTCAGTCAGAATAGTTGAACTATGAAAACTTATCGATGGACGTTCGTTTCAATTTTGAAACTTCTTCAGGGTCAGTAATCTGAGTGGATGATAAATGAACATTAACTCTAAAGAAAAAACGTAAATTATGTAAAAATTTGTCGGAATGGTGTTATATCTTTGACGCTTCGAGTGATATAACACCATTCCGACAAATTTTTACATATTTTACGTTTTTTCTTTAAAGTTAATGTTCATTTATCATCCACTCAGATTACTGACCCTGAAGAAGTTTCAAAATTGAAACGAAAGCTCGGTCCATCGTATTAAAGAGTTTTTCATAGTTCAACACTTGTGCTGACTGAAGATCCCCGTTATTCCCCACTGTTCATACCAATTTTCAGTCGTTATTTCTAAATTTATTATATATATATATATATATATATATATATATATATAAATACCGCAAGTAGTTGGGATGCCCTCAAAGTAAAATGTGAAAGAGATTTCACAAAAATAATCAACTGGCTCAATAAGCGCTTATTAACATGAAATTTCAATGAAACAATTGTTCTGCCTCCACTTCCTGTTCAAAACATCAACCAAATTATAAAGTCTCACCGTTTCAAATAACAACAAACCCACCTCAATATATACAAAACAATTTTGCAAATATCTAGGTATTTATCTGGACCGACATCTGAAATGGAACACACAAATTAATCATGTCGCAAGGAAGCTGCGCTTTACACTATGTAAATTCAAATATCTGTCTCAAATAGTTACATATGAACATATGAAAATACTATACTTTGCCCTTGCTGAAACACATATCAGATATGGATTAATAGCATATGGAGCTGCCACAAATAACCACATCGCACATCTACAGAAAATCCAGAAATGGCTAATAAAAGTGATTATGAAAAAACCCTTTAATTACCCAACGAACGAATTATTTCAAAAATCGAATATTTTTGATACTAGACAGTTATATTTCTTAGTCACAGTCACGAGGCAACACAAATACAAATCGGAGCTCTCCTTCTTGGATCATAAGTATGAGACAAGGAACAAACAAAAAACGATTACTCCCAGAGATGTTTTTCATATTCGACTCCTAGATTTTACAATGTTATACCATCAGAAATGAAACTAATCCTCTCAATACCCATATTCAAATCAAAAATTAAGATATGGATCAGAGGTCTACCAAGACTACAGGTGCATCAATTCGTGGATGTTAACAATATGTACTATTTTTGAACTGATCTCACTCTGTATATGCAGCATCAAAAATCCATTCTATTCAACTTAATGTTTAGCTTCTTCCTTTTTTATTTTATTTTTTTCTCTTCTCGATATATTCATTTTTGTTAATATATTATATTCTTAGTTCACTATCTAAGTAAATGTTCACTGAAAGATAAGTGCCATGTGAAGTGGAATGAATAGAAAAATCGAATTAAACGGTTTTCTTCACATAAAGGATTCAATATAAAATTGAACCAGAAAATGGTAGATCTCAGGTGAAAAACAACTACTTTCCTGGCAAATACCACGCAGAACATTGAATGATATTCACCTGAAAATCCATGCATACTTCCATATAATATCAATGGACATTGAATGCAAATGTTTCTTTCTGATAAGCTCGATTATGTTTAATTTATGTCGTGTTCACCTGACAATCCGCATACCGGTTTCAGGCTTCTTGGCCCTCATCAGTACGGAGTAGTCAACCAGCCAAAAGTCCAAAGAACTCTGGCTGAAGTGAGACACAACGTAAACAAACCATCATCGATCTTGTAATCACCTATAGGTACGCCGGAAAAGATAAACTTTAACTGGCGGTACCTAGTGACAGAAAGAAACACTCCGAAAATCTCCCACCTCGATAGGTTTCTAAATAAAAGATTCCTTCTCAGTAGGAGTGGCAAGCCCGTCTAGCATATAGTGAAAGATAAGTGCCATGTGAAGTGGAATGAATAGAAAAATCGAATTAAACGGTTTCTTCACATAAAGGATTCAATATAAAATTGAACCAGAAAATGGTAGATCTCAGGTGAAAAACAACTACTTTCCTGGCAAATACCACGCAGAACATTGAATGATATTCACCTGAAAATCCATGCATACTTCCATATAATATCAATGGACATTGAATGCAAATGTTTCTTTCTGATAAGCTCGATTATGTTTAATTTATGTCGTGTTCACCTGACAATCCGCATACCGGTTTCAGGCTTCTTGGCCCTCATCAGTACGGAGTAGTCAACCAGCCAAAAGTCCAAAGAACTCTGGCTGAAGTGAGACACAACGTAAACAAACCATCATCGATCTTGTAACACCTATAGGTACGCCGGAAAAGATAAACTTTAACTGGCGGTACCTAGTGACAGAAAGAAACACTCCGAAAATCTCCCACCTCGATAGGTTTCTAAATAAAAGATTCCTTCTCAGTAGGAGTGGCAAGCCCGTCTAGCATATAGTGAAAGATAAGTGCCATGTGAAGTGGAATGAATAGAAAAATCGAATTAAACGGTTTTCTTCACATAAAGGATTCAATATAAAATTGAACCAGAAAATGGTAGATCTCAGGTGAAAACAACTACTTTCCTGGCAAATACCACGCAGAACATTGAATGATATTCACCTGAAAATCCATGCATACTTCCATATAATATCAATGGACATTGAATGCAAATGTTTCTTTCTGATAAGCTCGATTATGTTTAATTTATGTCGTGTTCACCTGACAATCCGCATACCGGTTTCAGGCTTCTTGGCCCTCATCAGTACGGAGTAGTCAACCAGCCAAAAGTCCAAAGAACTCTGGCTGAAGTGAGACACAACGTAAACAAACCATCATCGATCTTGTAACACCTATAGGTACGCCGGAAAAGATAAACTTTAACTGGCGGTACCTAGTGACAGAAAGAAACACTCGAAAATCTCCCACCTCGATAGGTTTCTAAATAAAAGATTCCTTCTCAGTAGGAGTGGCAAGCCCGTCTAGCATATAGTGAAAGATAAGTGCCATGTGAAGTGGAATGAATAGAAAAATCGAATTAAACGGTTTTCTTCACATAAAGGATTCAATATAAATTGAACCAGAAAATGGTAGATCTCTAGGTGAAAAACAACTACTTTCCTGGCAAATACCACGCAGAACATTGAATGATATTCACCTGAAAATCCATGCATACTCCATATAATATCAATGGACATTGAATGCAAATGTTTCTTCTGATAAGCTCGATTATGTTTAATTTATGTCGTGTTCACCTGACAATCCGCATACCGGTTTCAGGCTTCTTGGCCCCTCATCAGTACGGAGTAGTCAACCAGCCAAAAGTCCAAAGAACTCTGGCTGAAGTGAGACACAACGTAAACAAACCATCATCGATCTTGAACACCTATAGGTACGCCGGAAAAGATAAACTTTAACTGGCGGTACCTAGTGACAGAAAGAAACACTCCGAAAATCTCCCACCTCGATAGGTTTTAAATAAAAGATTCCTTCTCAGTAGGAGTGGCAAGCCCGTCTAGCATATAGTGAAAGATAAGTGCCATGTGAAGTGGAATGAATAGAAAAATCGAATTAAACGGTTTTCTTCACATAAAGGATTCAATATAAAATTGAACCAGAAAATGGTAGATCTCAGGTGAAAACAACTACTTTCCTGGCAAATACCACGCAGAACATAATCGAGCTTATCAGAAAGAAACATTTGCATTCAATGTCCATTGATATTATATGGAAGTATGCATGGATTTTCAGGTGAATATCATTCAATGTTCTGCGTGGTATTTGCCAGGAAAGTAGTTGTTTTTTCACCTGAGATCTACCATTTTCTGGTTCAATTTTATATTGAATCCTTTATGTGAAGAAAACCGTTTAATTCGATTTTTCTATTCATTCCACTTCACATGGCACTTATCTTTCACTATATGCTAGACGGGCTTGCCAATTCTACTGAGAAGGAATCTTTTATTTAGAAACCTATCGAGGTGGGAGATTTTCGGAGTGTTTTTCTGTCACAGGTACCGCCAGTTAAAGTTTATCTTTCCGGCGTACCTATAGGTGTTACAAGATCGATGATGGTTTGTTTACGTTGTGTCTCACTTCAGCCAGAGTTCTTTGGACTTTTGGCTGGTTGACTACTCCGTACTGATGAGGGCCAAGAAGCCTGAAACCGGTATGCGGATTGTCAGGTGAACACGACATAAATTAAAACATAATCGAGCTTATCAGAAAGAAACATTTGCATTCAATGTCCATTGATATTATATGGAAGTATGCATGGATTTTCAGGTGAATATCATTCAATGTTCTGCGTGGTATTTGCCAGGAAAGTAGTTGTTTTCACCTGAGATCTACCATTTTCTGGTTCAATTTTATATTGAATCTTTATGTGAAGAAACCGTTTAATTCGATTTTTCTATTCATTCCACTTCACATGGCACTTATCTTTCACTATATGCTAGACGGGCTTGCCACTCCTACTGAGAGGAATCTTTTATTTAGAAACCTATCGAGGTGGGAGATTTTCGGAGTGTTTCTTTCTGTCACTAGGTACCGCCAGTTAAAGTTTATCTTTTCCGGCGTACCTATAGGTGTTACAAGATCGATGATGGTTTGTTTACGTTGTGTCTCACTTCAGCCAGAGTTCTTTGGACTTTTGGCTGGTTGACTACTCCGTACTGATGAGGGCCAAGAAGCCTGAAACCGGTATGCGGATTGTCAGGTGAACACGACATAAATTAAACATAATCGAGCTTATCAGAAAGAAACATTTGCATTCAATGTCCATTGATATTATATGGAAGTATGCATGGATTTTCAGGTGAATATCATTCAATGTTCTGCGTGGTATTTGCCAGGAAAGTAGTTGTTTTTCACCTGAGATCTACCATTTTCTGGTTCAATTTTATATTGAATCCTTTATGTGAAGAAAACCGTTTAATTCGGTTTTTTCTATAAATGTTCACTAGTATGTATTCAATAAGGTATACTATAAAAACAATGATATAGGAACACTGTATTGTACTAAGGTACAAAAGCGGTGAATCCACTTTCAAGGCTGAGCCTTTAGTGGATCTCATTTTATTGCTTGTGTACAGAAACAAATTTATTATTATTATTTATAATACTCTCTAATTTACCTAGTACTGTATATTCAATTCATAATCCCATGCACAAGATTATACCTTTTATGGGCGTCTCCCTTCTTTATTTACTCAAATTATATGTATGTATAATCATTATTATTGTATGCTATTGAGCAAATAAATCATTATACATATAATTGCCGTCAAGAGAGTCTTCCAGGCAGGTGAACTACCAGAATGGTCCTGCGATTGAGTGTGTGTCTATTGTTTTAAGCAACTTAAGGGAAGTAAATGTGTGTTATGCCTATGTTCCACCATATTCAAGTATAGCAAATCTAGACTCGCACCTAAGTAAAGTAAGAGACATTCAAGAGGGGAATATTTTGGCATAGTGGACACATTATTAAATTAAAGAAAAAAAGCATCCTCAAGTGGAAGTCGAACCCACGACCTTATGATCTCTAGCCATACGCTCTACCAACTGAGCCATTCGAGGACATAGAAATCGACACACACTCGTGAATCCTTTCCTTCCATAATTTAATTTTCATGTTGAAAAGGGAAACATTCTCAATTGAATATTGATAGAAAGATTTTTCTGTAAATTGAAAAATCCACGATTAAAATGAAGTTATTTTTTGTGAATGTCTAACAGAAAACAACTACTTCCCCAGCTAAAGCCACGCTGGACATTGAACTACATCTGATAGATATTCTAAAAAGCCCTAACTCAAAAGAAAAAATCTTAAATTGAAAATTTGCATTTTCATTCAGATAGTTATTTGATTTTCTATTCCAGTCTTAATTAAGAACTCATAAAGATGAATGAGGCAAAGAAGAATGTTTTCCAAAAGAGAGTACTCACCAGAAATCATTCGTAACATTGACGCAGGAGAAACATCGCATTCACTAGGTCTTCAATACATTTTTGTAGACGAAAATCTATTTCACTCTTCTACGATCATCAGGAAGACCGGAAGAAATGGGAAACACATTTTCAAGAAGCAATCTCACTTTGCAAAGATGGAAAAAGTTAGAATCATTTCCGATGATCGTGGAAGCGTGAAATAGATTTTCGTCGACAAAAATGTATTGAAGACCTAGTGAATGCGATGCTTCTCCTGCGTCAATGTTACGAATGATTTCTGGTGAGTACTCTCTTTTGGAAAACATTCTTCTTTGCCTCATTCATCTTTATGGATGCTTCTTGTCAATGAAAATCAAATTTTCAATTTCAGATTTTCTTTGAGTAGAATTTCAGAATATCTATCAGATGTAGTTCAATGTCACTGCTCGAATAGTTGTTTTCTGTTAGACATTCACAAAATAAACTTCATTTTAATCGTGGATTTTTCAATTCACAGAAAAATCTTTCTATCAATATTCAATTGAGAATGTTTCCCTTTTCAACATGAATACCCCACAAGAGGTTATCTTGACGATTGAAGATAGTGACTAAAGTTTATCTTTCAGTCGCTGATGGTTCCACATATGATTTTATGAACATCCTGTTTATATTTTCAACAAATTAATTTTCATGTTAGAAAAGGAATCGAAGATCAAACGTACTTATCAATAGCCGTCGAGATCCATTACTTGTCACTCAACGTCATCGTGAAACTACGATTTTAGTAGCAGATTCAGGCAGACGATCTCTAGCTACTGATAAGATTCAGCCAAATATATAGTATGATGTTGAGTGACAAGTAAAGGATCTCGACGGCTATTGATAAGTACGTTTGATCTTCGATTCATTTTCTAACATGAACATTAAATAATGGAAGGAAAGGATTCACGAGTGTGTGTCGATTCCTATGTCCTCGAATGGCTCAGTTGGTAGAGCGTATGGCTAGAGATCATAAATAAGGTCGTGGGTTCGATTCCCACTTGAGGATGCTTTTTTTTTCTTTAATTTAATAATTTTTCCACTACGCCACCATATTCCCTCTTGCATATTTTTTTTCGGACGCAATATTTCCACTTTCATACCATATATTTGGCTAAATCTTATCAGTAGTTAGAGATCGTCTGCCTGAATCTGCTACTGAAATCGTAAATTCACGATGACGTTGAGTGACGAGTAATGGATCTCGACGGATATTGATAAGTACGTTTGATCTTCGATTCATTTTCTAACGTGAACATTAAATTATGGAAGGAAAGGATTCAGAGTGTGTGTCGATACCTTCGTCCTCGAATGGCTCAGTTGGTAGAGCGTATGGCTAGAGATCATAAGGTCGTGGGTTCGACTCCCACTTGAGGATGCTTTTTTTCTTCAATTTAATAATTTGTCCATTATGCCACAATATTCCCCTCTTGCATACTTTCTTTCGGACGCAATATTTCCACTTTCGTTTGTGACATTGTTCGGACCAATGGTCGTGATGAGTTTGGACCAATGAGTGATGAGTTTGGTCTATTAATGAATTATCACATCGCCTCAGGTAGGTACGTCTGATCGTATTGGAGAGGCCTTAGTAGATCTTTACAGCTACTTGGACTTTTCTCAGTTCAATGTCTTCTTTTTAACTCTCATGGTAAGTTGCTTGATCTTGTATTTAGCTCGATTGAAGACGTTGCAGTCCACGGACACGGTGATCCATTTGTGAAACACAAAGCACTCGAAATAACTTGAGAAATCTCTGGTGATAGCGATTCTTTGAAACCCAAAAATTCATTCAAGAAAGAAACTTTCATGAAGCTAACTACGAGCTCGTTGATGATAAATTGAGAACAGTTGATTGGCATATCCACATTTCTCACCAGAAATGTAACTTGGCCGTCGAGGTATTCTATCACATTGTGAATAAGGTAATAGAAGAGAACAAAAACACCATCAATAATTTCCGACTTGGTACTCACAAAACGCTAGAGATCTTATAAGGAGCAAATTAAAATCTCATGAACGATGGAAAAAGTTCCGAAACGAAGTTGACTACCAAGTTCTTTCAAACTGCGTAAGGAAGTAAAAGCTTCCATAAAATGTGATTAACGAGGATACATAACTAAAACAGAACGTAGTCTTGCCGAAAATATCAAATCATTGTGGTCATTTGTTTCGAAAAAGCGAAATACAAAAACAACTCCATCATTAATAGAATTCAATGGCGAGCGTCTTTCTGACGGAGAAGATATTTGCGGGAATTTTCAAAATATTTCTCTCCGGTTTTCGAAGACTCGCTATACCAGGTCTTAATCCATCGATCAAAACCCTCCACTCCTATAACAATAAACTATATTACCATTGATCAAGCAGATGAATGGGCTCGATCCGAAAAAATGGGCGGGGCCAGATAGCATACCACCGGTTTTCATTAAATTATGCGCAGATACCATATCTTATCCGCTCTTTCTCATATTCAATAAATCAATTTCCGAAAGCTTCTTCCCAACAGCGTGGTCACAAACGCAAGTGACACCAGTATCGAAGAGTGGAAATAGGACTCTGGTTGAAAATTACCGCCCTATTTCCATGCTTTCATTACCTGTGAAGTAGAAGCCATTGTAAATCTGATTTGTGAGCATTAACATGGCTTTTTCCAAAACCGATCGACCCTGACTAACCTTGTAACTTTCACCCAAGAGATCGCTGACGATATGAGCAAAAGAAGCGAATCGACTCCGTGTATACCGATTTTTCCAAAGCTTTTGATAAAGTTCATCATCAGACATTATTTGTCAAACTGGAAAATATCGGTATACATGGAACCCTGATTGAATGTATGAAATCCTATCTAGGCAATAGATCTCAGTCTGTCAAAAACAATGGCTTCTCCTCAACTCCAGCTAGAGTTACGTCTGGAGTGCCTCACGGTTCCCATCTGGGACCGCTACTTTTCAATCTATTTGTTAACGACATCATAAGTTGCTTCACCTACTCTGGAATTTCTCTATACGCCGACGATTTCAAGGTTTACAAAACAATAACTAACGCATCTGATTGCCTGCTACTCCAATCGGACTTAAATAAATTCCATACATATAGCACAAATCACAGGCTGCTTCTGAATGTTGCAAAATGTCACTTCATCAGATTTTCTCGCCAGTAAATGACGACTTTTTCGGGTACAATCTTGACAATGAGGCACTCAAACGAGTTGACTCAGTTAGAGACCTTGGAGTCTTAGTAGATACAAAGGTTATCACTCGATTTGCATATAGAAAATATAGTAAAGAAAGCACTCAGAAATCTGGGATTTATCACGAGAATAACAAAAAGTTTCCAAGATCCAAATTCCTTAATCCTGTTATGTAACTCTTTAGTACGTAGACATCTTGAATATGCTTTAATCCTGTGGAATTCATATTATCACAAATATATTGATCGTATCGAAAAAAAAATAGACCAAGTTCATGAATATATTGTTCCGTAGGTTCTACCGAAATTTAGGTCACCTTAATTATGAAAACCGTTTACGACATCACAACATTTTAATGTCCTGCACATAACTCTGAATAATGGGATAAATAGTTAACAGAATCGCATTCAAAATAAACTCCCACTCCACCCGCAACTCCTCTTTATTTTACTCACCGATTTGTCGAACGAATTACGCTTACCGCTCTCCCTTCAACATGTTACAAATGATATAAAACCATTATTTTAGTCATATAGATTTATTTGCCAGATCAATTCATCAAGTGAGGCGCGAAGCTATTGCTGTTTTTGTTCTATAGTATCACAAAATAATCAATAATTTTTTTCAATGTCACTTTCACTATTAGTCTACTTCTTATTTCTAATTGGGTTTAGCTCTGGTTTTCAGCATGAAACTCAACTTCAATTGTAAACTTGTGCGGCCCTGTAATTGGAGTTCCAGTACTCTGTTGGGTTGCCTAATTGTAAATATGTGTTATCAAAGGTCTTTTCGAACAGAATCTAGAACTTGACAAAATGAGTGGTTTCGCCAAAAATCACCTATATGGAAGTCCCATAATAGCGGAGGCATTATCGATTGAAAATTGTAGAAAATTGTATGAAATTCGTAAGAACAAACACAAACTCAAAAACAAGCTTGGTTAAACATGGTGTGCCTCAGGGCTCTGTACTGGGGCCTATCCTATTTTTGTTGTATTTCAACGATTTGGCTAACCTTAAGATTTATGGTAGATTTACAATATTTGCAGACGACATAACCATTTTGTGGTGTGAAACCGATATAAATAGCCTCCACTCGAAAATTGCTAATGATATCTCCAGTGTGAAAAGGTGGTTTAACTCCAATTTGGTCTCGTTAAATGTAGATAAAACCAATCTCTTATCGTTCAAATGTAATTCACCAGGTATATTCATTTAAGTACTGAAGATGTCATTGAACAAGTATATACGAGTAAATTCCTTGGAATCCATCTGGACAACAACCTAGATTTTGAGAACCATGTGAAGTTCTTGAATGGAAAACTAGCTTCTGGAAATGGGTCCAGCTACTGCAAAAGTAGTATACCACGCTCTGATTGAATCTCATATTAGGAATGGCATACCCTTCTGGTGTATCTGCAGTCACCAAAACTTCAATAGTATATTTGTTCTTCAAAAGCGTGGAGTTGGTCCCAGAGTATCTTGTAAGCCGCTGTTCTCTCAACAAAAAATCCTGACCCTTCCTCCGTTATTTATTCTCGAAACTGTGTGTTTAGTACACAAAAATAAAGCATCATATGAGACAATTATTGATATCACTCGCCAAAATAATAATTTAAAGAGTTCCTATACTTCAAATTTAACGAAGAACTCTCTGATTTATAGGCAGTCAAACTATACAATCATCTCCCACCCATCTACAAAAACATTGTATCGCCACCTCATTTCAGGAGATCTATAAAAATCTTACTTATAGAGGAGGTGTTTTATAGTGTTCAAGAGTTTCTTGACAAATATTGGAATGGTTAATTTAGATGTGAAACTCTATTGAATACTTTTAGCTAGTTTATTCATTCTCAACTGCTCAAGTTTGATGATATCTGTTTGTTCCTTTTGGTAACTGTTGTTCGGTTTCGTAAAAAATGCATTTTTTATAAATGTGACAATGTTATATATTTATATATTATTTATTTACTTTATATTTATTTATATGACTTTATCTATGAGATGTAATATCTTCCGATAATAAAGTATATATTGATTGATTGATTGATTGGTGTTCATAAATCAAATATGGAATCATCTGCGACTCAAAGATAAACTATAGTCACTATCTTCTATCGTTCTAGATAACCTCTTTCTATCCAATATTCAATATTCAATTGAGTATGTTTTCCTTTTCAACAGTTACCTAGAAACTATTGATGAACCGTCTTCGACAATTTCTAGGATTTCTTCTTCAATATCATCCATTTCGGGTAGAACAGCTCTTCTTACTTGTCATTCTCGTTCTTCTTCTCTACATCGAGACAGTAAATTTACAAATATTCGAGGTGTTGGATTTGAATAAGAATATTTCAGTCTATAAATCACCAGCTGCACTTTGTATGCAATCCCCGTGAATTAATCGCTATTTTTAGGACAAATGAGTAAAGCGTAGCATTTAATCACGAACCTGGATGTCGAATAATTCGACACCGTTGCTGCGCTATAAACAAAGTGTATATGGTGGTTGTTTATTAGTAACGTAGGTAAATACTTTTAATCACTTGTGAAAAATAGATTTTTAATCACTAATTTGAGTTGAAATAAGTCACATTTTTTTACGAAAATGAAAAAAAATATGTGTATGAGTTGATTATTATCGTAAATATACAATTACTGGGAAAAAAACAAAAAAAAACAACTTAGAAAAACGCTTTTGGATCAGCTGATTCGCACACGCGACGCTCAAAGGCAGGTTGGCAGCGGGCGTGTTTTGAAACTCGTTCCAAACAATCTCTGGTCAGGACCGTATTCTTTTGGAATACTGTTTCATGAAAATAAACATTAGTATTTGACAGGTACTTGACAAACGTGTCATTGATAAACAATCGCTTGCTATGATTTTTGCACAACTTCCTTACACTACCGTATGGATGGTGATTGAAATGTATGCACGGCGAGGAAATATGTGTGGCATTTCTGTTGTTTATTTGGAAAGCTAATACAAAAAAATGTTGTATGCAACACGTACGCAAATGGCTTTAGCGGACATCATCTTCATATTCCGATTCGTCCGCTAAAGCCTCACTTTGCGTACTTGTTACTAAACTACTATTTTTGTACACGCTTCACGAAATGCCTACTTTGAATACTGAAAATAGTTCGCCAAATTCCACTTTAGCGGACTTATACTTTGAGTCGTCATGGCAACACTTCAGCGGACTGAAATTTGTTTATTCAGAAAACGTATAATTGATATCCTAATAAAAACGGTTCAAGAGACGTAATAACCTACAGATTATTTGAAATTTTGTAGTGACAACTCACATTTTTTTGGAATACTGTTTCACGAAAATGAACATTAATTTTTGACAGGTACTTGACAAACGTGTCATTGATAAACAATCGCTTGCTATGATTTTTGCACAACTTCCTTACACTACAGTATGGGTGGTAATTGAAAATGTATGCATAGCGGAAAGTATATGTGGCATTTCTGTTTATTTGGAAAGCTAATACAAAAAAATTATGTATGCGATACGTACGCAAATGGCTTTAGCGGACATCATCTTCATATTCTGATTCGTCCGCTAAAGCCTCTCTTTGCGTACTTGTTACGTAAACTACTATTTTTGTACACGCTTCACGAAATGCCTACTTTGAATACTGAAAATAGTTCGCAAAATTCCACTTAGCGGACTTGTACTTTGAGTCGTCATGGCAACACTTTAGCGGACTGAAATTTGTTTATTCAGAAAACGTATAATTGATATCCTAATAAAGACGTTTCAAGAGACGTAATAACCTACAGATTATTTGAAATTTTGTAGTGACAACTCACATTTTTTTGGAATACTGTTTCATGAAAATGAACATTAATTTTTGACAGGTACTTGACAAACGTGTCATTGATAACACGTTTAAATTTCACTCCAATTTGTTTGTCACAGACTTTACCTAGGATTTTCTTTATTCTATAATTTTTCCCTTCTTTCTTTTCCTCTCATCAGCATTACTTCCTCAACCAAATTTCCCACATGATAGACTTTCTAGACGAACTGGATCGAGAAGGGGATATTGAAACCGCTATATATGATGATCTCAGTCAATGTTTCCAAAAGAGTAAATCAAACCGTTTGGGAATTATTCACTTCAACATTAGAAGCATGCATAAGAATTTCGAAGAATTACTGATTTATATCGAGTCTGAGCTGTGTAACATAGATATAATAATACTATCAGAAACGTGGAATATTTCATCAGTAAATAATTACTTTATCCCTCTTTTTAGTATTCACTATAATGAATCTAAATTCAACAATAATGACGGACTCATAGTCTACACGAAAAACACACTAAATATAAAAAATGTTATTATTCAGAAATTCAGTGAATGCAACATTTTACGAATCAACCTCACAGTGGATCTCACAACTATAGGCATTACAGCCTCTTATAGACCCCCCTCAACCGATATGAACTTATACATAGCCGATCTAGGCACATATCTCAGTAAACTGCAAAAGCTACAAGTAGATTTCTTTTTAGGAGATATAAATATCAATCTCAATGACAAACACTCCAATAAAGTGAACATCTCCTATATAAATACTTTCACCAGAGTATCTGAAACATCCAAATCTATCATTGATCATATATTTGCAAGAACTGACACCACCGTAAAAAATGAAGTTGAAATAAAACCTATGATAATAAAAACTGACCTGACCGATCACTATTCCATAGGCGCAACAATAGCATTTAACCAAAAACTCGCGAACAAAACGACCGACAAAGAAAATATCTTCAAGTCAATTGATTACGTCAAGCTCAACAAACATTTAGAAAAAGAACACTGGAATGACGTCCTTAATTTTAACAAAAATTAGAACCATTAATAAAAAAAAAAACCCGAACATAACAGCAGGACTGATAAAATCGATAAGACCCCGCGATAAATTGAAAAACAGACTAAGAAAAAACTATTCTACCCAACTAAAAGACGATTACAAAAATTATAGAAATAAGCTCTGCAAACTAATAAAAGATACTAAAAATTCGTACTACAAACAAAAACTACTCGAAAACGGTAATAATTACAAAAAAACGTGGCAAATAATTAATGAAGCAACGAATACAGCACCAAAAAACACAATAACAAATAAAAGTTCATTAACAGATCACAATGGGACGGAAATAACTGAAAACCAATCCAAAGCTGACTTTTTCAATGATCATTTCGCGAAAATAGGACAAAGGATGGCAGAAGATATAGAAAATAATTTCCTATTAGACACAGACATGAATAAACGTCCACAAATCACGTCCTTTTACCTATCACCAGTCACGAAAAATGACATCACTCTGGCCATTTCAAACTTAAAAAACAGCTCTTCCGGTCCTGACGGAATTAGCACGAAAATAATTAAAAACACACACCTTAACCTACTGAAACCACTTGCCTATCTTGTTAACCTGGCTTTCACCAAGGGCGAACTACCGAAGCAGTGGAAAGAATCTATCATAACCCCAATTTACAAATCAGGCAAACATAATCTAGTAACGAATTTCAGACCAATATCGGTGATAAAACAACTTTGCTAAAGTCTTCGAATACTGTCTCAAGGAAAAGGTTCTAAATTATTTCAGCAAGAATGGCACAATAACGGAGAATCAGTTTGGATTCCAAAAAAACCTTAGTACCGAGAATGCTGTAATCAAGCTAACTGAACAAATCATAAAGTCGTTGGATACTTCGAAGAAATGTATAGCAGTATTCTTAGACTTAGCCAAAGCATTCGATACAGTATCACACTCAATCTTATTGGACAAACTATATGAAAATGGAATAAGAGGACCAGCTCTCGACTTATTTCGGAATTACATTAAGGGCAGAACACAAAGGGTAAAGATCGAGGGCACTTTGAGTAACTCAGTAACAGTAGCAATAGGAGTTCCGCAGGGTACCATTCTGGGTCCATTACTCTTCCTTGTTTATATAAACGATCTTAGTAACATAAAAAATTTTAATGGGGAAATAATTTCATATGCTGACGACACTGCTATTGTTTTCACGCATGATACATGGACGGAACTATACAGTCTCACCGAGAAAAACCTCATAAATTTGAAGAAATGGCTAAATAAAAATCTCCTGAGCCTAAATATCAGTAAAACCAAATTCATACATTCACACTCACTCAAACTGACCAACCAAAAATCGAAAACATACATACATAAAAAAAATTGCTTAGCAAGAAACGACTGCGACTGCCCCAATATAGAGAAAGCCCAACAAATCAAATATCTAGGGGTGATAATAGATCAGCACATGAGATGGGATGAACACGTTAACTATGTGGTCAAAAGATCCAGGAAACTCTTACATAAATTTTACCAACTCAGAGACATTCTGAGAAAACAACTCTTACTTATAGTCTACAACTCATTAATAGAATCAGTCATAAGATATTGCATTATAGCCTGGGGTGGAGTATTTGAAAACGTAATTAACAAACTTCAAACAACACAAAACTCCATTTTAAAGATTATTTTCAGGAAAGACAGATTATTCTCTACACAACAACTTTATTCAGAAACTCGAGTCCTAAATGTAAGAAGTCTTTACACGCTGCAAAGCCTTACCTGGATTTACAAACAAAAAAATAAACTACGCCTTCAACAATCTAGAACTACGCGATTCACTACCAATCTTACAATAGATATCCCTAGATTCCACAAATCTCATACACAAAGAACTTTATTTTATCTAGGCCCCAAAATATTTAATTCACTACCCACAGAAATGAGAGAATGCAAGAGTCTCAAGAAATTCAAATTATCAACTAAATTATATATCTCTGAAAACCAGCACATACTAAATATATTTCAGTAAAAAGAAAATATTGTGTCATATATTTCAGTAAGAATAAAATATTGTGTGATTCCTTTGACCCCTCTTCTCCTTCCAACTATAGGAAATTTTAAAAAACTTTTTAGGCTTAGGTTAGTTTTTATATATGTATATATATGTATGTATATATAGGTTAGTGATGATCAATTTGAAAATATCAGCTACATTGAAAACGGTTAGCTAGAATGATAGGAATGCACCACAAGCCTTCCAGGCTTAGGCATTCACTCCAGACTAGCTAACCATGCAACTTAATTGAAGAAAATTATTATATGATCCAATGTAATACTTACCTCATCACCTCACTGAATAAAGAATCTGAATCTGAATCTGAATCTGATAAACAATCGCTTGCTATGATTTTTGCACAACTTCCTTACACTACAGTATGGGTGGTAATTGAAAATGTATGCAAAGCAGAAAGTATATGTGGCATTTCTGTTTATTTGGAAAGCTAATACAAAAAAATTATGTATGCGACACGTACGCAAATAGCTTTAGCGGACATCATCTTCATATTCCGATTCGTCCGCTAAAGCCTCACTTTGCGTACTTGTTACGTAAACTACTATTTTTGTACACGCTTCACGAAATGCCTACTTTGAATACTGAAAATAGTTCGCAAAATTCCACTTAGCGGACTTGTACTTTGAGTCGTCATGGCAACACTTTAGCGGACTGAAATTCGTTTATTCAGAAAACGTATAATTAATATCCTAATAAAAACGGTTCAAGAGACGTAATAACCTACAGATTATTTGAAATTTTGTAGTGACAACTCACATTTTTTTGGAATACTGTTTCATGAAAATGAACATTAATTTTTGACAGGTACTTGACAAACGTGTCATTGATAAACAATCGCTTGCTATGATTTTTGCACATTTTCCTTACATTTTAGTATGGGTGGTAATTGAAAATGTATGCATAGCGGAAAGTATATGTGGCATTTCTGTTTATTTGGAAAGCTAATACAAAAAAATTATGTGTGCAACACGTACGCAAATGGCTTCAGCGGACATCATCTTCATATTCCGGACTCGGCTGGCGCCTCGTCCGTAAACATTGCGGTTCGTCCGCTAAAGTTTCACTTTACGTACTTCTTACGCAAACTACTATTTTTGTGGTCGCTTCACGAAATGCCTACTTTGGATACTGAAAATTTGTTTATCCAGAAAAGGTTCAATTAATATCCCAAAAACGTTTCAGAAGACGTAATAAACTATAGATTATTTGAAATTTTCTAGGGACAACTCACATTGTCTTCGAAATATTCCTTTGGAATACTTATGTCATGAAAAATTAACATTAATATTTGACAAACGTGTCATTGATAAACAATCGCTTGCTATGACTTTTGCACAACTTCCTTACACTACCCTAATTGGAAATGTATGCACAGCGAGGAAATATGTGTGGTGGCATTTATGTTCTGTTTATTTGGAAAGCTAATACAAAAAAATGTATGCAACACGTACGCAAATGGCTTAGCGTACATCTTCTTCATATTCCGGAATCGGCTGGCGCCTCGTCCATAAACATTCCCGTTTTTTCGCTTAAGCCGCACTTTGCGTACTTGTTACATAAACTACTATACACATACTCAGTCGAAGAATCTACAGTAAAGGTAATACATCAGGACTTTATTGTAGATTATTCGACTGAAGAGGTTTAATTCCTCATTATGCGTAAATATATTTTGGGACATGACTTTAAGCCTTATTCCTACTTATAGTCTGAGAGCCCATGACCGGCTACCTGTATGTATTTGACCAGACCTGAGTTTTTGTATGTTGAGGCCCCTATACCTACCATACATTAGTAGGGGACTCACTAAGCTCAAAGTGGTGGACGCGTCGAGCGCTCAGGTAAGACAGGTATCGATTTTTGACTAATTTTAAATCCATTTGACCACGTCTGCCGTTTTAAAATTTGAAAATATATTATTATTACTATCGGAAAATAAGAATGGCAGACCATTATCGCGCATTTAACTTTGTGGCGGAAAATTTTGAAAATGCTAAAAAAAAAAATTTTGAAAGTATTTGACCAGATCTGCCATTGATATATTTTATTTATTATAGTCTCAAAAATTCATATTGAACACAGCAGACGTCTACATTCCGTACATACATCAACAAATAATAAAATCTTAGCTACTACCCGGTCAGATGGTTTGCACAGACTTTATACGACTATCTCTCTTCTTTCTCCTATGTATTACTATTGTACTCATTCAAATGATAACAAAATATTCGGCCCGACGAATTGATGTCATCTTTGACCCATATTTGTATCCATCAATTAAACCTACGGCATGAAGTATCTTTGATTGATTACAAAATTTCTGGGCCTGAACAGGTGCGACCGTCGAATTTTGCAAAAGAATTAAAAAACACAAAATTTAAGGAAACTTTTGTTGAATTTTTGACAAAGTATTGGTCTAGTGAGGAAATAAAATCATTTTTGGGTAACCGACAGATTTATTTAAATTTCCGGAATTGTCAATTGTATCAAGTTGTTGATGATACGATACAATCGAGTTGTACTTCACATGAAGAAGCGGATACAAAAATAATCTATCATGCTTGCAATATCGCAGAGCAGTCGAATATTGTTATTAGAGCCTCTGATACCGATATATTAATTATAATGATTGGTAATATGGCACAATTAAAGAATTCTCATTCTAATATTTGGATGCTCAATGGAACAGGAAATAATGAAAGATATATTGACATCACAAAAATTTATAGAGAGCTTGGTGAGTTGTTAGCTAAAAGTTCAATCGGCTTCCATGCATTTACTGGATGTGATTTCAATCCAGCTTTCTTCAATAAAGGGAAGAAAAGACCTTTTACTTTGCTAAAGAAGAATACTGAATATCAACAAGCATTTGCTACTCTTGGTGAAGAAAATTTAACAGAGGACCAGCTACAAGAGCTATTTAACATCATTCAATATTTCACTTGCCAGCTATACAATGCCAAAAAATCTAATGATGTAGATGATGGAAGGCTCCAACTATCCGTCAACAACTATAAAACCTCAGACATCAATGAAAATTTTAGAAAAAAAATTCAAAATTTTGTCGCAAGCTCAATACCACCGTGTAAGAGTGAGCTTTATCAACAACTTTTGAGGGCCCACTATATTTCTTCTCTTTGGAGAAATGCTCACAAAAAGCAACCCACAAATTGAGACCCATTGGAGTATGGTTGGATTGAGCAGGACAACAATGGTTCGAAGGTGACCATCTTTTGTGAGTGACTTAATCACCAATGTCCCTGGTGAGTTGATAAAAATTTATTCTTTCTCGAACTTGTTCAAATCAAATTACGTTTATTTTACAATTTACGTTCTATTTTTGCAGAATCCGATTCAATAGATGATGAAGACGAGTCATCTAACGATGAACATGACTCCGATGATGAAGATGATGAATGAAGATTAATATATACATATATATATATATATATATATATATATATATATATATATATATATATATATATTGTAATGCATGCATGATATATTTTTTTAACTCATTCAACACTTTTCAATTTTGTCTTAACGAAATAAAAAAAAAATTAAATGAATAATCGAATTATTTTTTTTATAAGCATTATAGCATATTATTTATGATTTTTCCATACAAAATCTACTTCTTTATCATCTAACTAATGAAGTTTAGTATATAGAATACGAAAAAAATTTAATTTTACAGTAAATTACATTGATGTAAAACAGCGAACGGAATACATATACATCTGACCGGGTAGTAGCTAAGATTTTATTATTTGTTGATGTGTGTACGCAATGTAGACGTCTGCCGTATTCAATATGAATTTTTAAGACTATAATAAATAAAATATATCAATGGCAGATCTGGTCAAATACTTTCAAAATTTTTTTTTTAGCATTTTCAAAATTGTCTGCCACAAAGTAAAATGCGCGATAATGGTCTGCCATTCTTATTTTCCGATAGTAATAATAATATATTTTCAAATTTTAAAACGGCAGACGTGGTCAAATGGATTTAAAATTAGTCAAAAATCGATACCTGTCTTACCTGAGCGCTCGACGCGTCCACCACTTTGAGCTTAGTGAGTCCCCTACTAATGTATGGTAGGTATAGGGGCCTCAACGTACAAAAGCTCAGGTCTGGTCAAATACATACAGGTAGCCGGTCATGGGCTCTTAGACTATTAAATATCCACTACCCTTGATTATATAGACCACTTCTTCGATTATTCCATTTATGAAGGCTGTGTAAGTTTTTTTATTTTCAGGACAAATGCGCGAATAGACCGTGGGATAGGGACAGATTTTGAGATACGATTTTACTCAGTATGCCTTTCAGAGGACAATATTGTCCGTATATCCTCATGATAATAATGCATGAATCAAAGAGTCGTCCTGAGTTCTTCTTATTGAAAAATGATTCGTCATTTGTTCGAAAATTATGTGTTTTGATTTTAATCAGACTGCCACGTGTTTTGTAATGAAATTCAAAAAAAAATCCTCGGAAAATCATTGGCATATCGTTAGGATGGGCCCGAAGGGCTGGAACACCCAGAAAATTTCATTAGTAAATGTAATAAAAAAATAGGTTGAAGTAACAATCATAAGATCTCTATTTGGTAGATCTTAAATGTTGTAAATTTAACAGTAGGTACACCTACCGTTACTTGAAAATACCCCATAATTACAATGACTTTTTCGTTGATATAACAGGAAGATTATTTGTATGGTAATAGTCTATATTTTTCAATGTTAACAGCAACAGTTGTTCTCGTAATACAATTTTTGTGAATATTATTGGTGTCATAAAGAAATAAATTGTCACCTATATAACATTCATACAGTTTATCTGAAGGGAGAATAACATTCACTATGTAGCCAATACTGCAATATATTCTATTAAAATTATTACTATTAAGTATATCGATGATATTCTATTGAATTAATGGAATTCTTATCAATATTTGACATGAGCTTTATGTTGCGACGATGAAAAAATTCATTATATATGATAAAGTTCTGTACCTGCAATATGAATTTATTTGTTCCAGAAACAACTTAGACCTTGATATTACCTCGAATGCTCTGTTGCATGCATAATATTTTCTCATAATCGAGACAATTTCATGTTATCTCAATAATACAATTCATACTTTAATCTGTTTACAGAAGTACTCCTGTTAATTATGCAAAGAAAATTTTCTGAGTGAATGGTCACGTGAACATGTTTTTGAATAAGGAAATTTTCTGCGTTTTCAAACAGGCTGCCACTGATAAGTATACAAGTTCTTGTTATAAAACTGCTTACAAAAAGATGGCATGCCAATTGCGTATGCCCAAGTACTGTTTACATTGCAAACATTTTGAACGGTTATGGAATAACATTCCGTGATTTTAATTAGCACACCATTTGTTGTGATGTTGATTGTCTCCTGAACTTTTCATATGTAATATGGCATACGAGTTGTGCGAGTTCGTCATATCAAAAAATCAAAACAAAGCTGCAAAATAGATTTTTAAAAAATTAAGCATGGTGTATGTAGGTGAAATAAGGAACATCATACAAGTTGTGCGAGTTTTCCATATAAAAAATTGTAAAGGCAAACTGATTTAAAACTGGGATGTTTTTTCATAATTTCGCCTCTTGGTTTATAATTAAAGTTAGTGATTTACTTTGTTAAAATAAAAATGGCATACAAGTTGTGCGGATTTATCATTTAAAAAAATGTAATAGAACTTTCATACTATTTCGATCTTCCGACATAGCCGCGTTCGTCCCCTGTCGCAGGACCGTTATATGTGGCTGCCCTTTCAAAATACGTTTAAGGCAGATGCTATATCACAGAGCCAGTATTCTGGCAACTCTATTTCCTCTATTTTCTTGAGAAAAAAATTATCTCCCTTTTTATAATCCTCAGACCTCATCAATCGATGTGTTATTTGTTTTTTAACCTTCATACCATACCATGATAGAGGAAAGTGACCAAATATGGAATACCGTTTTGATTTTCAGGCATAACTTTCACAAATTTTATAAATAAAATACTTTTTGTGGTAATTATTAACAATCATATATTTGCACTTAAGTTTGTAACAATTTTAGATTATTTTGTTCAGTTTGAGGTAAGAAAAATTTTCAAAAACTAAAAAACGATAAAGGTACCTATATATGGAATAGGTACCCCAAATATGGAATACTATAATCACTATGAAAAATTAACCTTAACAAAATTTAAAAAAAAAGAACACAAATTATTTAAAAAATGTAAGAGCTATAAACTCTGGCCCAGCGCAATAATTATGTGCCCAGAGCCCACACATGAGGCACTTGATCCATGTTTCCCCATGAGTGTCATTCGAAAACAGCATACCACAGAAAATACACTCCGAATCTTCAGAGTCTGGAGCTGTACGTCCTATCAAGGCATCGGGTTCGCTGTCTGTATCAAACAGCATCACCTCCTCGTCATCTGAATCAGACATAGGCTTAGTCTTTTCTTTTGGTTTTTTTCCTTTTGATTTCTTCTCATTCTGTTTTTTATTCTTGTTTTTTGCTAATTTATTTTCTTTTTCTTCTTTTTTCCTGTTTTTGTCTATAAGGTCATTCTTATACGGTAAAAGACGTGCCAGTTGGTCTTCTCACTGATACCTTGTCCTTATGGCGTTTCAGAAATAATTTAAGCCATTTTTTTCCAGCCATGCCAGTCGCACCAAATGGATTTTTCAACTGATTACGACTTGCTAACATGTACGCCATTCTTCAAACATCATTTCTCGTCAAGTCATGAAATTTGCTCTCCATCGTCAAAATGTAGTCTACCAAAAGATTTTCAAGGGTTGTCCTAAGACAGTTTTCCTTCCGAGTGTAGTAGCTGCGGCTTCTTCTGGAGAAAATTCGTTTTTATGACATAAACGAAACAAGGTAGATCTTGGCACATCGAAGTGTTTTGCAGCTTTCAAATAACCCATTTTTTTTTCTCCTACTAATTTTATAGCTTCTGCCATATGCTCTGAATTCCATTCTTTTCGCTTCGTTTTCCAATTGACGCCCGCCATTCTGATAAAACCCGAAAAAAAATATAATTAACAAAGTCATTAAGTCAGCTGATACGTCACAGTGTCCAATTATGGAATAGTCCATAATTGGACACTGTGATCCGTCCATATTTGGATTTTCCAACTATTTCAAACTGATATTCACATATTTATATTTCAGAAAGTAATACTATCTAATACCGCTAAAACATACTAAAGAACATCTAAAGGGTCTCTAAAAGTTATAAAAACAATACTGTGTGCACTTTCTGTACGAAAAATAATTATTTTTTACGTACCTTAGAAAGTTATGCGGCAGCGATAAAACAAAACACTGTCACTACGACGAAAGTGCTGGCTCGACTGACATGCTACAACTTATACGCGTAAATGGGAGTAGAAAGAGACAGAAAATCACTGTTTATTGCGTGTGTGAGTTTGCATTTGAGAAAAATGGGGGTATTCCATATTATGGATACTATTCCATATTTGGTCACTTTCCTCTAATCATAAAAACCGAAGGGCATACTGCTTAAAAACGCAAAAAATTTACGTTTATCTTACATCGGTTTTCTCTATATTTGCATCTTTTTTTACAAGCATTTATTAACTTCACAGTAGTATGTATGTATGTATCTATGCATGTTTAGTACAAATCTTGCAAGTAAATTTTGACCCACTCCTGGTCATCCCATTACCTTGAAATTTAGCAGGTGTTCATAATTCCGGTGACAATGCCTTATGAAATTTTTGTTAGAGGAAAAAACAAAATGACGGCTCCAATATGGCGAACGAGATTTGTGTTTATGGTCCGATTTGATTCAAAATTGGTATGTGGGGGTTTTAGGGTCGAAGATTATGAATTTTTTGTATAAATTCATAAATCCATGATGGCGGCTTCAATATGGCGCGTAAGAGTTTTGTAATTATGGTCCGTTTCGATACAAAATTGGTATGTGAGGGTTTTTTGGATCGAAGATTATGGATTTTTTGACAAAATGGCGGCTCCAAGATGCGGAGTCATTTTTTTTAAAATTCATAAATTCAAGATGGCGGCTCCAAGATGGTGGACGAGTTTTGTGATTATGGGCCATTTCTATTTAAAATTGGTATGCCAGAGTTTATGAATTTAGTCGAGGATTATTGATTTTTTGTCAAAATTGAAGATGGCAGCTCTAGGATGGCGGACGGGTTAATCTTTAGATGGTCTCCTCATTGAAGAACTAGATAGCTCAAGGCCTCATAATAACGATGCTTAGACAAACATGCATAGATTAAGACGTTTTAACTAAAAAGCACATAATAAAATAATTATAGAAAACCTTTTTGAAGACAAGCTAAAAAGTTAAAAATATTTGCTTTGGATGTGTGATGTAGGTTATTTCGTGAGTTACAGATTCGAGGGCTTGTCGCGCAAAGTTTTCAGTTCGAATACAAAAGCTTTTGAATCTGTAACTCACGGAATAACCTACGTCACACATCCATAGTAATAATTTTTAACTTTTTAGCTCATTTGAATGAAGGCTTGTTTTTAAAAAGGCTTTTTATTAATTATTTTATTTAATATTTTCAACAACTTTGGACCTTACTTTTGGTATGCCATTTGTTATTCCACCTACGTATACCATGCTTATCATAAAAAAGAAAGGCACACTGTTTAAAAAACGAAGAAATTTGTTTTTAAATTTTGTAATATTTTTTTTTTTATTTATTTATTAACGGGTAGTCCCAATTACAATATATTGATGAACAAAAACAGTAATATAACCTAAAACTATCTTAAAACCTTGAATAAAATGAAATAAGACAAAATAATATAATCTAAAGAATACAAAATACCAACACTAATATTAACAAAATGAGAATTCAATTTTATGAGAGCAAACGATTCAATTCTGATTTAATAACTCCATTTGAATTGCAGAATAAGTCAACTCGTTGAAATTTGTTACCATTTCTAAGCAGTCGAGTTATCGGGGAGAAAAACCCATAATTTGTAGAGTGGAAAGGTATTTTAAATGTCTCTTTGCCAACTCTAGTCTGCCTATTGGCATTCAACTCAATCAGTGATAAAATCTCCTGACAGTCAACTGCACCCTGCCAAATTTTATTTAAGAAACACATGTCAATCATGGTTCTACGATTTTCTAGAGTCAACAGATTCAATCGTTCCCGAATAAAGTTGTAAGAATAATCGCCCCTTTTCAGACCCAACTTGTATGCACAGACCCTAAGGAATGTATTGTGTACATCTTCAATGTGTTTTATATGAATGTCATAATATGGGCACCAGATTATTGAACCATACTCTAATAGCGACCTCACCAGTGATCAGTATAACAATTTTAGAGTTTCCAAACTGAAATCTTTACAAGTTCTAATGATGAAGCCCAACATCTTGAAGGATTTTGATATCACATACTCATTATGAGCTTTGAAGTTCAGTTCGGTATCAAACATTATTCCTAAGTCTTTTATAACTGATGTCCTTTCAATAGATGAGTTATTGATCTTATAATCATGGTAAACTGGATTATTTCTTGCGTATGCCTGTTGTTTTTACTCTCTCAAACGATATGCCAATTTCATGTGCATCATACGTTACCATAAACTGTATGAAAATAGAATGGCATACTGATTAAAATCACGGAATGTTATTCCATCACTGTTCAAAATTGTTGCAATGTCAAAAGTTCTTGCGCATACGCAATCGGTATGCCATTTTTTTATCAAGCAGTTTTATAACAAGTACTTGTATACTTATCAGTTTAAAAACGCGGAAAATTTCCTTATACAAATACAAGTTCACGTGACCATACCAGCCCTTCGGGCCCATCATAACGGTATGCCAATGATTTTCCGAGGACTTTTTTTTTAAATTTTATCACAAAACACATGGCATCCTGATTAGAATCGTACCGAAACACATAGTTTTCGAACAAATGACGAATCATTTTTTGATATGAAGAACCCAGGACTACTCTTTGATTCATGCATTATTGTCATGAGGATATATATGGATATATGAGGATAATATTGTTCTCTAAAAGGCATACTGAGTAAAATCATTGAGTACAGGGCCGGATTTAAAGGTGTGGAGGCCCTGGGGCAACAAAGGAGTGGAGGCCCCTAATTATTTTTCAAACAAGTTTTTTTTTTATTTATTGCGGAACAAATCAAATTATTTCGACACGAGCATATGTAGGTATAATAAAATACAAGAAATAAATTAAATTACAGCGTAAACACAGGGATTCTTGCGAGCTTTTTTCGACGAAAAATCATTGATGATTTCGGTCAAATCCAGCATTCGGAGAAAATCATTCTCAATGCTTAGAAGCGATAACTTTGATAGGCGGCTTCGTCTCATCGTAATTCGCCTATTTTTTTCATTTTGGAAAATGAGCGCTTTCCAGTGCAATTTGACATCATCACATTCTCAGTTGTAATATCACAAGAGAGTGAAAATAATTCGACAGATTTTCGAAAACTTGTTGCCAGGCAATAGACAAGAGAGACCAACTGGCTCGAGTGGCTATTGCCAACAAGTTTGAGAAAGAAATCTAGATAATTATTTTCTATATATCGAACTCTCGTGTGGTATTCTTTAGATTATTTTTTGATGTTACGATCATAAACACATTTCCTTGCAAAATTATATAATGTACTAAACCGGTTTTGATTCATTTCACACTTTTCATGCGAATTGATGACAGACGTCAAATTAAAAATATAGGTTGTCAGACAATAAAAACAAAATACCTCAAATTATTCCCGCGACAATTTTCTAGGTAGAATATTCCCACTATTGATTGGCCAAAACGTATATGAATTATTTGAATTGAACGTTTCCATTGGTTTCTAGCAATGTCAAAAAATAATCACTGTAATTTCAATGTTTGAGAATGCAGCTCTGAAATTTTGGTTTTCAAGAATTTGATAGTAGAACATCTTAGATAGATAGATAGATAGTCCTTTTCAGAAGGATTTACATTTGTTGCGGAATGTCATGCTTCTCTTAGACTCACACTTTCAGATTTCGGGGATTTCTCTGTCAGCGGACACTTGTCAACGCCAATAAATAGGAAAAACAGGTATAGACGGGCAAAGTGTTTGTAGAATCGGCAGAAAAATAGTCAACAGAATTTGAACTTTTGTTCTATTATGGAATGCGCACAGGGCTCTTATAAATAATTTGATGCAATCATATTCATAAATTGAAATATTATTTTCTTTTGCTTATGATTATTGAATTTCATTGTGAATCTAGAATACATCGACAGAAAATCCTTCATTTAATAAAAAAAAATGTATATTTTTTTTAAATTCAACTGTTCTTGTTTTTACAGCTAATTTCGATACGATATAATATTTTGTATAATAGTATGATGTTTTACTTGGTGATTGTTTCTCGCATATACACATGATTCATCAGATCGAAGATTAATATTAACCATGGATTTTGACAAGAATACGAAACATGTTTTTGAATGTTTAAAACGAAAAATGAGAGGAAAAAGTTGGAGAACTGCTCTTTCGTTGTCAGATTTTTTATATATAATTTTGCATATCCTTCGGTATTTGTTAGGAAATTTTACCCAAAAATTTATATTGTGGACGCCCCTCTCTTGTGGAGGCCCCGGGGCTGCAGCCCCGTTTGCCCCACTCTTAATCCGGCTCTGATTGAGTAACTTTAGACAATGGTAAAATCGTATCTCAAAATCTGTCACTAACCCACGGTCTAGAAACGCCACTGGTTGTTCCTGCATGCTCTCCTGCGAAACTCAGATCACTTGTTCAGGCACGATCCCCCTCCACATCACGCAGGAACACAACATCGCATGTTATTCATTGTGGATGCGGAGTTAAGAATTCAGTCACTTTCGTTTTCTGCCGACGATTTGTATTTTTACGTTTTTATCACAACAGACGGTGTTCGCAATCGGAACGTGTGTGACAGAGTATCCCAGTCTCCAACGAAAACTCGATTAATCAATACGGATATTATTAAATTCATATCGAGGGACGACGTGCTTTGATAAAAACGTAAAAATCGAATGGAACTATAAGAGTGCGATTGTTAATGTGGTTTTAACGAGCGTTTTCATAGTACTTTGTTCATTGTTTTATTTGTGGATATCCTGTAATCAAGTATTTATTGGTGGATCATATCCTGTAATCAGGTATGCTAATTACTTTTCACAGCTGATAACCAGATTGGCCAACTGTATTTTTTTCTCTTATTCTTCCATTAATGAGTATTTTTTTAACATCGATACGTCGATGTTTGTTTCATTTGTGTGTGGTAAATTCGATGCGTGAAAAATATTGTGCACAAAATACACATGTGTTATAGTAGTAGGTTTGCTCGTTCTACAGCATGGGTTGTAAATTTATTCGGCCCCTATAATAAATCGCGGTCGCAGCCCAAGATTTTAGGAGGGTCAACTTGGCTCAAGAACAGTTCCAAATTCAACTTTACTAGTGAAACAAGTAAAACATATAGAAATATGTTTTAATAAAATAAACAAACACAAACCTCAATCACAAACTGAAAATCGGTTGATTATTTTCGAGACATCAGGGGTTATCTCGGGATGTACATTTAAAGGTAAATATCAAGTTACTCTACACATGCACTCTGAATATAGGGACAAAATGCGGCGGTCTCATACCGATCCCAAGTTACAGCACTTAAAAAAATTACCTCATTTTCAAGCACCGTTTTCTCGCACAAAAATCACTCAAAATGCCTTCTTCTTTTTACCAGCATAAACAATACACCCTAAATCACTTATTTTCGGCACAACAATGTTCGGTCCTTTGACAGAAGACATTTAGTAACTTTTCCTTATTTTTCATGTTGGTAATGAATTAATCACCGCCCACAACAATTGCACATATAAATGAAGGGGAAACTATTGCTCACATTTGAATTCGAAAAGTTGCGGTGATTCACTTATTGTCAACATGAAAAATAAGGCACTAAATGTCTTCTGTCAAAGGACCGAGAATTGTTTATTTGGAACTGTGTAAGAATGAGGATTTTTTCGATAAAAACGACGATATTTTGTTCAAAGTTGTGCCGAAAATAAGTGATTCAGGGTGTATTGTTTATGCTGGTAAAAAGAAGGAGATATTTTGAGTTATTTTTGTGCGAGAAAACCGTGCTTGAAAATGAGGTTATTTTTTTTTAAAGTGCTGTAACTCGGGAACGGTATGAGACCACCGCATTTTTCCGGATTCGTGTTCAGGAGGCAAAAACACGTAAGAAAAGTTTTTTCCCTATATTCAGAGTGCATGTGTAGAGTAACTTAATATTTACCCATTTAAATACTTTTTAACAAAAAATGAAACCGTCGATAAAAGAAACTGAAAAGCAAAAAATAACCCTTCTTAGTCTTAATAACTAACCTCCAAAACTAATGTAAGTAACTAATTTTGAGTCGGCGCCAAACAAACTCAATTGAATTTGGTGAAGCGTAAAATGATGGCAGCGGGATGCGCGGTGGCGTTTTGATATTTTTTTAAAGAAATTTAATGATCTTCGTTGATGTTTGATTGGGCGCCGACTTAAAATTATTTACTTACATTAGTTTTGGAGCTTAGTTATTAAGACTAAAAAGGGTTATTTTTTGCTTTTCAGTTTCTTTTTTCGTCGTTTTCATTTTTTGTTAAAAAGTTTTTGGTCCTTAATTTTTTGTGGCAAAAATTTTATAATCAACCTTCAAGGTATCCATTATGTTGTAGTGTTATCAGAACTACATGTGAGCCAAGTTTCAAGAGAATCGGTTCACACGTGGAAAAATTTTCTACCCGTGGGGGTGGATAATTCTTCTCCAAATTCAAATATGACCAACACAGAGGTATACCCTATACAATAAAAAATTAATCATCTAAATTGGATAACCCAGTACAAAGTTATGCCTGATAGAATCGGTAAACGGGCCAAAATGCAGAGAGTGAACGATCAATATCCTCCATTTTGCTACCCTTGAGGGTCGTATTTTTATTCAATTTCAAATGGGACCAAAATATCGAAATCGGACTACTCTGTGAAAAGTTATGCGTGGTCATACATAAAAAAATAAAATATACGCTTCGACTAGAGAACCTCCTCCTTTTTGATTTCGTCGGCTAAAAAGGCTAAGGCTTAGCTTCTCTTCTGACATATTTGCTCTTAGCCAAGTTTTTAGTAGACTCAAAATGGAAAACAACCTTTCTGAAGTTGCCTCTCTCATGGGGAGGGTTGCCAAAATTTTAAGTAGAATATTAATATTTGGAGAGAGGTCATTGTCACAATAGAAGTCACACAACTGGGCACTTTCAAACTTTTTTCTGCGAGCTCCCGCCTCCACTTCGAAACCCATAGCTGATACTCTGTAACGACAGTGGAAGAAGAAACCCACAGCGATGAGGGGTATACAATTTTGCAGCCTTCTTCACATTAAGAATTCCGTATATTCGGATTTTGGCATAAAAATGCCCAAGCCAAAAAGGTTCAAGGTATCTGGAGATAGACGGTCTTTTACATAATTCGTTATGATTTGATACCTAGTTGTTTTATGGCACTTTTCGTATCTTCGTTATATTTTGAGTGTGTTGACTATTTCGTGTTGTTCATCTGTTTGCCCCATTTATTCCCTAAAATTTTGTAACAACCATGTGTATCAACACGAGGGAATTACAAATCATGAATTTTTTAGCCTTGAAAAAGACGTCAACAAACGTCGGCAATTAAGTGTCAGACAACTCATTACTGTGTTCTATTCCCGCTGTCCCAAAATCCAGATGCGATAATAAAACCTGGACTATGCAGAGCATGTCGTAAGCAATTATCATCAGATGCAGACTTGCTGTCTTGCCAGGTTGAGATTTTATTCAATGCATCACAAATTTTAACTAATGTGTCGCCTTGAGATTGCAAATAACCGTCATGCCTCTCCACCCATCGAGTATTACACAGACTTTCCAGTTTGTCACCAAGAGCATAATTGAAAATTCTGCTTCGTTTGGCTGAGGCATTTGCAAATGCCACTAACTTCTTCATTGTTGCCGAAGCATTTCTGACCTTTGATGATTTCGCCACGGAGTTATTGAGAATATGATTATTGCAAGGGCATCTTCTGGCATGGGTTGCAGTTTTTATCAGTTCGTTTTCGGCTCCTCCATTTCATTGATAAGACGTTTGCAGTATTTTTTTATTTTTTTAAATGTTTATACCGTCAAGTTTTAGTAGGTTTTTAAAAACTGTTTGAATTTTTTTGAGGGGGGTCATGACCCCTGTGACCCCCCCTTCCCCTGTCGGTCCGCGCCTGTAATAAATAGTAAAATAGTTATACCATTTAAATAAATACATTTGCTATAATTGCACAAATGAACAATTAACACGTTTGTCAATACACCATTATCTGCGCGATATTAAAAAATGTATATGAACATGTATGTATCGCCACTGTGAAGAAGACCTTCCCTGTAATAATTATACAGTGCGCGGCTAAATTATGGAACAAGTACGATATTTCGCAAGCAATGTATTTTTGACAGAAATCCTGGAAGAAGTCAATTTTTGTTTTTAAATGCCGATTTTTGAATGTATATTCTAAAGAGGTTATGTCACTGGTTTTGACGTGGTGACGTAATCGGGATTTTTTTTAAATTGAAATAGATGTCTTGTGGTACTTCATCTGAAACGTCTTTCAATACTGCATTCAATGATAATAAATAATTTGATTTGTTTATAAAGGGTGAACAAAAATTAATATTTTATTTCAGTAAGAGGCTTCGATGGATTTTAACATCTTATTTAAATGTTGTATTTTTTGGTATAAGTTATTCTCTTACTGAAATAAAAAATTAATTTTTGTTCACCCTGTACAAACAAATTAAATTATGTATTATCATTAATGCAGTATTGAAAGACCTTTCAGATGAAGTATCACAAGACATCTATTTCAATTTAAAAAAATTACCGAACACGTCACCACGTCAAAACCAGAGACTGAGATTTAAAAAAATCGGCATTTAAAAACAAAAATCGATCTCTTAAAGGATTTTTGTTGCTTGCGAAATATCGAATTTGTTCCATAATTTAGCCGCGCACTGTATAATAATACTGAACTGTATGGATAAATTCACCTATGAATGGGTTGAATTGAACTTTCTGTTAAAATTACCCATAAAAAGGAGTTCAATGACTTTTTAATACTATTTAGATATAATAATAATATTTTGTCGGCTCAATCTACTTCAAACAAAAACAACATTATTTTGATCAAAAAAGATGATACCGAAAATACAGGCTAAGAATGCATTGATTTGAAATTGTTTTATCTGAAATTTCGTTTGTTAATGGTTCAAAATAAGTAATGATCTACAGTGAATATTAATAATAACGAATATACGTTTTCAATGTTTTCTTGCCTATAAGGAAAATAAATAACTACATTTGATATCACTAATAACTACAATGTGTTTTCCATGTTTTTACGATTTCAAACTTCCCGATCAAGTGCTATCAGTTACCAGATCAGTTACAAATATTTTATGAGCCCTTCGGTATGATCAAACAATACAAGAACATAAACAGTTGATGAGAAACGAGAGGAAGGAAATCAAATAAAATGAAGAGTCAAAGGAAATCGTGACCCGACAGCTCCGATCACCCGATATCGGGACCCCAATTATTTAGTCTCTCTCTCTCTCTCTCTCTATATATATATTATATATATATATATATATATATATATATATATATATATATATATATATATATATATTATTGTCCTATATTACTTCTTCTCGGCGTATTCAGGACATTCCTCCTAGCGAAAAATATGTTCCCATCCGGCCTCTAACCAGCGTAGTAGGAGGGTGTTGTGGTGGGGATGCAGCGTGTCTTGCTCTGCAATCCCCGATTATTACAATTCACGTCTATGACGGCGGGACAATCACAAACATAGAATGTATCATTCACACAGTGTTCTGTGTAGGCCTTGTTACTAACTCCATACGCTACCTAGGAGCAGCACTGTTAATTTGAACGCAACAGCGAATCGTCGAGGGACATCCTCAGCCCAGCTACGAAATTTATAATTTAATTGCCACTATTGAATTAAAAATCTCTGCCGGGCTGAGAATCGAGCCTAAGACCTTCCTATCCTGAGTCGGCCATCCGATATCGGGTCCGATAAATTGGCACGTCTGTAGACCCCTTAAATGTTGAACTATGAAATCGTCTATTTATTATCGACTTGGAGCATAGGGGAGAAGTTTAACGTGCAGCGCCGCAGTGGCGGAATCGGAAAAACGGATCCAGACAGTATCACTTACTCCCATTTACCGCTATGATAAAAAGGGTGTTCACAAAGTGCAATAGTTCAAATTTTTCGGTCGCAAACGTCAAAACGGCATTTGTATTGTGATTCGTTGGGTAAGAGCTTCCTATCAAAGAGAGGCACAGTGTCAAAAGCGCGCCTACAATAAATGGAGGCCAATGAACGAGTCGACCGCAAATAACATCGAATCAAATGTAAATGACGTGAAGGAAAAAAGAAGTGGTCGAGTGACCACTGCTGTGTTGTAGGGTGCAAAAACACGCGTTTAAATGCACCCGCGAGTACGAAATTTTATGTTTTTTTTTTACCATGAGCTACAAACGTGACAAAGGGAAAATGGATACCGGCAGAACGAAGAGTAAAGTGAGTGGAATGACTGTTATTATTGTACACTAATAAACAACTAGTATTACTTTTTTGTTGACAATTATTGACAAATTGCAATAAATGCAGTATTGATATTCACTTTGTATGGTGAATATCGTCAATGTAGGCACTGTCTCCATGCATCTCTGTCTTTACATTTATATATTTATTTATTTCAATTTGTACTCGTATTACATACAATTTACTGAGTGACCATCTATGCATCTCTGTTTTTACATTTATATATTTATTTACTTTACTCTGTGCTCGTATCATATACAATTTTTATTAACTATCTACTGTTTCTCGGTATTTTAATATTCTAATTGTAATGTACATTTATATTATATGTACCTTTATATTATATGTACCTTTATTATTGACTTGTCATAGCACTAAGGTGTAATAATTTGACCAATAAAAAATCTAATCTAATCTAATCTATATACCTACTTGGAAATATTTAAAGTCAACTCAATTAAATAATTAAGTACAATACTCTAAAAAACATGCATGAAACATATTTTTACACATTCAAACGAATTTTTTTAGTCAAATTCTGACAGTAAACGAACAATATGAAATATATGTGAAAATGTATGTATGTATAAAAGAAACAATATTTTCAATATATTTTTTTATATTTCTTCAATATTTATTAATATCTCTTTATTATTTTTGTTTATTTGTGTAATTTACTCCTACGTCAGAAATGTTAGTTTTAATTAAATTTTATCAATTATTTGCGAAAATATTCATTTACCTCTAATTCGACAGACTACTGATTTGTTGTCGCTGTTTGGCTAATCACTTTCGCATGTATGATGGAATAATCAATTGTTTTTACTTCCCGCACCTGACACACATGACTCGAACGCAACAATGCGGCTCCTTTTTTCACAGACTGATTCTCGAAAAGATGTCACTTGTAATGGGTAAAAACCCAATTGCAACCACCACTTGATCCATCACGAATATAAAACTCTTTTCAACTTGAAAATACATTACATGTAAACACTACGATGACAGGCGAATTAGGTACGTATTCGCAGTGCAAGTGTCAGTCGGTTAAATGCGGTTTGCAGACTATTCGTCTCAATCTGCATTTTATTCATCGCTAGGGCAATTTCCGAAACCGGGGCTAAATTTTATTCAAAGGTTATACATCACGTTTGTAACAAGCAAATGTAAACTGTTACACTTTAAAAACACTCTATTCATCACAGGGGCAAATACTGATAATTTGCGCCATCTGGAGTCAGTCGCCCGATTCCGTGACTGCGGCGCCCCTTACAAAGGTGCTCCAAGTTCATAAGTGATCATTTTCCGAGGACAACTAAAATTTGATGAATAGATGTATACGTGGACGTGTGTAAATCATATTGAGTATGTCAACAATATCTTAATCATATAATTTTATAAAGTTCTTACATAGTATGTTCTTATATTAGTATCTTATATATCTATATTAGTTATTAAGGTACGTAATCTTCAATATTAATAATAATTAACCTTATATTGTTTCAATCATAAAATTATATCTTATATCTCAGGAACACATACTAGCTATTGGCTAAAGTGAACCTAAACATGACACAAGCCTAGCACCATTTTGAAATATCTTATATTTATTCACAATTTATGTCTTACTTGTATCTTCTATTGTAAATGAAATGAATACATATCATTATTATTATTTGCGCTCTTCAGCCCCTCGCAGACGACCATTATATCGTGTACGTTTCTGGATGCCATACGTGTACTTTTTCTTCCGAGTTCGATTAGCTCCAGAAATAACATCTGGTGAGTAATTCCTGTGAAACTCAGGTGAAAAGTCAATCAAGGTATGTAGTTTTTATTTCATTTTTGATACGGTAAATTGGTCGATTATTTACTCAGTTATTAATAATTATTTTCTGTGCTATTGGAATTAACGTTCGTACATTTTTTAGACTTACAAAAAATGCCCCACGTCTCAAGTCTCTACAAAAACAATCAAAAATTTGCTTACTCATACTTGCACTTTTTTAAATATTTTTTCAATTGTGAGCCTCTGCAAGAGTGTATCAAAAACGAATCAAATATAATTTGACCCACAATGAATTAACACCCCATTATCCACCTATTACCAAAGTTACTCCTTTTAAAACCAACCCCCTCGCGACAAATTTCCTATGATTCTCGTGAGCTTTGAAAACAATTCAGCAAAAAGAAAGCTCACATCTTGAATTGTTCAACCACCCCTTCTAAATACTACCCCTTTGTAACACGTTTTTTTCAATATTTTTCCCACGATTCTCCTCAGCCTTAGAAGCAATTCCGCGAAAAAAAGCTCAAATCTTTTTTTTTTAACCACCCCTTTGTGACAAGATTTTTTCAATAATTTTCCCATGATTCTCGTCAGTCTTAGGAGCAATTCCGCGAAAAAAAATACTCGAAACTAATTTTTTTTTGTACCAACCCTTCTAAAATCCATCCCTTTGTGACAAGTTTATTTAAATATTTTTTCCATGATTCTCGTTAGCCTAAAAAGCAATTCCGTGAAAAAAGGCTTGAATCTGTTTTTTTTGTCACCCCCTTCTCAAAACTACCCCTTTGTGACAATTTTTTTTCATATAATTTTTATGATTTTTGACAGCCAAAGAGGTTATTAGGCAAAAAAATAATTAGTTTTTTCCGTCATGGGAACCACTATGCATTGGAGTGACTCTTTGGCCTGCTCTTTTTCTTTCTGTCGTCTCCTTTTAGCGATCTGTACACATATCTTGAGAGTCATCCCCTTCATCAGCTTTTTCAAATTTTTTGAAACACTTTTCATTTTTTTTATCCCGTAATTAGTTGTCTTTAGGGATATAATATGATTTTTATTTCGATTTCGCATTCTCTGAATGACACAATTGAATAATGCTTCAATCCGTCGTTTTCCGTAAATTCATGAGTATTAAGGAGTGCAATTTTGACTGTGCCAATTATTCTCCGAGTGATTTCCAAATTATACATTGTTTTCAGTAGTTATTACCGTTTTATGGAGTTATAAGCGTGTTTGAAACCATAAATAATACTAGTAGTTACAGATTCTTCTTGTATCTGGTTCGAATCATAGATTATACAATGAATCATTATGCGGATACAACTTGTTGGGAAATTTGACTCTGTTTTGTAATAAGATAAATGGAAGTTCAATAATTGAGAGATAGTAAGTGATAAGAGGTCAAAGACTGTAGAATAATAAGCGTATATCCACTGAGTAAGACAGAGTCAGAGCCATAAGTAGATATGCTTTGTGACAAAATGCCGTTCTCGATGAACTTTCAGATAGCTTTAGGCAGTTATGTTAATTTTATTATGGTCGTTGATTTCACTATTGATTGAAAGTGGATATGAAATTTATGATGTGAAAAATCTATAATCTGTTGGTGTTTGCACGCCATAAATGGGAACACATTGTGATATAAAGGAATCGTCGTGATTATATTCCTCTCTTTTTAATTTTCAATAAAAGACAGTGATTGAATTGAGGGGTGATCAGTTTCAACTGTATTCAGATGTTAGATAACATAATTAAATGCGTATTGACATTTCCAGAGATAACGGAATATATTTCCAGAAAAATGATTAACGAATGATTAATTGAACCAGTTTAAATTTATCATCTATTTACCCAGGTCGAACATTCAATTGGCCGAATCGAGATAAAATGTGAGGGGACAGATAATTACTTGATTAATTTTTCAACATGACATACAACACTGGAACTACGAATCTTATCATATATAATCAATACTAGTTCGGAATGTCCATATTTTTTAGGTCGATGAAAAAAACAGCTGTGGGACACCCCAGAACTTGACCGGCACGAGCCTCGGGAGAATGGGGTTATTTTGAAATAAATCATTGATAAAACAGTTTTAGGACTGTACGAAGTTAATTTGATCGGTCAATTCAACAGTCAATTCACCGGTCAATTGACCAAGTGAGATATTTGACACCAGTCCTGCACCCAAACGCGGGTCGTCCTGGTCAAAGCCCGGGTGAGCGGCCGTCTGGGATGGTAACACCCCGGAGAAAATTAACACATTTGTTTGTAGTGCCAGACTGGGAAATGATGGAAAGCTCCAACTGCAGACTAAATTTGTTTTTTTTGTTGTGTTGCTTCCTGCCGTATTTAGTTTTAATCCATCGGATAGCTTTTGAAAGACGTCAGTTGAAGAAATGATTTTGACTGTTCTGGATACAGTTTTTCAAGGGCATACAAATGACATATTTCAAGTCAAGTTCCGAGCGCTATAGTTTCTGTCATTCTGTCGGCTATAGTTTGACATTTTACAGATGACAGCCAAGAACTAATAGTCGCATTCAGGGGAGGACCTGTATCTTCATATCAAATTTCAGCTCGATTTGTCAAACGGTTCGTAAGTTATCGTGGAAGATAACACATACAGACAGACTTCACTCTGGACATGGTCTCAATCATCTCGGAGGATTACATAACTTGATGACTGAGGGACAATTAATTGAAATAACATACATTCCTTAGCTACATTGTTAGGAGAATTGTAATAAAAATACATTTCCCGGATATTTTGAGGTGGAGGAACTCGGAAAAGTTGAAAATCTACGACTTTTGGTTGTTGAATCCGACGATAGGGAAACATCACCATCGATATTCAACAATTAAAATATACAGCAAAAAAGAATTCACAATGATCACCAAGGTACGTAACAAACTTGTCTACCCCTCTATTACCCCATAACTAAGTCCCCCACATAGATCTTAGCTATTGAGACACAACAAGAAATTAATTGCATTTTCCCCTTTCCAGATTATTGTGTGAACCAACTGTAAAATGAAAAAACATTAAACCAAAAAAGATGCCCCCGGCCAGCGGCGAAACGTCCATTATGTCATAATTTAAGTTTAATATCAACAACAAAATCCCAATCCCAAGAATTTCTACCAAAAAGATAAATATATATATATATATATATATATATATATATATATATATTGTTATGTTATGTTATGCCATTTGTAAATTTTAAAAGACTAAAAAGCCACAAAAAGAATAAATAATAAATAATTATCAATTTCAAGAGTTTGTTGTAAATAATTTCAAAATTCAATGTAATTTATGAGCCTAGGTATGATATGGATATAAAAAAATAAATTAAAAAAAATATAAAATTATCATAACTCATAATTGCTCAAAAGACAACTAAAAGTCAAGATTTACAAAATTATCATGAATAAAAAGTAATCAACACATTTATAAACTTGAAACACTCTGTACATGAAATTGTAGCAAACTAAAAGTTAGCCAATGAGAGAACAGCAAACGTCTTTATGAAAGATAGCCAATCAGAGAAGAGATGATCAGATGTAAAGTTGGAAATTGTGAGAGAATGGCAAAGAGAGGGTATCATAAGCAATTATCATTCAATCGATAAGAATGGGAATTTAATTGTGTGTATAAATTGTGCAACATTAATATAAACAGTGCAAAGTGACAATTTGGTGCGCGAATTCGAAATTTCAAATGGAACAACAACAATGGCAAGATGTTGCGAAGCGACGAGAAAACAAAGCTTCGAGGAGATCGAAAATATTTTACAAAGCGGAAGCACGCACAAAATTTCACATAAAGAAAAATGGAATAATTCCATCATTTGCTGAACAGAACAAGATTACCTTGATGATATCGTATATCCACGATTCCAAAAGCTGAGTCCCGCATCGATACGTTCCTGACACATAGTTTTGCAGTCCTAACGAAGGCTGGAGAGAGGAGACTTCCTGTTTTTATGGTATAGTTGTGAACACCAACAGTTCCAACCAGGTATAAAACCTTTAATAGTGCTTTCTCGGTTTGAACTATTTCACAAATAACATTTTTCACATTCGATGAACTCTATATCACTTTTTATGAACAATAACGAAAATTATACTCACAGAAAAATTTTTTCCCTATTTCACAAATAACATTTTTCACATAATAATTGTTTGATTCACTCTAGCATAAGTTATTTCTCGTAGGCCAGGTATTTTTAAGTCTTCCTGAATAAAGGAGATAATTGTTTTTGATATTTGGTTTGTTTATTTTCTCACAATGATCAACTAACATAACTAAGATCCTTCAATAAACTGAAGTTAGCCACCAGTGGCCAAATTCCTTTTGAACCGACTATATGAGACAAGGGCGTACCAACTGTTGTTAGCCGTGGCGAAGAAAATAATAATTGTTGGTAGCGTGACGAGAGAACAGTGACGTTCGCTGACAATTATTATTACAGGGTCAGAAATATCTATTTACATCATATCAAATTTGGCTCTCAAAGAATACCAAAAATCTTTAGCAATATCAATATATAAAAGAAAATTTAGATTTTTCAATTTATCAAAACATAACAAGTGTCGCCCAACGCGGTGCAAAAATAATATTCGAAAGCAAAATAAAATAAATAAAATAATATTATCAACTTTCAATTAACAAAACATTACAAGTGGCACCCAAAACGTGGGGCAATATATAAAAGAAAATTTAGATTTTCAATTCACCAAAATATATATACAGTGTAGTCATTTAAGTGTGCAACATATGATAATTTTTCAAATCAATATCACAATCAAAATACTAATATTGCCGAAAGTTGGTTCATGTGCGATAATCATATTAGGTGCGCTTAGCATCAGTCAAACAGCATATAGGGTAGGTCATAAATGATTAAAATTGTACAAGAGTAATGTACCCTCATTTCAGAAGATTCAGCAAAATGTTATTGAAAAAAGTTGTTGAGAATTAAAAGTTATGCCTAAATACCAAAACATGGCCTCCCAAGATATTTTTTTGTCCTCTGACGAAGAAATCTCATCTTCTCACTGATCTATTTTGAACGTTTTTTATTTTTCCTATGTCATGTAATTAAATGTAGTGGAAATTTAAAAAATTGCATATTATTCATTGTTAAAATAGTACCTATGACTGAAATTGCTATAAATTAGTTGGATAGTACACTTACAACCGTTTAAACTCCAAAAATAATTTTGGCCGCCCAGATCTAGATAATGCGCACGGTGGGGTATACCCTGCGCATTATCTACATCCATATGAGTTATTTGTCGCTTGTTCAGAAAAATCATTCATATGAGGGTAATCACCATTTGAAAAATAGATGGGGCGGGGTAGGTGAAGTGTCGCTTTTCCACTCACAATGACATTCTAAACACCACCAACAGTGGCGTATCTAGGAATACTTCTTGGGGGGGGGGGAAGTAATGATATAAACAAGTTATATACCCCTACTTATAGGTACAAAAAACATAAGTATTTTTTTTCATTCAAATTCAAACAAAAATACAAAATGTTATATATATATATATATATATATATATATATACATGTGAATTGCATCAGATTATTGATAGTGACATCTATAATCTGTGCGGTGAAGCTTGGACCTAATATCGTGGAATTTTAAAATCACGAGATTTCGTGCACTTTAACAGGTCACTAACAAATTGTTAGAAAGACCTACCCACGACATCAATAGTCGTACTTCTCATGCGTTTAACGCAAACATCGATATCGAGAGTGAGAGAAATCTGTTACGAATCCAAAAAGACACACCATCCGTCTACAGCCTGTTTCATGGTTTCCCAATCATCAGGACGGCTTGTGGTCTCTTTCAAATTCGCATCAGATTTCTCGTTGGTTCATAGCCTTAGGCCAATACAAACATGTGAATTGCATCAGATTATTGATAGTGACATCTATAATCTGTGCGGTGAAGCTTGGACCTAATATCGTGGAATTTTAAAATCACGAGATTTCGTGCACTTTAACAGGTCACTAACAAATTGTTAGAAAGACCTACCCACGACATCAATAGTCGTACTTCTCATGCGTTTAACGCAAACATCGATATCGAGAGTGAGAGAAATCTGTTACGAATCACACGAGACACCATCCGTCTACAGCCTGTTTCATGGTTTCCCAATCATCAGGACGGCTTGTGGTCTCTTTCAAATTCGCATCAGATTTCTCGTTGGTTCATAGCCTTAGGCCAATACAAACATGTGAATTGCATCAGATTATTGATAGTGACATCTATAATCTGTGCGGTGAAGCTTGGACCTAATATCGTGGAATTTTAAAATCACGAGATTTCGTGCACTTTAACAGGTCACTAACAAATTGTTAGAAAGACGAGAAATCTGATGCGAATTTGAAAGAGACCACAAGCCGTCCTGATGATTGGGAAACCATGAAACAGGCTGTAGACGGATGGTGTGTCTTTTTGGATTCGTAACAGATTTCTCTCACTCTCGATATCGATGTTTGCGTTAAACGCATGAGAAGTACGACTATTGATGTCGTGGGTAGGTCTTTCTAACAATTTGTTAGTGACCTGTTAAAGTGCACGAAATCTCGTGATTTTAAAATTCCACGATATTAGGTCCAAGCTTCACCGCACAGATTATAGATGTCACTATCAATAATCTGATGCAATTCACATGTTTGTATTGGCCTAAGGCTATGAACCAACAAGAAATCTGATGCGAATTTGAAAGAGACCACAAGCCGTCCTGATGATTGGGAAACCATGAAACAGGCTGTAGACGGATGGTGTGTCTTTTTGGATTCGTAACAGATTTCTCTCACTCTCGATATATATATATATATATATATATATATATATATATATATATATATATATATATATATATATATATATATATATATATATATATATATATATACTTATAGGTAGGTTAGGTAGGTCCAAAAACAAAGATTTATTTCGTTAAAATAAAAATAAAAATCACAAAATGAAATCCAGGAGTCTGTGTTTCTTATTTGCAAACCTTTCAATAACATTTAAAACATTTATTTGCACATCTCTATGAACATGAAGTAGACCAACCGCTCCTGTTGCATCGTTGATCGCAGCCAAGTTTTCAATCGCTTCAACGAAGAAAAACTTCGTTCAGCTGATGCCCCACTAGCAATGTATTCAAAATATGAAGACACTTTTTTATCAAGAGAACTTGTCACAAGATTTGAAAAGAAAAATAATTTAAAAATTCAAAAAAATGATAGTACATATCAAATACTTGAAAAAATGTAATTTCGTTGGAAAGTAATGTTTTCATTGAATTTTGATAATTGTTAATCAAGTAATTATTGTTAAGTAATTTTTTCGGAACTCCATAATTTTTTTGCTTCCTGGAGCACATTTTACATGTTTACTTGATAATATCATGCTATAAAATTGTTTAAAAATTGATTATTTTGTTAATTATAAATTTCTAAAGTTAACAAAATATGAGAAATATTGTCACCATTTTTCAATTGATATTTCACATTATTAACAGTTTTATGACTGACAAAGACATTTTACAACGTTTAAAAAAATACGCAGTTTGTTTATAAAATATTTATAATCAAATGGATAAGTTGACTAATTTTCAAAAATTGTTTTTTTGCATAAGGTTGCTAAGAATTTATTATGATAAAAAAAACTATTTTTTTTAATTGTATTTTTTTTATTATTTAAATAATATATTGAGAATTTTTTTTCTTAAAAATCAATACATAATTGGTTATTCTCTACCTAATAAGATTGTTTTTATTGATAATTTAATTGTTTATTTACCTAACAATTTCATCAAGGGAACTTGTTAGCGTCACAAGCTTTAAAAAGAAAAATAATTCAAAAATTCAAAAAAATGATAGTACATATCAGCTGAATACTAGTAACAATGTAATTTCGTTGGAAGTAATGTTTTCATTGAATTTTGATAATGTGAGGCTATTGTTAATCGAGTAATTTTTTCGGAACTCCATAATTTTTTTGCTTCCTGGAGCACATTTTACATGTTTACTAAATAATATCACGCTATAAAATTGTTTAAAAATTGATTATTTTGTTAATTATAAATTTCTAAAGTTAACAAAATATGAGAAATATTTTCACCATTTTTCAATTGATATTTCACATTATTAAAGGATAATTAAAAATTTTAAAAATTTTTTTTTGACAATTGTAATTTTTTTTAAATTTTATTATATATTGTTAATAATATATTGAGAATTTTGTTTTCTTTAAAATCAATAATTGGTTATTCTCTACCTAATAAGATTTTATTTATTTATAATTTAATTGTTTATTCACCTAACAATTAGTTCCAAACAAATTTTGACATTTTATATTTTTATAATCATAATTAACTCTTAACAACCTAACAAAAAAACAATTTTTGAAAATAATTCAACTTATCCATTCGTTTATAAATATTTTATTAACATATAGCGTATTTTTTAAACGTTCGTCAGACATAAAACTGATAATAATGTAAAATATCAATAAAAAAATTGACAATATTCACTCGATTTCTCATATTTTGTTAACTTTTGAAATGTATAATTAACATAATAATCAACTTTTAAAAAAATTTATAGCGTGATATTATCGAGTAAACATTTAAAATGTGCTCCAGGAAGCAAACAAATTATGGAGGCGGTCTGTAAACAATTCGGTTTTTAATAAAATCGGCGGTTCCAAAAAAATTCTTAATTAACAATAACCTCACATTATCAAAATACAATGAATTTTTTTTTTCTAACTAAATTACATTATTTCAAGTGTTCAAATGATACAATTTTTTTTATTCATATTGAATAGTATAAAAAAATATTTTATGTGCATTGCTCTCTGGAGAGGTGCTGTACTCCCGCATTAACGTCAACGTTGAATTAAAATTATAAATAATTGAGATAGAATTCCGAGAGTAGGAACTTTTTCATCGAAAATTTCCTCCTCTTCGAGAAACTGTTTTTTATTTTCTCCATCATCAATAGTTTTTGAGCTATTAACTAAAGCTGTTTAAACATTTTTTTTTTTATAAAAAAATTGCAAATTTTCGTAGACGGAAAAAATCGGAAAATCTTTTTCAGAATGACATCCCGAATCGAATGAGCCATCGCTCATATTTTTAGTAGACTTGGAACGATTTTTCGCAGGAAACTCACTTTTCGACTAGACTAATGAGAACATGCCTAGACAATAGCGACCACAAAGTTTTGGATTTGAGTAGAGATGAGGTGGCCATTCCATGAATTTAAACATTTTGCAGTTTCTTGGGGGAGGGGATTACTCCCATTAGCCCCCCCCCCTAAATACGCCCTTTAGTTCAGGCTAAATCATTCAATTTGGCACTTTTAAAATTACAAGTAGTTAACGCAATTTTACGCTTAAAAATAAAATTTGTATTCAAATACAATTTTCCAATATATTTTGGTTGGCAATGTTTCCAAAAATATTTCGATAATCGGCACGTTTAAGGCTTTATTAGTATCTACGTAGCGTATTTCAATCGTATCGCAACAGCTCACACATTCAGTAATGGGCCAGCAGAGAGAAATACACGAATATTGAGGATGCTGACGTCACGAGCTACATATTGCTCTTATGGGTTTTATCTTCCTTTCTATATTTAGAAATCAAGTTCCTTTCAGATGGCGCACAAGTTTTGTAATTATGGTTCGATTCGATTCAAAATTGCGCGATAAGCTCTTGAATCTGTAACCTACGTCACACATCCACATCAATTATTTTTTACTTTTTATATTCACAAGCTTTTATTTAGTTCCAACTGATCCGATGTCTGTCTGTGGGTTTGTAATCAAATCTTACAAGTTAAATTTGGCCCACTTCTAGTTGTCCGATTAACGTTAAATTTGGCAGGTGTTCAATTTTGGTCACAATGCATTATTGAATTGAAATCAAAATGGCGGCTCCAATGTGGCGGACGAGTTTTGCGAATATTGTTCGATTCTATTCAAAATTGGTGAGTGAGGGTTTTCGGGGACAGAGATCACGAATGTTTTGTCAAAATTGATGAATAAAGATGGCGGCTCCAATATGCCGACGAATTTTGTGGTTATACTTAACCCAATTCCAGTAAAAATTACTATGTGAGGGTTTTAGGGGTCGGAGATCATGATTTTTTGTCAAACATGGCGACGAGTTTTGTTATTATAGCCCGATTCCATTCAAAATTGGTGTGTGGGAGTTTTTGGGGTCGGAGATTTTCAATTTTTGTCAGAATTCGATAGGATGACGGATTTCATGTGTGACTAAAGAGAATTGAATAAAAATCATAATAGTTATTTATGCAATAAGTGCAATAAACACTTTTTGCACGAATTGCATACAATATTTTTTCTACGTTCATGCAAAAACGAAAAATGTTTTATTCAGATGGCACTAAGTGTAGGAAAATAACAATCTTACTAAAAATTGCGTCGATTTGACGTTTATGTTTGTCATGATCACAAACGACAGATGTGGAATGACAGATGAGTCCAATAAACATTTCATTGCACAGTGCAATGGAGAACCACTTTTCACTAAATATAGTTCAATAAAGTCTTGTTTTTGCATGAACGTAGAAAATAGTTATTTATGCAATAAGTGCAAAAAGTAAGTGTTTATTGCACTCGACGGGAAGTTGCCCGACGAGGCCGCCAGGCTGAGTTGGACAACACTTCGAGTGCAATAAACACTTTTTGCACGAGTTGCATACAATATTTTTTCTACGTTCATGAAAAAACCAAAAAATGTTTTATTGAGATGGCACTAAGTGTAGGAAAATAAAAAGCTTACTAAAAATTGCGTCGATTTGACGTTTATGTTTGAGATACAAATGACAGTGAGAATGCAGATGTGAATGAAGATGTAGAATGACAGATGAGTGCAATAATCATTTATTGCACAGTGCAATGAAGAACCACTTTTTTCACTAAATATAGTTCAATAAAGTTTTGTTTTTTGCATGAACGTAGAAAATAGTTATTTATGCAACAAGTGCAAAAAGTAAGTGTTTATTGCACTCGACGTGAAGTTGTCCGACGAGGCCGCCAGTTGGACAACACTTCGAGTGCAATAAACACTTTTGACAGTTGCATAAATTTTTTTCTACGTTCATGCAAATTTTATTCAGATGGCACTAAGTGTAGGAAAATAAAAAGCTACTAAATTGCGTCGATTTGACGTTTATGTTTATTATGATCAAAATGAAGATGTAGAATGACAGATGAGTGCAATAATCATTTTATTGCACAGTGCAATAAAGAACCACTTTTTTCACTAAATATAGTTCAATAAAGTTTTGTTTTTTGCATGAACGTAGAAAATAGTTATTTATAAAACAAGTGCAAAAAGAAAGTGTTTATTGCACTCGACGTGAAGTTGTCGACGAGGCCGCCAGGCGAGTTGGACAACACTTCGAGTGCAATAAACACTTTTTGCACGAGTTGCATACAATATTTTTTCTACGTTCATGCAAATAATGTTTTATGAGATGGCACTAAGTGTAGGAAAATAAAAAGCTTACTAAAAATTGCGTCGATTTGACGTTTATGTTTGTCATGATCACAAATGACAGATGTAGAATGACAGATGTGGAATGACAGATGAGTGCAATAATCATTTTATTGCACAGTGCAATAAAGAACCACTTTTTTCACTAAATATATTTCAATAAAGTTTTGTTTTTCGCATGAACGTAGAAAATAGTTATTTATGCAATAAGTGCAAAAAGTAAGTGTTTATTGCACTCGACGGGAAGTTGCCCGACGAGGCCGCCAGGCTGAGTTGGACAACACTTCGAGTGCAATAAACACTTTTTGCACGAGTTGCATACAATATTTTTTCTACGTTCATGCAAATGTTTTATGCAGATGGCACTAAGTGTAGGAAAATAAAAAGCGTACTAAAAATTGCGTCGATTTGACGTTTATGTTTGTTATGATCACAAATGACAGATGATTGCAATAAACATTTTATTGCACAGTGCAATAAAGAACCACTTTTTTCACTAAATATAGTTCAATAAAGTTTTGTTTTTTGCATGAACGTAGGATAAAATGTTTTTAGGCAAGCTTTTATACAAATGCACCAAAAAACGAAAACATTTCTTTAATTGTTTGACCTAGGTTATTTTGTGAGTAGCAGATTCAAAAGTTTGCCGGGAATATAAAAAAGTATTCTTGCTTCACAAGATTTTGAATCTGCTACTCACAGAATAATCTAGGTCAAACAAAAAAATAATGTTTTCCTTTTTAGTGCATTTGCATAAAAGCTTGTCCTATTTTTTTTAATAATTTTTATTATCTATTTCTGTTAAATATTTCCGCTTAAGAATAAAATAGAATATTACACACGACGCGACGGTAAAAAGGCTTCAACTGCTCGTAGAATCAATCCACTCGCTCCTTCGTTGCTCCTGGATCAATTTCCCACTCATAGGTAAAGCTTCTGTTTACCGTCTTAAACAGTGCGGCTTTTTATACTCATTGTTAACTTTAGAACGGTTTAACATAGAACGATGGAACAAAACCGTTTTGAATAATATCACCGATACTGCTTTTTGAAATTAAAGACATTGTGATTGCTCGATAGATCGTTGAACCGATAATTCAATTCTATTTTTTCAACCATCCTATTTTTTTATTTCGTTCAAACGATTTTTCACAATATGCATTTGAAATGTTAAGTATAAATGCGGATCTGAATGGTACCCTTACCTCGATAACTTTTCAACGGTTTGATGTGAAACAATGAGACATGACATATATTGGATGGTATTGCCGGTCCTACTTTTTGAGCGAAGATACATTACAATTACTCGACAGAGGGCGCAGGGGCACATCAACTTGAAAATTTCGAAAAGCATAGAGGTCGAGTTGCACATCGTTGAAAAGGTAATTCAATTTTTTTTTCAACTATGATTGTTCTACGGAATCACAATTGCGAGTGCGGATTTTTATAGTTCCCCCTCCCTGTTAACTTTTGACGGTTCGACATAGAATAACGGGAACAAAACTATTTTGAATGATATCATCGATAATACTCTTCGAAATAGAAGAGATCGATAGATGGCGCTGAGGGGCACATCATCTTCAAAATTTCAGATAGCATAGGGGGTCAAATGGCACATCTTTGAAAACATAATTCAATTATCTTTTAAAACATATTTTTTTTAATTTTGTCAATACTTTTTTTCACAATGTGCATATTAAATTTCGTTATTCTTGACATTTCAAATGCATACTGTGAAAAAACGTATTGACGATATTTAAAAAGAAACTAGATGGTTGGAAAGAGAATTGAGTTATCTTTTCAACGATGTGCCACATGACCCCCCATGCTATTTGAAATTTTTAAGTTGATGTGCCCCTCCTTGCCATCTATCAAGCAACCATAATGTCTTTCATTTCAAAAAGTAGTATCGGTGATATTATTCAAAATGGTTTTCGTCCCATTGTTCTACGTCGAACTGTTCAAAAGTTGAAAGGGGGGCGGCTATAAAAAGCCGCACTGTATAATAAATAACTATTCAGCTACATTCAACTGATATTATTCTTCATGAGTGTATTACTTCGCTTTCCTATTCTCATATGTGAATCACGAATGTATATTAGTGTCATTCCGTGATTGATATTGTGATGGAATTCTCTATAACAATATGGAAAATTCTTCCACTGGATATTTATAGAGTTAAAAAAAAATGGGTATTTAATTCAACATGAAACTTTACTTTCCTATTCTCGTATGTGAATCACGTCTGTAAATTTCTGTTAGTTCGTGATTAATATTGTAATGGAATCACCTAGGTATATCATTATTCAATTCAATTTCAATTCAATTCAATTTATTCGTAAACCATAATAACAAGATATTTGTATATATACAATTTATGACGGTTATCCTTTATAACTCCAAGGGTTCACCTAAGCACTCAAGGTGCTTGTTTTGTGCAGCTCCTTGGAATAATTCAGGATATATATTAGGTAGATAAAATAAATGGTATACATATTAATATATTATTTACAATGAAAATATGAATAATTGGAATTCCTGCTGAAATCGATACTAATTCTAGTTTATTCTCTTTTTCCTTTCTTGAGAATGGTTGATGTGGTAAGGATCCATATCTTTATATAAAAATGTATATTACACGTTAAGGTTCGTTCATATATCCTCATACTTACACACACGTGTAGACACATATATACACATACATATATATACATATATACATATATATACACATATATACACACACACACACACATACATACATACATACATATACGTAAGTTTTTTTTTTATAGTAACTTCAGTAGTGTTAGATGGTTAAGATTGATGAATTGTTTTATTTCAGTTTTATATTTGTTAAATGAGCGGTTTTCTTTCAAACTGCGATCGAGTGTATTGTAAAATTTAGGACCGAAATAGAAAATTGTTCGTTGTGTATGAGTTTTTTTGAAAATGGGTATTATTACGTTCAGATTTTCGGTAGATCTAGTATTCTTTATATTTTCGCTATGAAAAAATTCTTCCACGGGATATTTATAAAGTCGAAAAAAATGGATCATTCAACATAGAACACATTATAAATACACAAAAAAATAGTTCTACGAACAAGATCCCGGACAGAACGTTTGGCGCGAAAATGGGATGAAATCTTTGAAAATTATTACAATGTTTACATATGTCTGTACAAAAATAAAAAATCAGATGACTGTTCGATTTTTTTTAAGTGATTTCTTCTCAAAACGTTTTTTTAAGCAATTTGGCGAAAACTGCTATACCTAGCTGATATACAGCTATAGACATATCACAAAACACTGCAGCGCCCACTTCCATCAAGTTCAGACTAAATATAGATTTTTCAGAAAGTGAAAGATTGCATCTCCCGTAGTTTTATTGGTTTGAAAGCAAAATTTAGCAATTTTATGCAGGCGCGTATTCAGGATTTCCTTTGGGGGGGGTTTGTGAAATAACCTAACTTTCAGAAAATTTGTTCTAAAAAATATTAAAACCAATATTTTGAATCTGTCTTTAGAAATATGAAATAAAAACGCATGGGTGTAGACATTAGAAAAACAATTTCATTTGAAGTAATGTAGGTAGCTACATGTAGATATATTAATATTATTATAATAGTTATAATTAACTTAAATATCAATTTTCAATCTGTTCTTACGGCCAGTCTTTGCAAATCTTGTAATAACTTTCTCGATATCAATAGGAATATGCTTATGGATGTGCATAAGTGCAAGACCGAGAAGGCGGTTTTCTGTCGTGGTCAATGGGATACATGCAACGAAAACACTCGATAAAATCACAAAATAATCGTGCGTGTTCGTTGACTGTTGGCGCGCAACGAACTAAACTCTCTGTCACAGTTTATAGCTAAAGAATCAGTTAGCTCACTTGGCCCAAATGCATGTTCCAAGGTAACATCCACTCCAGGGAAAGAATTCAGGATGCGTAGAAGACTGTACGCGATTATCGCTCTTCGAAGTATCCGAAAAATGTCAGTATTAGTAACACAGTAACACGCGGTATGTGCGAGGGATAAAAATCAGAGTTGCGCAGTGTACAAACGGGAACATAAAGATCAAAGTGCCGACGCCAAGTGAGCGAACTGATTCTTTAGCTATAAACTGTGTCTCTGTCTTGTCTGTCTGTCATAGAAAACAACACATAATTTGTGGTGGCGCGGACAGCATCAGGGGGATGGGGACAATTGCATCCCTCCTGTATCCGCGCCTGATTGTATGCAATTCACAACACTTCATAAAAGCATTATCCGCTCCATCATTAGCAAACGTCCTTTATAATTGTGGTTAGTGTTGATCCATAGAGAAACTTAAAATAAAGAGAGTTGTCAAACCTGCAGAAAAAGTTGGCACCACGTTTAGACAGTGGCGACATATCTCGCAACTGGCCGAACTAATTTAGTACATTTGGTAAAACAGATTTCTCTTCAGTTACCGATTGAGATAAGGCGGGTTTTTTAAATGTATTACTTCAATATGGTTGATATGGTATATATTTTATAAGTGATCGATTTGATTTCCTGTATTTCATATGAATGGTTGTATCATATAAAATACAGGGATGGCAAATCGATCACTAATAAAATATATACAGTAATCGATTCGAAGAATGTTAGTTCGTGGTTAAAATAAAGTTTCAAAATAAATATTTGTTTCATGATATCAAGGAACAAAATTAAAGTTCTTATAAAATAAGAATATTAAGTTAAACATCATAAAAAACACATTTTATTTTATCTGAGACAAAACAATAATAAAACTCTGAAAAACAACAAAATTAAAAATATTCTTCAGTCTTATCATTAAATCAACCAAAATGAAAACAAATTACATTTACAACATACCTTCAATAATTTTGTTAATTTATTAGCACAAAGAATAACGAGTAGGTATAACAAATACTCCAGTTTGATGATAATCATTAAGTAGACCATGTACTTCGTACTTCCTCAAATGGTGATAGGAAATGGAAACTTTTGGATGGAAATAAGTACCAATTTGTGGAAAAAATTCTGCAACTGATGGATGGAAATAAGTATCGTTTGTGAAAAGCAGCTTATATTTTACCTTGTAAAAGAATATTTCCAGGAATTTCAGCGTCAACTCGAATAACAAAACATTCTATTTTCGACGTTGGGTTCCGAATTCAAGTCCATAGTATAATTTCTATCATTAATTTTTCGATGACAATAACAGTAGAATTATTGTGAAATTAATACGTGGTTTGTCATTTTCTGTCGATTGCGGGCAGCGCCTCCATGCGCGACTGGCCGTACCAAAAATTCGGTGGTCAAGATCGCCAATGTTTCAAACAGTCTCTTTATTTTTAATTTGTCTATGTGTTGATCCATCACAAGTATGTCGATTGCGGCCCACTCACACATACTTATAAACGGTTTGGGCTCGGCCGTGTGTCAAGTATGCATGCTAAGCTCGTGAAGGGCCGGGATCGATGTTGCCCATCAACAAGTACATAAAATAGAAACACTAAGGTGGCAGATTTTAACCGTCGCCGTCGCTCCAAGTGTGCTCTAAGCATGTACGTTAATGGAGAAAAGATTGACGTACTTCATCAATTTAGGGCGAGCCAAGACTTCTATATCGTTCAGAAGTTTTGGCGTGTTGAAGGTAGCGTATCTACGCAAATCAGATGGCAATGGAATATAAAAGAGAGCCCTAACTATGGCTTTTGTATATAAAGAAATAATATAAAATAAAATACCTAATAAAAACCCTTTTTAAAGACAGGCTTGTATTTAAGCCGTGTACTGAAACTTATAAAATAAGTTTAAGTCATCGTTAACAATGATTTAATTATTTTTTGTTGAATTATTTGGTTTTGAAAACCTTGTGTTTAGATCATTTTCTTGTTGGATTGATTTGCATCCTAATAAAATCTTACGAAAATCAACATTCATCACATTAAATGGATGGAGTCCACAAGTTTTGAAAGCATTGCAGAATATACTTTCGATGTTATGTAATTCATTTGGTGCGTCTTTTAGAACTGGTCCAAAATTTTCTCTTTTCACAGCTTTCTGACCCTCCTCAGTTCTGAACTTTCTCACCCATTTCTTCCAGACCTAAATAGCCCAACATGAAAAGGTTGGAGAATATGGGTTGAGTTTGGCAATAAACTCATCAGAATAATCCCTTTTTCTTGCACTGAGAGGTGATGTTACGTGAGACTTATGGCCATCAACGTAAAGCTGAATTCAATTTGTTCACGGATTAAGCAGGGATGAAATATATTAGTGATGTACTCAAAAAATGATTCGGCGGTCATCCATCCGCTTTCAGACTTTCCGATTCCCAGCCACTTGGAACTTTCATCTCGATATGTTTGGGAATATGTGCCAATTTTCCTGCTGCATATCCTGAAATATTGACATGTTTTTGTTGAAGATGATTCCATTGCTTGGACTCACCTCATATGAGAACAGTGAGACATTCCTTAACATTACCAGATCGATCATATACTGTCTAGACCCTTTTGGTGCCAACACGTAGCTGCCTTTGGGAAAAATAAATAAAGCTGACTCGTCAGAGTTAAATATTCTTCCTGGCTCATTAATATCAATGCCCTCATCATGAAAATATTCCTGAACTTTTTTAAACCAACTTTTGATTAGGGTTTCAGTAACCACAATTTGAAATGCACACAGATTTTGACTCATGCGTTGGCTAATTTCAGGATGCCTTTTTAGGAACCCCTCATACCATCGACGTCCTGGTCGGCTCTCATGGAAATTATTGTTCCATTTCAATTTATCAACCAAAATAGCTACACTATCGATTGGCTGAGTCTTGGTTATCGAAAAGCCCATCCTTGCCATATTAATGATCCATTTGGATAAAAGGTCTTCTTAATTTTCTGTAAGTATAGTGCAAACACCACTTTTGCACTCTACTGTATTTGTTTCAAAATTCTAACGAAAATTCGCAATTTAACAGTTATTCAAAGATTTATCCTTTTTGTACGTACCTTATAAGAAATCAATTACTATTGAATGATTGTATTGACGAGTCAAACCACATACACTTCAAGGTTATATCAAATATGGAGAATGTGGGTAATATCATTTCCTGTAAAACTATACTTTTTCAAAATATTCCTAGATAGATTAGAATAAAAGTTTCCTTAGTAAATGCAAATAACTCAGAAAGAGTCTGATTGGGAACACTGTCTGATTTAGGGTCACTTACCTTAATAGTTCTATTACTTTTGGATCCTATCTATTACGCTATTACGTACACTCTCATAAAATGCCAAATCTATTACTATTTTAACAAAATGTCATCAACGGGCGAATTTAAAGATTAGGGTTCAAGTATTCGCCGCAATTCCGTAACATGGAACACCGAGGAAAGATATGCAAGAAGTTGAAAGTTTTGTGCATGCGACATGAATCAAGGACTTGATCTGTGAGTTCTGTGACATTGAATAACTAAAATTATTGACATTTGACTGATTTGACATGTTTGAAATTTAGAGGTCTTCGCTGCGATTCTGGCTGTTATATATGTTATATATAATTTATTATATTTAATAATATACGGAATAGTCAATATGGGCAGGTGAATATTCAATAGCTTCCATATTATTCGGAGTTTTTTGTGATGACAAAGGGATAAATCGGGCTCATTTTATTTCAAGGTTTCTGATTAAAAAAACACTCTCTACCGCTACTCTAACAAATCAGCAGTTAATTGGGGATAGTCGTCCAGCTATTAGTGTCAGTATTTGAGAAGAAAATTCGACAACTGAGGAACAAAGTGAACCCACACCTAGAAGAAAATAAAAATCAAACAAACAAAAATATAAACCCCAATGGAAATCAAATATAAACTTTTTGTATTGGCTGGAAAAATCACAACAAAACCAATTCAAATGTAGAATCTGCAATAAAATGTTTGCTGGTGGTATCACCCACATACGGCGCCAGTAGAGGCGCGTGAATAGTCGCCCGGCTTCAATAGAAGTAAATAGGGTGATCCAGGTTCCCAGTACATTTAATATTACCTGCGCATGCGCATGATTCAGCCAGACACCAAAACGTAATAGATTTTCGAGAAATAGTAATAGATTTCAAAAAAAAAACTGCGGAGGGCTTATTTCTTGCGTTAGAATTTATTACTAGCTATTCTGTCTTTAAATATATTACTTTTTTTTTTGGTCATGTGCAACACTGAATTTGCGTTACCGCACCTAAAGAAGTTTTACCTCAAAAAATGATACTTCCCTAACTTGCTAATAGTATATTGACAAACTGATCGCAACTAGTGATTAGGTAAACAATTAGATTTTTTCTTATCTCGTCAAGCACTGTTGCTCATCAAGAAGAGGTTATGAAACATATAGTAATTACTCCATTCTATGAAGTATATTATTAATAGCTCCACACATTATATTGAACTAACTTTGTAGTTGTTATTGACCTCTGTCATAAGTGTTTGTAATAGGTATTTGAATAATAACTTCAACGTTTCATTCTTTCTCCGTCATCAAAATGTAATCACCTTCAATTAGAATCTATAATTATAATAACATTCGCATAGCCTCGGTGATGATCAATCTTTATGTTTCATGTAGCTTTCGTAATACCACGAGGGTACTGATACTTGATTATATGGGCGAATAATAGTTTTGTTCCTAGACGCAGGAATTCATCAATTAATTCGAAAATATGGGTTATTCGACAATAAAGCCATCGTTACTGGAAAAAGTGATTTTGTGCAGATAGCCAAGTCAGTGAAGGTTTTCACGAAAGCGTTTAAGGTCCACAACATTTTTTTTCCATTTTTCCGATTCAAAGTCGGAAATTCCGACTTTTACCTCGGAAGTTCCGACCAATTTGCAAAGTAATATTGTAGTGCTCTGCACGATTATCCAACGTCCGTCGAAGCATTAGCCAGGAAAATAGTTGTTGTCTATGGATATTCGACCAACGTACACCTAGGTATTTTTCTTGAGAAAAAAGACATTTTTATTACAAGCTATCATTTAACTTCACATTTCTATGTATGTTCAGTTCAAATCTTGCAAGTGAATTTTGACCCATTTCTAGTTGTCCGATTAACGTGACATTTGGCAGGTGTTCATAATTCCGGTAACAATGCATTATGGAAAAACAAAATGGCGGCTTCAATATGGCGGATGAGCTTTGTGATGTGGAGGTTTTCGGGGACAGAGATCGCGTTTTTTGTCAAAATTCATAAATTCAAGATGGTTCTTTCAATATGGCGACGAGTTTTTTCCAATTGAAAATAAAATGTGCACTTTCAGTGAAGGCATTGTTTGTTATGAATGATGGTTAAAGAGACAAGAGAATAAGGATAGAATGGCGCCGATATTTTGTTATTATACTATTGGACTTCATTCGAATGAATGGCTAGTTTTCATCGGAGCAAATGAAATCGCATTCATTATTTAAAGGAAATGCCCGTGCGGGTAACTTCATTGACGCCATATTTATGTTTAAAGGTTTGAAATAAAAACCATAATTACAACATAATTATAGCCAATGATCCAGCCAAACACATCAATTCAATTGTCAAGTAAGTCAGAAATAGTGTTAGTTGATATATGGAAAATGATGAAGAATCACATGAATATTGTACAGTAATGTGTCTTCAAAGACATTGACCTGGGAGACGTGTTCTGCCTGGTAATGCATTTTCTGTGTAAGGAACAATCAGTTATCATTGATAAAGTACATTACGTTCAGGGGTAACAAATGTTTGTTGATTACTACGCATGTCATTGCATAGAATATAAATATATAAATATATATATATATATATATATATATATATATATATATATATATATATATATATATATTCTTCAATTTCTCGGAATAAAGGTCTGATTCAGTGAATTCGTATGATTTCTTTTAACGACGTTTCGTTTTAATATTTGTCATCTTCAGGTTAAAATACTAAAATTAAAAACATGGAGTTTGAGACATATCGTACTTAAAACACAATATTAAAGTCTGCACTTTGCACTTAAATAAAAAACATTGAGTTCGAAATATTTTTAACACAATATAAAAATGGGAATTAAAAAAAACGCACTTACGAAGGCTTCAACCAATCTGACGTAATGCGAGGGAATGGCGGTGCAACCAAAGCTGGCAGGTGACACTTTGGTTTTTGTTGTTCTACAAAATAGTAAAAAATGTGGAACACGACACAAAACTTAAAATTCAAAAAAAATGTTGCAATGTTCTGCACTGTAGATTAAAGATTTTTAGGACGTTTATTTCACGTTCTCTGTGGAGTGGTAAACAAGAATCGCTGTCATGAAGCGTTGAACTGCACCCAAAATTGTTCTTTTATTTGACGAGAGCCTATTAGGAAATTTTTTCGCATATTCTCTTACACTCTGCAAAACTTTCATTACGCACCATATGTGATAATTATATCACATCACAGTATCCCTTTGACACTAAACAGTATCAGTTCACGGAAGATACTAACCAACATATCCCAAGCAAGTAACTGATTCATTACCACTTTGACTTCCACATACTCAGTAGCATGCAGTTGCAGGTTTTAATTTACGATTTTCCACACGGAAGATGAGTACACCATTTTATTTTCCTCATTTTGGTGTGAGACACTCTACATTTGTAATCGTACAATATTCCATGTTTGATATTTGTTCAAATGAAGAACGATGGAAAAGAATACCTATAGTTTTATTTTGCCCCATGAGAATAGTTGGCGTCATTTATATTTTGGTTTGACAATAGCTATATTTATACCAGTATTGTAAAGAATGATTATTAGTTTATCACTTTGTTTAAACTTAACATTATCACCCTGGGGTAACCCATAGACTATAGTAATTTTCCATCTACGAGCTCTAAGAAGTATCTTTAATTTTTACGATAAACTCATATTTAATAAATTTGCGGTATCTGATTTTATGAGTTGATGAATTCAGACAATGTGAGGTTATTGTAGAAATATTTTAAGGAAAGTTTGATGAAAATATAAAAAATTATGGAATACACGACACACTAGTAATGCCAATCAATAACATTTGACATCATGTTTCCATAGAACATGGATGAAACGATTTTCAGAGAAAATCATATCTGGAAATACTGCAATGAAGAGGACGTACAGCAGAGGAAGATTTAGCAATTAATATATGGAGTTGTTTTCAATATTTCTCAGTGAGAGTCGTACTCATCAGAAATCAAGGTATTCCGTTATCAACAAAGGTCAGCTTTTATCTGAATTCGTGTTCTTGCTATTTTGATGTTATCGGTATTTGTCAGTATAAAGGATTCATGATAATTATAATTCCAAGTGATACCACAACCTTTGTAGTTTGACACTGAACTTCACTATCTATAAACCGAGGCGTAGTATCTAGAATTCAGGGTGAAATATATTTGTTCAACTTGATCATGATAATAGTTTGAATGCGAAAGTGTAATCTTTCTGCAAGATCTAGAGTTCTGAGTAAAACAATATATTAACAATCATTTCCGGAAACCTCGTAGTAATGCGTCTGTTTAATCTACACGAAATCGATCGTTAATGACTCCTATTAACTTTCAATTTCTCTTTTAATGCATAATTGTGATATATGCAACCAAACATACACCGAAATCGATCATTAATAACCTGTAAATGGTCGATTTGGTCCATGAATGTATGATTGTGGTAAAGGCAACTAAACATACAGGAATTCGAATATTATTCAAAGGTCAAATCATATTACCTTCGCGCTGTCAAATTTATGTATTTTAAAATCCAAATCCAAAAAAATTCACGTTGACCCTTGGAACGAGGTCGACGGAATTTTTTTGTAATCAACTCGTATATTAAAATGGCGCCACCATTAATACACTAGTTGATTAAATAACTATTAACGGTGAAAACATGAACTAACGGTAGTGAAAGATTCCAAATCAGCCCTAATTGTGTTCGTATTTTGTCATCGCTTTAGAAGATAATCTATATAATAAAAATTATTAGCCCGACGATAGTTGATACGGAAAAAAATAAGAAAGTTGCCCGGAAATTGGAAAGTTCGGGTATATAAGAAATTTGACGAGAAAAAAGTCCATCGAGTCATTTATCACCAAACGAGGAAATAGCTCAGCAGTTACACTGTCGCCTACCAAGCAGAAGGTCACAGGAACGAATGGGTAATATTTTTTTAATTTTATGAAACAATGGCTGGACCGATTGGGCTAATTGTTTTTTGAATGTTCGTAATCGGAGTATTAAGGTCTTTAGGGAAAGAACAGAATTTTAGAAATTGGAAATTGCTTTGTCTTGGAAAAGTTTTCAGGAATATATAATATATAATAAAAATAAATGACTGTATGTTTTGGTAAGCTCATAACTTGAGAATGGCGGGACCGATTTGGCTATTTTTTTTCGGGAAAACGGGATAACGAGCGGAAACGGGAAACGGTACGGAAAGGGAAACGGGATAAGGGAAAACGGGATAACGAAAGGGAAGGGAAAAGAAAAGGGAATAAAAAGGAAAACGGGGATAACGGGAAGAGGGGATGACAACAACTGAAAAAAAAAAACTAGGGAAAAAGAAATTCTACGCGGACGAGAGTTTTCAGGGGAAAAAATTAGGGAATATAGAAATTTGGACAGGACAACGTCTGTCGGGCCAGCTAGTATTTAATATTTTCAGGAAGAATTGGTAACCGCACTATATTTTAGAAAGATTTATTTTTGGGTAGCGTTAATTCTGAATTCTAACCATTTTTGCTAGAACCAGAACTGTTAAATATCAAAATGTGACTTTCATGATGTATATAAATTTTCATTAAAATAATAGGCACACACAATACCGGGTGACACAGGATATCGGGCCACCCCTGTACCTTCTGCATTCGTGAACGGATTTTTCTGAAAATTGGTACAGTTATATAAGCAACCATTTTGGATTCGATCACATCACAATCCAATATGGCGGACTACCGGTTTTTCTGGAAATGCCAGTAACTTTGTTTTTTCAAATAGAACAACCTGTATATTTTTACATATTCAAGTTCAACAGGTCAAGACAGGTCCAAACCTTATGTCAAATGTAATTTTTTTAAAACAATTGAAATTAAAATGGGTTTTTTATTTTACCTCGTGGATAAATGAGATTCGTGGATAAATGAGATTTGGTCGAAGCTATTCACAATGAGTCGCAAATGACAGAAAAACTTAATTTTTTCTGAAAAATTATTTTTTGTGTCAATTTCTGGTTAATCAATTCAGTCACATCACATTTTGATCAAACATTATTTTTTTTCAAATGGAACCCCTATGGGCCACCTACCTGTCTCTCTATAACATACATTAAGGAAAAAATTACATATCATTTTTGTATTTCGGTGCAGTAACAAATTGTATAAATTCAAAAATCTACAACTAGTTCATGAGTTTCCTTGCAGTTCGAATAATTTTTCAACTTAGTAAGCTGTGGAAAACAACATTTCTGAATCTTGTCAACTAATTGTGTGAGTTATACTTATAAGCACGATAATGGTGTTTTTTTTTAATTCTTCTAGCGTTTTCTCGACTTACATTGCATTGGTATTCCAATTCCCGCGTCGAAGCGGTTGGATCAAAATCAACATAAGCAAAACGTTCATTTCTGCCTCCTCACTTACGATCATCTTCTCCATTGTTGGGTTCTTTTCTGTGTGGGTATCGTTCAGCGTATAACTGACAAGCGGCGACACTGTTTTAAAGACATTCTCCGTAAATTAATATCATACCAACCTGTTCACTCTCGGAAGTTAACTAATTTTCGAGAGTTGAGATGAAAGATGAAAGCGAAACACAATTAGTTGACAAGATTCAGAAATGTTTTCCACAGCTTACTAAGTTGAAAAATTATTCGAACTGCAAGGAAACTCATGAACTAGTTGTAGATTTTTGAATGTATACAATTTGTTACTGCACCGAAATACAAAAATGATATGTCATTTTTTTCCTTAATGACAGGTAGGTGGCCCATAGGGGTTTAATTTGAAAAAAAATAATTTTTGATCAAAATGTGATGCGACTGAATTGATTCATCAATAAATGACACAAAAAATAATTTTTCAGAAAAAATTAAGTTCTTCTGTTATTTGCGGCTCATTGTGAATAGCTTCGATCAAATCTCATTTATCCACGAGATAAAATAAAAAAAAATAATTTCAATTGGTCTAAAAAATGACATTTGACATAAGGTTTGGACTTGTTTTGACCTGTTGAACTTGAATATGTAAAAATATACAGGGTGTTCCATTTGAAAAAACAAAGTTACTGGCATTTCCAGAAAAACCGGAAGTCCGCCATATTGGATTGTAATGTGATCAAATCCGAAATGGTTGCTTATATAACTGTACCAAATTTCAGAGAAATCCGTTCACGAATGCAGAAGTTACAGGGGTGGCCCGATATCCTGTGTCACCCGGTATAACTTTACTCGCTTTCATCACCGAATGGCATGTCCCAGATTGTGACGCAGTCCCAGAAACATCTTTCATACTTGAGAATGTAACCTTGATTGTAAAACTTTTTACGTTTTGAAATTATTGAGTAAAAATATCAATCACAATTAAACTAAAATGCGCATTAGAGTGGTATGGCTCTGTCGATATTTTAATTGAACAATTTATGTTACTTAATCGAAAGTTTAATTTGAACACATTATGCATGATTAACTGCCTAGTAAATTGGCTTGTGTGGATTTCATTGAATTCACATCATTTGAAAAAATGAATCGTCTTCAAAATAAATGGAACAATGTCATTGTAATCAGCTCGACTGAATAATTTTTGCATGCAATATCATATATAACTAAACTGGAAAATTTGTAATTATTGAATATCACGAAAAAATCCAGTGAACTTCCATAAAATGTATACAGGATATTTCCTACTATAAGAAATTCCTGGAGGTAATTATAAGCCTATGAGTTCAATTGAACGTATATCCCAAAGATTCCCAAAGTCGCCGCCCAAAAGTAGATTCAAACATAATATTTTGGCAACCACAGAGATTTTTGCACCATATTTTATACAAATTTCATTTTATTTTTTGGAACGGTATACAGTCGTTTCGAACAAGGAATCCCTCACCAACTTTGTTCATCACATGATTCTTCACAAACATATTAAGATGTTCTTCAGGAGCATTGACAAATCGCATTCATAAAATTATTTTTCAAAACAGTGTCTCCGCTGCTAATATTAATAAAAAAGTAAGATTATATATTTGTGAGAAGTTCAGCATTATTCCTGAGAATATACAAACCAAATACCAACCTAGAAATGAAACATGATTTATTGGTAGAAGGTAGAAATTATATTGCCTTTTACGTACTTATTGAGTTCAATACATTTGTTGCAGGAATTATCAAAACTTGAATTGGCGTGAATTTAATAAACTAGATGACTTTCACAATGAAATACTCTATTGGGCCAACAGGAAATTCTCAAATGCTCAGAAGAACATAAAATTTGTTGTATTTGTAATTTGTTTTTTAATGCCATTTATGTCTAGAATTGTTAGATATAAACTCAGGTGTGCCATAGCCAATTGCCATAAAATTTATTATAGGCCAATTACTGATTTAACATATCAAAACAAGAAATTCTCAAAATGTCCTTCAAATGTTGAGCAGAGACAAAATTGGTTCAATTAAGTAAATTTACACCAGAAATATATTACTTTTGTGAAGAACAGTTTGAAGATAGTGCATTTTCTGATATCACTAAAAAAACATCCATCCTCTACTTTTCAGAACCTAACAATATATCAACAGGGTCAAATATATATGATACAATTAAGCCAGTAATTCCAAATAGAAAATCAAAACTGTCAAGTTACTGAGACCGAAAGTATATAAAAAAATTATAATTTTATAGATGACTTATTTTTCAGTTCTCAAATGTTTATTATAACATTACAGGTTCGGCGAATCAATCTCTGTGTTTACTAATAGATTGAATTGCCGTTCTTGTAATTCAATTGGAAAATATATTTTGGTTGGTAGAATTATATGCAAGTGCTACTACGTTCAAAAAACCCGCGATGTCCTCAGTCGGTAAAGAAGTCTACATTGTCAACTGTACTCTGAATGTGGTGCCAACTTTGACCACTTTCTATATTTTTAGTTTCTCTGTGGTCAGAAGAAATATAGGAAATGTGAAAAATTCATGGATTTCGAATGCTTCTCTTCAAAATCTCATTCCGGCTTGTCAGGTTGACAAAAGTCTATCGTTGAAAGCCCGTGCACAGCTCGCATGCCCTATATCGATGAGCACGAGATATAGCGAGAGGTATGCCGTACTTTTGAGGGGATAAATATACCTATGTTTAATACCCCCGTAAAGCTAACAGCACCACCTTGGAATTGTCGTTTTTTTTTCTGGCCATAATTTTAGGCTAATTTATTACCCTATTATCAAATTTTTTGCTCTTCAGTTATGGGAGATATCGCGGGTTCTGCTAGCTTAACGTCAAGCTAGCAGAACCAAAGAGCTAATCGAATGTTTATCAAAAATCTGATCACACCATAATTTTAGGCTCACGTTTGAACCCACTGCCGATTTTCCTTATATAAGTTTTTTTTTAAATCATGGGTTCTGCCAGCTTCACCGCAAAGCTAGCAGAACCCAACTTTAGAAAAACACCTCCGAACAAATCCTCTTGGACCATAATTTTAGGCTCTATTTATGTGAATTTATTACCCGATTTGAAAATTTTTTGCTCAACACTCAGGGAAAATATGAACACTATTTGCATTCTGTCGGTTTCCACATTACTATCAGTGGAATCCACTGATAACTTTTTATGAATTTAGATTATCCACCTTTCCCTTTTCTAATTTCTCAAAATGTTTCCGAAGTAACTTTTTTTTTTTTAATATACCAAGTTCTTCTAGCCTCGTTTGAATCGGACTATACCTAAATAACGAAACTCGTCCGCCAAATTTTTAATACAATCGGACAATGAAGCATAAGCCCATCCGCCATCTTATTTTTTTTCTTATCAAAAGGTCATGATCCATTGTGACGCGAATGACAAGCACCTGGCAAATTTCAAGTCAATTCAGTGACTGGGAGTTGTTCCACGCATACATACTAACTAACAGGGCAAGATTGAAAGGTTATAAAATAATTATCCTAAACCGCATTCAAATTCATGTTTTTTCCCGTTGCTATTCCTTATTCACCAATTTTCTAATAATTTTAATTAACATCGACTATAGTAAAATATATCTCCAGTAGTCCATTTTTTCCACCGGCGATTCAAAGCATTGTGGCCGTACATAACATGTTTTTTACAATGAAAAGATTTAGATAGTAGAAATGGAATCCGATAAAATGCAAATAGTGCCCATATTCTGCTAAAAAATAAACGTTATTCTATATGATCGTTGGGCTATTTTCGTTGATTATAGTAATAAATTAGCCAGATATGAGGCAACAATTATAACGTACAAAGTTTTTTGATTTCAGCCTGAAGTTAGGAGAAAAAAAAACAATTACATCGGAAGTATTTTGAGAAAATAGAATGATACAAATTCATAACGTTTCTTTTTTCAGTGAATAGGTTAAGGTTGTATGTGGAAGGCCATAGAATGCAAATAATGTTCCTATTGTTCCTGATTGTTTTCCTTTTTTTTAATAGTTATGAATAGCCTGAAATGAGGCTAGGAAAACTTGGTATATTAAAAAAAAACGATTACTTCGGGAACATTTTGAGAAAATCGAGAAGGGAAAGCAGAATGATCTAATTTTTCAAATAGGGTAATAAATTCACCTAAATAGAGCCTAAAATTATTGTCCAAGAGGATTTGTTCGGAGGTGTTTTTTAAAGTTGGGTTCTGCTTTACGGCAAAGTTAACAGAACCCATGATTTTATTTAAAACCTTCATAAGGAAAATCGGCAGTGGGTTCAAACGTGAGCCTAAAATTATGGTGTGATCAGATTTTTGATTAATATTCGATTAGCTCTTTGGCTCTGCTAGCTTAACATTGAGCTAGCAGAACCCATAATTGAAGAGCAAAAAATTTGTCAATAGGGTAATAAATTAGCCTAATATTATGTCCAGAAAAAAAAATCGAAAATCCCAAGGTGGTTCTGCTAGCTTTACGGGGGTCTGTTTGAAAGTACCAAAGGATTCAGCAGAATTTCCAGTTGAAGTGTGGTCGCCGGCGTCGCTAATATGCACTGCTAGAAGAAATAGACCGACGCGCGATGTTGAAAGTGCTTTTCCAAGATCAATGTCCCAAACTGACACCAAATATAACAGCGGCCTTTTTAATCAATCAATTAGAAAAAATAATGGTTATAAAACTGTAATTACTTTCAGACCACCTGGCTCTGTTACTGAACCTGGTGGTCGAGCAGATGCCAAATTAAAGTCAACTCTAAAAATTCATGTATTCGGAAATGCAGACAGCGTTGCTATGTAAAAGATATGGTTGAATATATACAAACCATTTTGGCAGTTCTGACAAAACGCAAAATGTCTGATACTGATATTTTAGTGCCTTGCACTCCTCCAGAGCTAAAAAGTATTGTAAACTTAGCGCTTTCCGTTTAAAATGTTACAGTGACAAACAAAATGTAAAATAATCCTTGTCATTGTTGTATTTAAGAAATGTCAAATTTGGAATTGAGTTTGGTTTGGCGCAAATTTGGAATTGAGTATGGGTTACGGCCGCGAAATTAAATTTCGCGGACTGTGTTGATAACGCGAAATACTCATTCCGCGTGCGATTGCACGAAAATATTTTTTTTACCAGAGTTACTGGCTCTGAAGTTTCCGGACCATCTATAAACTGGAAGAAATCTGGATCCTGGTAGCACTCTCACTGACTCTGTATTACTTTTCAATTACTGATGGGCTTATAAACTCTTTTTAGAACTGTAACTTTTCGCTCAATGAGTTCTAGATTTCCCTCTTGGTACTTTCCTCATTCACCATAAATAACACAACATATTTTTGAGCTCATTAAATCGGAGATAATGAATTTATTGAGATCTGTCCATCGAAATATTCTGTGGCTTCTAGGTACCTAACTTCTAAGGCTAGCCTTCTTCAGAATAATTCATAACAATAATTCCCGATGACTCCACTAAGCTGTCCAGAAACTTCGAAAATTTTTTTTTTGCAAGCAAATTAGAACATACTTTGTTTCAAAGGGAGTTTTTGCAAATGATATTGTCTTAAGATTTAAATACACCACTTCACTAGAGTCTTGAAATGAATAACACTACACAAAAAACTAGAAAATAATACCAAATGAAAATATTTTAAGAAAAACTCCAAACACAAGTATATAACCTCTGAGAAAACAGACAAACAATGTACGTATGTCTGGTTTGAACTTTCGCGACTCTGGCGCTGGCATCTAATTTTGAATTCCCAATAGTGAACGAAAGTGAAGATTGGGGTTAATCTAATGCTTATTTATAAAAGTCATCAAGTTCATCCACCTATTCAAAATATGTTTTTTGCTTCCTTAGTACTGGGCGATTTCGTAGCTGGTTATTGTTTTTTTATGGATATTCTGATGGAAAAAATTGGTGCCGAATTTATTTACGAAGCATCAAGATTGCAAAATGTGAAACAAACAAAATATAGATCTATGAGTTGTGACTGAACCGCTTATTAATCCGAAATTTTGCCATCGAAATCAGTAAGATTTGGTAGCCTTGCACCTCAAAAAAATGGATAAATCAGACAATCTACAACGCGCTGTAACGCGAGGACTGGGCCAAATTACTTCTCTTTTTCAGTTGAAACACCACCAACAAAACCTGGCTTGGTAAGGTGTGACTTTTTAGTTTTAGTCACGCAAAAAAATAACAAAGAAACACACTAAATCACATTTATTGACTGCATATTCCAAATAATATCACAGTATTCCAGCTCAATTTTTTTTTTCTAAGGCTATGAATAATCGTTCGAACCTTCTCAATAAGTAAGTGATTACTTTGCAGCTGTTTGCTATAATTTTCAATGTTGGAGTTTCTATAATCATTCAAAAAATTTGAAAATAAGAAAAAACAACTCGATTGTTAAGTCATGGTAATCATAATAAAATTGCAAAATAGATTCATCTATTAAAAATGAAGTGTTTTTTCAACAAGGTATCTTTAATAACCTCCATTAATTAACAAACCAACTTACTTTGTAGTTTATTATGCATGGCTTTCAAATTAAGCAACATGCATTGTTAAATATAAGTATCGCCAGTGTAATGTTAATTTTGATAGACTTGGTTATGATTATTTCTTCTCTGTGAAAGAAGAAGTTTTCTAATCAATGTTACATTCTCAACTATCATTTATATCATTAATATTGTATCCCAATCTAGAAGTGATATTCGGTCATAAAAATGAGAAAACTTATGAACCTATCATTCCAATTATATAACATATTTTCTCGATCTCGATCAAGGATATCAGTGGACTTTCTCATAAAAACCAGTGTTTTGAAATGAATTGCGTAATTATATTGTGTAAGGCTACCAAATCTTACTGATTTCGATGACGAAATCTCGGATTAATAAGCGGTTCAGTCACAGCTCATAGATCTATATTTTGTTTGTTTCACATTTTGTAATCTTGATGTTTCGTGAATACATTCGGCACCAATTTTGTCCTTCAGAATATCCATCAAAAAACAATAACCAGCTACGAATAGGTGGATAAACTTGATGACTTTTATAAATAAGCATTAGATTAACCCCAATCTTCACTTTCGTTCACTATTGGGAATTCAAAATTTGATGCCAGCAGCAGAGTGACGAAAGTTCAAACCAGACATACGTACATTGTTTGTCTGTTCTCTCAGAGGTTATATACTTGTGTTTGGAGTTTTTATTAAAATATTTTCATTTGGTATTATTTTCTAGTTTTTTGTGTAGTGTTATTCATTTCAAGACTCTAGTGAAGTGGTGTATTTAAATCTTAAGACAATATCATTTGCAAAAACTCACTTTGAAGGAGACAAAGTATGTTCTAATTTGCTTGCAAAAAAAACTTTTTCGAAGTTTTTGGACAGCTTAATGGAGTCATCGGGAATTATTGTTATGAATTATTCTGAAGAAATGTTACACATTATTTATGAATGTTCGAATTAAAAATAAAACTAACAAAAACAGTTTTTTTTATTCCATCTAAAACAAACAAGATAGTGTGGAAATGTGTCCTAATCACCTATATAGTCAAACCTCAACGCTAAAAACACAGTAATATTCACAGATTCCCTGAGCACTGTGAAGGGCATCAAAGAGGTCTACCCCAAACACCCTATTTTAAAAAATATAAGAATACACGGGAGAAATGTACGAGCTGAGGAACCAAGGAAAGAACATCGAGTTCACATAGGCATTCCTGGTAAAGAGAAGGCAGACATAGCTGCAAAAAATGTCATTGTTGACTCGTCCTCCAAAATCATTACGAAAATCCCATACACAGATATGAAGCCCAGTATAAAGGCGTATACAGAGTGGCCACTTTTTTAATGGGATTGTATTGGTAACTTTTAAACCATAAGAGTTAGAAGGTCGGTCAAATGGAGAAAAAGTTGCATTCATAGAAGCATTGTCAAGCAGTTCAAACAAATCGAGATTATCAGGGCCGGTTATTGAGATATCATAAGAAAAGTAAATTCTGTCATTTTGATTTTTCTTTTTTTCCCACTTTATTTCGAATATTATCAAAAAATGTCACGGGAGTTTTTTATTCGACAGTAAATTATCCTCATTTTGACATAATCAGATTTTGTATCCAACGTTTCGTACGCTCTGGGCCACCCTCAACCTCATTTTTTTCAATACGGACCTGCATATTTTATGACACTTTTAGAAATAACTTTCAACGCTAAATTCAACGATATATCATACAATGTCATTTAAAGTTGATTTTCAGGTGATTTTGACCCTTATCCAAATTTCTTTGGGTCGGATCTGTATTACATTTAGGTACCTTTAGTTTAATTAATAACATGCAATACATTTCGATAAGAAAATCAACTTACTCATCTTGAACTGAATGGAACGTAACAGAATCAAAGCAAGAAACAAGTAATAATTATTTACAAATTTCAAGAGGTGAAAAACCTAATTCATAATAATTAAACGAAACTATCATTTAATGAAAGAAAAATCAAATGATTATTCGAAAGTAAATGATGAACATTAATGAAGTAAGTGTTCGAAATGTCCACCATTTTGTAAAATGCACTTTGCGGTTCTGGAACCCATACTTCTTATACATTTGCTTATTTCGTCTCCTTGAATACCTTCCAATACATTCTCAATTTTCTCGCGAGGAATCATTATTGTTGGATTTGTCATTTGTTCCGTTGAAGGCTTGGTATTCAAATTTAAAATCATTGTATTCGCGTCTCTTGACTATTTTATTAACAGCAGTTTTTGATAAATTGCATTCACTGGCCATAGTTCTCGATTTTTTTTCTGGGTTCAATTGAATTTGGGTCAGAACATTGATATCGTTGATAGACTTGTTTTTTCTTACATACACACAACTCTAGGTTTATTGAATGTATTATTTTCAAGTAGTAGGCCGTGGATAAAAAAGAACATAAGAAATGTCATATTATTTGTCACTTCGTTTATTATTGTGTCACAAGAACTTGTCATTAAATACTTTTCTGAGTAATTTCAATTTAACTTATTCGATATGGTAAGATACACAAATGAAGAGAAGAGAGATATGTACGAAGTGTACATAAAACTAGATAGAAATTCGTTCAAAGCACAACAAAGGTATGGTGAATTATATCCTGAAAGAACAACACCAAATATTAAAATGTTTCGACGTTTATCTACAACGTTACTTGCACATAATTCATTCATCAAACCTAGAGGTCCTTATGTACGACGAAACGAGCCTATCAATGACATCAATGTTCTGGCCCAAATTCGAATGAATCCAGGAATAGGATCGAGAACTATGGCCAGTGAATGCAATTTATCAAAAAGTGCTGTTAATAAAATACTCAAGAGAGAACACGGATACCATGACTATAAATACCAAGCCGTGCAAAACTATATCACAATGATCCTGAGAGAAGGTGTCAATTCTGTAATTGGTTTCAACGGAAGGTGCGGAATAACAACAATTTTGCGCACAATATCATTTGGGGAGACGAAACGACATTCACAAATTCTGGCATGTTCAATCGAAGGAACAAACATTTTTATGCCACAGAAAATCCTCACTTAATTCATGAAGTTAGACATCAATATCGTTTTTCTTTGAACATATGGTGCGGTTTGTTGAATAATAAATTACTGGGACCCTATTTTATTGACGGCAACCTAACCGGAGCAAAATATGTAGAAATAAAGAAGAAATGTTGGATGATCTTCCTATACGGTATCGGCGTAATAGTCCATGGTTCCAACAAGACGGATGTGGTCCACAAAACTCAAGAATAGTCAATAGATTGGAACAAGAGGTCCAGTAGCATGGCCTGCCAGATCTCCGGATTTGAATCCGCTGGATTTTTATTTGTGGGGATATCTCAAATATAAAATTTATGATACTACGAACCCGACAATAGAGATTCTTCGCGAGAAGATTGAGAATGTATTGGAAGGTATTCAAGGAGACGAAATAAGCAAATGTATAAGAAGTATGGGTTCCAGAACCGCAAAGTGCATTTTACAAAATAATGTTCATCATTTACTTCGAATAATCATTTGATTTTTCTTTTATTAAATGATAGTTTCGTTTAATTATTATGAATTAGGTTTTTCACCTGTTGAAATTTGTAAATAATTATTACTTGTTTCTTGCTTTGATTCTGTTACGTTCCATTCAGTTGAAGGTGAGTAAGTTGATTTTCTTATCGAAATGTATTGCATGTTGTTAATCAAACTAAAGGTACCTAAATGTAATACAGATCCGACCCAAAGAAATACGGATAAGGGTCAAAATCACCTGAAAATCAACTCTGAATGACATTGTATGATATATCGTTGAATTCAGCGTTAAAAGTTATTTCGAAAAGTGTCATAAAATATGCAGGTCCGTATTGAAAAAAATGAGGTTGAGGGTGGCCCAGAGCGTACGAAACGTTGGATACGGAATCTGATTATGTCAAATTGAGGATAATTTACTGTCGAATAAAAAACTCCTGTGACATTTTTTGATAATATTCGAAATAAAGTGGGAAAAAAAGAAATATCAAAATGACAGAATTTACTTTTCTTATGATATCTCAATAACCGGCCCTGATAATCTCGATTTGTTTGAACTGCTTGACAATGCTTCTATGAATGCAAATTTTTCTCCATTTGACCGACCTTCTAACTCTTATGGTTTAAAAGTTGCCAATACAATCTCATTAAAAAAGTGGCCACTCTGTATACAAAAAATCTGGCGTGAGAGATGGCATGAACAGGAAAATAATAAATTACTGCAAATCAACCCAAATTTGAATCCTATACAATATCCGGGACTATGTAGAAAATATCCAGTGATTCTCACCAGGCTCCACACTGGCCATACGCAATTAACACATCAACACCTGATTCAGCAAGATGTGCCCAAAAGATGTGAATCCTGCCAAACAAATTTCAATGTGGAACACATACTTCTGGACTGTCCATCGTACCAACGACAAAGATATATTATCGGTCTACCCAGTGAGCTACGAACAATCCTCAACCCACAAGAACATTGATAGACTAGTTATTTTTCTGAAATATATAAATCAATTTTGTGATATATAAAATTTATTGAGCATTGCTAATAACCCAAATGGTTGATGCGGATAAACATTAAATAAAAAAAAGAGCACCGCACGCTTTTTTTACATAAGGAAAATTATTTGGTCAATGATTTTTTTCTCATTATTTTTAACTTTTTACCCGACTACGGCAACGCCGAAAGGGAGGGTAATATTTTTAGCAGTCTTTGTATATTTGTATTTACGGTAGAGCCGAAACTACTTATGCGATTCTGATGAATGAGGTGTCAATCGATTCGTCATTATGGTCCGGGTGACATAGGCTACATTTCATACGAACAAAATCAATATGACGGATGTTACATCCAAAAACGTAGGGTTCTCTGATTTTTTTTCTTTGCTATCGAATCGAGTTGGATGTCAAATGAAAGAGGAGAAAATTCTGAGTTCATAAATATAAGTATAGTACAATATTAATTATAAAATATTATACCTATTCTCGGTATTCTTTCTATAAACTTATGTGATTTGACCAACACTTGTTTCGAGTATGGAACATCAATTTCTCATTAGCTTATTTTTAATATAGTTAGTGATCTATCAATAGGTATGTAAGTAATGTAAATACACACTTTCAAAATTTGATGAACATAATTGATAAATTATCAACTTTGACTTGTATTAGTTACGATATAAGTACCTACGCATTTTACCCTTGCCAATATTTTAACTTCATTCTACAGTAAACGCAAACACATATTTTCTAAACAATACGTGGTAGATGATAGATTACGTAGTTATCAGTAAGCTCATCACTTCTTTTATATCTAATAATTAATTCAAAAAGTGCGGAGCGCTTTATTTAAATTCATTAAAATTACATACAACCAAAAAAAAAGCAAAGTTTTCAGTTCGAATATAAAAGAGACAAGCATTTGAATCTATAACTCACGGAATTACCTACGTCGCACATCCAAAGCAATTATTTTTTACGTTTTAGCGCATTTGAATAAAAGCTTGTCTTAAAAAAGTTTTTTTTTTAATAATTATTGTATTTTGTTCTTTTTAGTAAGAACGCCTTATTCTGTGCATTTTTGTTAATGCATCGTCATTATGAAGCCTTTATCCTGTAAGTTCTGAGCTATCTAGTTCTTCAATGAGAAGACCATCTAAAGATTAACTCGTCCACCATCCTGGAGCTGCCATCTTCAATTTATGAATTCTGACAAACAATCAATAATATTCGACTAAATTCATAATCTTCGACCCGAAAACCTCCACATACCAATTTCGAATAGAATCGGACCATAATCACAGAGATCGTCCGCCATCTTGGAGCCGCCATTTTAATTTTATGAATTTTGACAAAAAATTAATAACCTTCGACCCCGAAAACCCTCACCTACCAATTTTGATTCGAATCGGACCATTATTACAAAACTCTTCCGCCATCTTGGAACCACCATCAGTTCGTTCAGATGTCTCGAACAGTGTAGTTGTCTAGAAATTGCTCTGCCTAAAGTGCCAGTTAAACAGCCCAGAAACAAATAACAAAAGAGGGAAATTAACAAGTGTAGTTTGGAATACCGAATTGAATAAGAAGAAAAAGGGGAACATCTTGATATCAAGCTGTTGGAATTACTAAATTCCAAAACTTCGTTGTCAATGGTAAATTCTGATATAAAAGATGCATACCGAATTGGCAAAGCTGAAGTTAACAAACCAAGACCTACGATTGTGAAACTCTCCAATACTGATTGAAGCGCGAAATTATGAAATGTGGGAAAAACTTCAAGGGAACGAAAATTTATATAGCTGAAGACCTAACGAAGCTCAGAAGATCTTTGCTAAGGGAGGCGAAAATAGTGGTTGGTGTTAAAAACTCGTGGTACTTCAATGGACAATTATTCATCAACAAAGTCGGAAGAAGAATTAAGATTAACTCAATGACGGACTTGGGGATGTACCGAGAACAGTTAATACACTAATGTTATTTCTGATGAATTTCCTATATTATTATATGCTCTTTAATTTTTGCTCGTTCTTTGAATTGACGGAAATAATTTAGAGAGGTCTCTGGGTCTGCGAATAATATATCATTTTCATTCAATATTTTATGGCTAAGAGCAATTGTTTTTCTTTTTTACATTTAGATCTGATATACTTATATTACCTATTTCTTGAAGTTACCTGATTTTTTGTGTATCTTTTTACAAACTTTCCTTTCCTTTTTCTCTCTACTTTAAAACTTCATACAAAAATAAGACAAAAATGTTGGATTTCTTAAACAATATAGAAGAATATGAAGAGATGGATACAATCGTATGTAGCAGTTTGGATGAGAACGTAGAACGATTCACCGGTGAGTATATCTTCAATATCTTCCATCTGAACATTAGGAGCTTGAAAAAAATGTGGATGAGTTTTTCCTGTATATAAAAATACACAAACCATCATGTGAAACCAATATGCATTGTGGCTGCTCCTTCATGAACAAAACAAACACAATGAAATACTTGGGTGTACTTGTGGATCAATGCCTTCGATGGAAATATCATATTGATTGTACTGTTGTCAGATTACGTAAACTCATCTACAAATTCTACCAGCTCAGAAATATAGTGAGTAGGAGATTAATGCTAAGAGTTTATGATGCCTTGGCTGAGTCCATAATGCGTTATTGTATTATAGTGTGGGGTGGAACATTCAAGTCCTCTATAAAGAACCTAGAAGTAATCCAAAATACTCTGTTGAAAATTATGTTGGGGAAAAATAGGCGACATTCTACAGAATTGCTCTACAATGAAAGTGGGTTGTTAAGTGTAAGAAAACTGTACGTATTTAACTCTATATTATGGACTGTCAGCTCTCCAAGTATAACTATTCAGCATCCCTATAATACTCGGATATGTAAAGATCTGACTATACATGTGCCAAGATGTAGACTCACCCAAAACCATAAATTTGTATCATATTTAGGACTTAAACTATATGATGCATTACCATTACAATTGAAACAAATCCACAGTAAATTTCAACTGAAAAGAGAATTGAAGAAATTCATAAAAAATAATTATAAAATGTTTGAAAATATACTCGATAGATAATCCATATAGTATAGGCTGGAAATTATTATAAACCACTGCTACATGCGTTGTCCCTATCTACATTTCTTTTTATCTATCTTTCTCTTTCTTTCTCTCTATTTTCATCTTTATACTCTTCTCTCCCTTTTTTAAGGATCTAAGTTAAATATAATTATATGTTATCTGCTCTGTTGAGTTTATTTGGTTGTTCGCTACAATACAAGCTTGCTTAGGTAGCGTCAATCGCATTAGACTCAACAGAAATACACCTAATTTGTACCTCGTTGTTGAGGACGACCTGTAAACTTTTTTGTTTATCTGAATGAATAAATTACTTACTTACTTACTTACCATCTTGGATTTGTGAATTTTGAAAGAAATTCATAATCTTCGACCACGAAAACCCCCACATACCAATTTTGAATAGAATCGGACCATAATCACAGAGATTGTCGGCCATCTTGGAGCTGCCATTTTTAATTTAGGAATTTTTACAAAAAATTTATAATCTTCGACCCCGAAAACCCCCACACACCAATCGAATCGCCATCTTAGAAGCGCCATTTTGTTTTTCTCTAACAAATGCATTGTCACGGGAACTATGAACACCTGCCAAATTGCACGTCAATAGGGCAACGAGAAGTGGGTCAAATTCAACTTGCAAGATTTGATTACAGACAAACACCGGGACAAGTGAAACTAAATAAAAGCTTGTAAAAATACGCACGACCACAGCATTTGAATTGAATCATTACATTATTAATCAATGTGAAACTGCCAGAAGATTTCAATAGAACTAAATAAACAGGAATATCTAACATGTCAATTAGCACCTAAATTGTTTCTTACTTTTCAGTTTATTTTATTTATCTCTAGTCGGGTGGAAGGTTTGGAACTTTTTTTGCTTTAATTATAGTTATTTTTTTCCGTAGTGCGGTTACAATTTTTTAAACTTTTTTTATTGATCATTTTTGCTTTATAAGCGTGTTTTTTTAATTTTATTTTTAAGTTTTAGTCCTTATTGCTACAAAAGACTAAAGAAAACTACGGGAGAAAAACTCTTCGATTGATTCATCCACATGGGAAGGAAGTTTTTACTGCATTTTGGTGAATGTGCCGAGACCAGCCAGCGCTTTCACCATATCTTTGTTATGCAAATTATTTTTTCAGACGATATTGGTGGGAATACCAGGACATAGCTATGAAATTATTGTATTATCATCGATTCTTAATACGTGTGCAAAATTTCAAATAATTCGAACGTCTGGAAGTAAGTCAAAATTAATTCCAAAGATTCTGTTACATACATACAGGTGAACCTAATAAGGCGTGTATAATTAATCCATTGCTTTGGAATATTTGGATCATCGGTTGGTAAATTTGAACATTTCATATTTTTTTTATGGTAATATAATGGAAAAAATCTATTTGAAAAGTTTATTAATAGACTATAGAAGGAGAAGAATATAAAGTTTCTCAAAGAGTTTTCCACCAAAATTAGATTGGAATTCTTAACTTTTTTCTGGGAATAATAAAAAATACCAAAGAAAGTAGTTTGCTACAATAGGCTACTACGTACACCAAATATTTTTTTCATGAATGGAACATTTTCGATTCGATTAGTCAGTAAGTTATCGATTGCCCTTCTATAGGTTTATAGATTCCCTGATGCATTCTAGACATTTAATATTGGCAGAAAGTTTTTCAAATACGGTGCGGTAATGAAAAAAACTGAGGAGATTCTGAAACCAAATACCTGAAACAAATGAAATACTGCATTTCTACAATTGGAATAACACTTGATGGATAACAATCAGATACTCAATTAGAACATCCAGTATAAATCATATTCATTGTTATCATATTATGTTTGGTTAAATGTTCAACTATACAGGGTAGGGTATATCTTCATGAGTTAAGGCGATCTGTATATAGAGAACTAGGAGTAGCCTGATTCTGAAAATTTGTAGATATAGTGAAGGAAACATTGAGAATCCAACTAAAATATGTTCGTTATTGTGACACTTCCGGGAGTGACGTCATCTTTGTGTTTTATAAATGATTCTGATTCAAATTCATGTATCATACCCCTTACCCAAAATGAACCGTTTTTGAGTTATTCGAGTTTTTCTAGAATAAACACTTTTTAACAAAAAATTGAACCGACGAAATACGGAACTGAATAGTAAAAAATTAAATAAACCTTCTTAGTCTCAATAACTAAGCTCCTAAACTAATGTAAGTAACTAATTTTGAGTCGGCGCCAAACAAACAGCAAATGAATTTGGTAAGGCGTAAAATGATGGTATCGAGTTGCGCGGTGACATTCTGATTATTTTTTTGAAGTAATTTGATGATCTTCGTTGATTGTTCGTTTGGTGCCGACTCAAAATTAGTTACTTACATTAGTTTAGGAGCTTTGTTAATGACACTAAGAAGGTTTATTTTATTTTTCACTTTTCAGTTCCGTTTAATTTTTTGTTAAAAAGTTTTTATTTTTCAATTTTTTATGGCTGAAATCTACTAATTACTACCTACTTGTTTTTTGATTACTTCCAAAATACTTACTCACCCACCTCACCCACCTCACCTCAACTATTACAAGTTAAATAATATGATTATCTACTTTTACTATTTATTGTATTATAAATTATTTTTGTTGTTCTGGTTAGTTCATTCCATTACTTTGTATATCATCATCCTCTTATAGAATATAATGATTGTGACGGATGTAGGAGAACAAAAAAAATGACATTAGCGATCTGTCATTGTCAACTACATATGTGTGCCATCATCAAATCAATTATCCCCTATTTTCTACCCGTAAGGGTGGATAATTCCATTAGAAATCCAAATATGATCAACTATGAGGTATACCCTATCTAATACAAAAAGAATCATCCAAATCGAAGAACCCAGTACAAAGTTATGCCTGATAGAATCGGTTAACGGACCAGAATTGAGCAAAAAGAATCATCCAAATGAACTGTCATGACTACCCATCATAGTGGTTTAACCAGCATCTTTTGAATAGCAAATGGCTGGCTATATTTGAATTTAGTACAATCTCTATTCACTGAAATGATTTCATGGATGAGTCCAGTATACAGTTAACATGCGTGAATACTTGATCAAAAATAGGCGTCGAATAGAGAACCTCCTCGTTTTTTGTTTCTCGGTTAAAAAGTGACAAATGCAGCCCGAACATACGCCATTTTCATTTGAAATAATTCAATTAATTGTTTAGTTATATGTGACAGTGACTGAATCATTAATATTGAAGGTTGAACGGATCACTCACCATGATTACATCAACTGAATAATTTATAGCAAAAAAGTGGGTCCAGAAAGTGAATGAGAAACATTGAAACTCTCAATTTGTTCAAAAGGAAACCCCATTTGTTCTTCTCATGATTCAATTCTATTATGGAAATGGGCCTAGAACTATACCCAAAACCTACTTCCCTATACCCAAAATCCATAATTTCAGAGATTTTCCATTATATTACTTATGTCTGCATATTAACTGCCTGGACTGTATATTTTTCTAGTAAGCTGAGCATATCTACCGACAAATGAATTAAAGTTGTTTACTGTTAGATTCATCATCTGAAAAAGAGCAATATATGGCTCGTGTTGGGTATAATAATCAAGAAATGTAATACGGTTTTCAGAAGAACATGTGATACTTTTGCTACAAGACATCCAGGAAAACCAAAACTATCTCCAGTCATCATCAGGGTTAATGTCAACCTCGCGAACTATGGATCCTTCAAGAGGATAATATTATTAAAACTTAAACGGTGGTGGACAACGAAGATAGTTCTTGGGTACTTCGCAGCTTTTCCAGAAGCATCGTTGAAAGATGCTCCACGAGATTTGGGATTTAATAAAATATCCATGCAGATAATATTGGCAAAACACAAATGGCATCCTTATTCGCATAATTTAGTTCGTGGCCTGAAGCTATCCGACTATGAGAGGAGGGTTAACTTTGTCATATTATCAAGAATTTGTGAGTGACATATTGAGCGACAAAGCAAAATTCACCAAAAATGGAATATTCAACAGGCGAAACTTTCACTACTGGAGCCATAGCAATCCACACATTCTGTTCGGTGATGTCAATTTCAAGACTGAATTTCAATGTTTGAGTTGCTGTTAGAAACAATGCCAAAGTGATGCTGCGCTTTTATGGTGCGATTTGGATGGTAATTCGAAGTATCTGTTTTACAATAAAGTATCTGTATTAGTATAATGATCTAAAACAAATGGTAGGTAAATTATATCTGAAAATACCACCAGTGAGTTATGTGTATTCATAGCATGTAGAAAACCAAAGAGAAGATGTACAGCGTTGTTTTATTTTCAGATAAACGATACCTATAAATCTTGAGAAATCTCAATACGGATTACTTGGAACAACTGACGTATAGAAAATATGGTATCAAAATGATGGAGCACCCTCCGTGCGTCATGACTCACTGCCGTGCGTCATGACTCACTGCCGTGCGTCATGACTCACTGCCATCACTTGGTTTAACCAGCATCTAGTGTGTGAATAGATTTGAGTGCTCGCGTATTAGTTATGAATTGTATCGTAACAAATTGTATCGTATGTAAATTGATTTCATGGATTGATGCAGTATGACATGTGTTAACATCGCAGGAATACTCTGATCATCATCACACATGGTGCAGTGAATGTAAGTTTCTAGTATGTTTTTTCTTTGGTATTTTTGTAATTTTGAAGCGCGACATGAACCAAAAAGTCACTTGTAATATCATTAAGTGGTATATACCGTATGTCCCAGCTGAAACTTTTCACCCCTTGTATGCTAAATCGTGGAAAACACTGAACATCTTTGGTTATGCCTTGGTATATTGATGTTATCAATTTACTTAATTCAATCATGTGAAAACTGTCGAAAATGGTTTATACTATACAAGAAAGAATAGCAATTGTAGCTACGTATTCTAAAAATGTGCAAGAGCTACGGCTCGAATTTTCAATTAAATTTTTCCAAGGAAAAACGTATCATATCAGTACGTGATACAAATGATGCAGAAGTTCATGGAGTCAGTGTCAGTGCAAAATAAATAAAACATGAACGAGCAAAGTCTATCAGAAATTGAGGGGTCGCTGTTGTAGTTATAGGACATGCAGTGATGGCCAGCATTCAACCTTTGAGACAACTTGAGACTATTTCTGGAGTTTCCAAGAGCAGCATACATCGAATTCTGAAAGAAGCAAATTTCCATCCTCATGAAATGCAGAATGTACAAGAATTGAATGAAGATTATCCAGACTGACGTACAGAGTTTTGTGAAGTCAGTTTTTGATTGGTGATAATGATTGCCTCTACAATGTGTGGTTCTCTACGAAGACGTAGAAGTGCCAACGCCAAAATATTTTTCAAAAACATTTGGAAATGCCACTTAGAATTGACAATTGTCACTTTGAAATGACAATTGTCACTTTGAACTGACAATTGTCACTTTGAATTTAATTTTGCATTGTCATTTCAAGGTGACAATTTTCACTTCAAAGTGACAAAGTGGCAGTTCCAAATGTTTTTGAAAAACATTTTGTTGTTGGCTCTTCTATGCCTTCGTTTTGAAGTGACAATTGGCACTTTGAAGTGACAATTTTCAGTTCAAAGTGACAATTGTCAGTTCAAACGGACAATTGTCACTTCAAAGTGACAATTGTCAGTTCAAAGTGGCAATTCCAAATGTTTTTGAAAAATATTTTGTTGTTGGCCCTTCTACGCCATCGTACTTTCTGACGAATCTTCCTCTTATTCAAATGGACATGCGAACAGACACAACTGCAGTTACTGGAGGGATGTGAATCCACATTGGTACTCATTCACGTACACCCAAGAAATTGAATGTTTGTGTTGGGAATCTGACAAAAGTATCTTGTACTTCTTGATACATCTGTAAACCCTGCAATCACTCAGTTACTTGAAGATGATGATAATCTACTTGAAGCTCAGCTCACCTTTCAACAAGATGAGCTCCTTCACGTTTTGTTGCACGTGTACGTCAATTTTCAAATGACAATTTCACAGGGAGATGAATTGGAAGACGAGGACCAATAGACTGTCCTGCGAGATCTCCTGATATATCACAATTAGACTTGGGGACATTTGAAATCCTCTTTATATCACACAGCCCAATTACCTTGCTGATCTACGCAGAATAATTGTAGATGAGTGTCATGCAATGACTCCAGAAATGTTAAGAAATGTGCAAAGAAATTTCTGATATCACTTATACGTCTGTATGGAACGGAATGGTTCTCATTATAATATGATAACATTGCAGGTAATGAAACAAATTATCTTGATTTACACTTATTTTTCACTGAAACTTCCACAACACTTGATCGATTCTCAAGTGCATTACACCGATGTGTTAACGATTGAACCCCCTTCAAAATGTTATACCTATCACAAGTATAGTAGTCCTATCGAATGTTTTGAAGTAGGGGGAGCTATACCAAATTTATTTCGGAAATACAACCCAGGTTTTGTTTAAAAATTGGATTGATAATGGAATTCCATTGAGGTATAAATATTTTGCATTTTAAATTTTTCAACAATTTTTTTTTGTAATATACGTTAATTTTAATAGTATAAATATTGATATAGACGAAGGAATTAATAATCATGTTGGTGAAACCTGATAGCTTTGTTCATTTGTTTAAATTTTATCACACATCGGAGTGAATTATTCAAATGTTTTCTGTATACATAAAAATGAATCTTCATGTGAGAGAACTGATTGCGGAATATTCTGAATATTCATGACAATTTCACGATAAAAAATTAGTAATTAGTAATTAGTAATATGCATTTTGCAATTTATAATAAAAAACGATACATTTTCATCTAACTTTCATTTGAGCTGAATCACGTTCACATACATCGTCACAGAGTGTGTTTCACTTCATCTAAGGAAAAAATACAATTTTTTGTTTGAATTTCTACGCCCCTGACACACATGGCGGATTTTTCCGATCGGATGATTAACCGTCGCCGCCTTTCCCACAGTAGCTCACTGAAGTAAGTTAGAGCTTACACATTAGGAAAAAAAAACTATCGGTCAGTTGGGCGTCGGCGGTAGCTGTGCAGCCGTCGAGTGCCACTGGAGCCGACGGAAATTTTACCGACCTACTATTTTAAAGAATTGAACAGAATATTGAAAAATATAATAAAAAATAGACAAGCTTCTTCCGTTTCATCGAAAATAGTATATTAAACAACAAGTTTAGAAAAGCAAAGTTTCACTAAACGAATATAGCTTTTGAGTACGAGCGAGTATAGCGAGCGAATAACTTGCCTTTTTTTAACGTCAAAATGACACGTATAAAGCAAAGAAATCGAGAGTTTTGACAATGGAAAACGTTATTTTGTTTTCAAAACAGGCTCCAGACGATAAGTTCTTATTAATTAAAGAGGTACTAATATCTAGTTTAAATTACATGTCGGCGTGCAGAATTATGCAGCTCAACTGAAAATAATATAGAATTTAGGGGAAAAATATTGGTTATAACTTCACATGATACCAAAACCAAAAAGAAACGTGTATTTACCGTAGGATCAGACTGCAACAGATATGAAATTTGAATAAATTTGGTGTTGTTAAGTTTTCAATTTGAATAATTATATATATATATATATATATATATATATATATATATATATATATATATAAGTGTGGGTTTTCTTGAATCCTGGTATATTTATTTTTTTGGTTGGGGGTTCTTAGGTTTGGGATTCTTGTGTAGAAATAAAACTATCTTATATCATGCTAGACGTTTCGCCCCTGGCCGGAGGCATCTTCAGTAGGGTTTTTTTTTTATAATTAATTTTTAATTTTTTCTCCTGATAATTAACAATAACATCTGAAAAGTAAAACATTTTGTGTTATGGTTAAAATGAAAATAATAGTTGTTGACATGTGCGAGGGAGAAATGTCTGGTCTGGGGGAAGGGTGTGGTAGAAAAACGATGTTTGTACATACCTTGGCGATATCATTGTTCCCAAGTTCCCAACAACAATACGCCTATCGCCCCCAAAGTTCCCCACCCACTCAAGTAAGAATAGAAATCGACCCAACAGGTACACCAACAATATTTACCGCAAAACAAAAAACATTGTGTTGGAATAAAACCTTTAGAACTTACCACACTAAGGAATAACAAATATAAATCATACAAAATGAGTCATCTTCACAATGATGATCGCCAAGGTACGTACAAACATCGTTTTTCTACCACACCCTTCCCCCAGACCAAGCATTTCTCCCTTGCACATGTCAACGACTATTATTTTCATTTTAACCATAACACAAAATGTTTTACTGTTTTACTTTTCAGATGTCATTGTTAATTATCAGGAGAAAAAATTAAAAATTAATTATTAAAAAAAAACTACTGAAGATGCCTCCGGCCAGGGGCGAAACGTCTAGCATGATATAAGATAGTTTAATTTTTACACAAGAATCCCAAACCTAAGAACCCCCAAAAATATATATATATATATATATATATATATATATATATATATATATATTACCAAATTTTCATTCAAAAAACAAGTTAATATTTTCTTATTGCAGAAACGGATAGAATTACCCCTCGTTCACATAAACTGAACTGTAAGCATAATTACCACCGTAATTATATATTCTATTTTATTGTTGATATAAGCTCATATCGATTTTACTGTACCATACTGTTCAAATATACCCGTCTCTCTGTGTTGTATTCTGTAAAATTCTACTCTTCTCCACCAATTCACACTTATTATTATATTTTAATCATTAATTTACACTATATAATCGATAGTTAAATCATTTGCAAGCTTATTACTCATTACTGTTTCATTTTACATGTAAAACATTTAATACATATTTTATATCTACACATATCAGTTACCGTAATGATTTTAGCAATGAACACCCACGCTCTGGCAATGCCTTAGTGGGTTCATGGTTTATTCCACCACAAATTTGTTTTATGATCCAATTTATGTATGTATGTATGTATGTTATATATATATACAAAGTTTCCAATATTTAAATAAACAATTTTCTGTCAAACTGTGTTTTATTGTGACATTTGACATTACTATTTAGTAAAGTGACATTTCTGTGGTACAGTGCCACTTTAATGAACGATTTTGAATTTAGTAAAATAACACATTTTATATGGCAAATATTTCATATTATGATTTTATAACAGTGAATAACACATTTGATTATTTTTGTTTTAAAATACCTACTCTGTTTGTCTGTTTGGATCATCTTCATTCAATTCTTGGACATTCCGCATTTTATAAGGATGGAATTTTGCTTCTTTCAGAATTCGATATATGCTGTTTTTGGAAACTGCAGAAATAGTCTCAAGTTGTCTGAAAAATCGAATGCATATCCTATAAGTGCAACAGCGAGCCCTTCATTTCTCATAGACTTTGCTCGGTTTTTTTTGTACTGATCCTGAATTCATGAACTTGTGCAACACTTGTATCACGTATTGATCTTTGGATTAATTTCATTGAAAATTCGAGCCGTAGCTCTAGCACATCGTCCATTTTCAAAATACATAGTAGCTACAATTGCTATTCTTTCTTGTATAGTATAAACCATTTTCAACACTTTTCAGACGATTGAATGGAGTAAATTGTCAATATACCAAGGATTAACCAAATATATGCGTACGAAAACAGAGGAAAAAAGGATATTTTTAATAAAAATTATTATTTCTGAAATCATACCATTTTTCAATAAAGTGACGTTCCAGCAGTGATTTGAGAACCAACAGCCTAGAAATTATTATTGTCAGCAAATATTCTTCAGTAATTTGAGAATACTATGAAAATCGTAATGTATGTTGAGAAAAAAAACTTACCTTGATATACACTTATTTTTCATTGAAACTTCTACAACACTCGATCTATTCTCAATTGCATTACACCGATGTGTTTGAATCCCCTTCAAAATGATGCATCACAAGTATGGTAGTCTTATCGAAGATTCTGAAGTAGTGGATGCTGGGGGTGAGGGGATTGATAGCACAATGATGACGTATTTGGTGGAAGAGTTTCCCCTCGATAAAGTATTTTCTACGATTTCGGATATAAGAGGGAGGGCATGTTTTAGCAGGGACACACTTTATGTTACTATGACCGTTACTACCTCTTTCCAATAGCTATTTACGGGATTACTTCATCTCTCATGTCTTGGCACCATTCCACTCAAAAAAACTATTCCAAATACTCTACCTAATTTGTAAATATTTATTTTCTGGCGCAAAATCTAACTACGTATGGTACGATCTTTGGAACCAGCAGAGCGTTCCTACCCAACATTGTGCATATATAATTAGTTTTCATAATTGTTTACAAGGTTATTATTAGGAACCCATTATTCACTGTTTAACTAGAGTAATGATTATTCATCATTCTCCATTATTCAAATAACAACTGATTCACAGCTGTTAATTTGTTTCCTTCTATCGCAATCCTGCTATTCTTGCATTATTCATTTGAGTAATTTTTTCCCCCACATTCGAGTTGTGGTGGCAATCCGAAGTTGTGTCTTTTGAATAAAGACAAATCAAAACTAAAATATATATATATATATATATACGATGTTTTGGTGAAATCATATGTGCCATCTTCGGGTGATGTCTTGTTCATTCGAATCTCTTCGTGCTATACTCCTCAATTCATACCAATTATCTATCTGGAGAAGACTACTAAGAACATTATCATCGATTCATCTATCGAAAAGGAAGTCCACGAACTTATAACTCCAGGACATCAAATTTATATTATTTTCCCAAAATTCAAAATAAAGATATTATTCCTTAATTCAATGATAATTATTATTTGAATATTTTACGATCTCGGAAAACGTTTTCAAATTTTGTTTTTTTTCCATTTTTTTTTTTATGTTCTGGTTCCCACGAAAAGGGATATCCTGTAATGTTCAGAGAACATCGTGGGAACCAAGGGAAAGAAGGTAGGAGTTGGTGTTCTTCTTAAATTTCTGGAGGTTGTATGCCTCGGGGAACACCTCCCTAGGCAATGAGTTCCAAAGCCTCGCTGTTCGTTGGATGAACGAGTCTTTGGAAAGTGATGTTCTGCAGGTCTCCAAAGTGACCACGAAGGGGTGTGATGACTGAACTTGACGGGTTAGTCTCGAAGAGACTGCAAAAGCAGGAACGATTGTTGATATTTCAGAAGAGCATCGCCCATGAAAATATCTATAAAATAGAGACAAATCGCCAACTTTTCTACGGTGTTCCAGACAAGTGAGCGAGTTTGTAAGCGAGGCATCACCGACGAGACGAATTGCCCTTTTTTGGACAGAATCCAATAGCCTCAGGATATGTTTAGGTGCCGCGCTCCAAATATGGGAACAGTATTCCAGGACAGGTCGGATCTGTGCCTTATAGATCATAAGCAGCTGAGTGGGGTGAAATAGCTCTTGGCACGAAACAAAAACCAAGTTTTGGGATGCACTTTTGGCAATGGACCTCACGTGATTTTCCCAGGAAAGGTTATTGCTGATAGTAATACCAAGCATCGATATGGATGACTTCAGTGGTATGGTTACTCCTGACAAAGTTATGTTAGGCACAGTGAGATCGGCTTTTCTAGAGAAAAGACATGCTTGTGTTTTGTTTGCATTGAATTCTACCAAGTTATTAGATCCCCACTCGAGAATTGTTGCTAAGTCCATAAAAAAAATTTTCTTGGTAACTTCACTGCTTCTGTTATGTTGGGAGGTTCCAAGTCGATATCACTGTCACTTTCCATTGATAAAGGTGTACGAGATGATCCTTTTTAATTGCAGCGAAACTATTAGCGCCATCTAGCTGTTTTCATTGGTGAAACGCAGTCCCCGATACCCCCTCGCCACAGTCAATCGTAATGGCGTCGTGAGTGACAATAAACTTTTTTGTGGAAAAACAAAAATTACGTGACTTTGATCTAGGTAAAGTTGACTTTTAGTTTATGTAAAATGTTCTAGGTAGTCTATTGTAAATGCTGTTGTATTAGTGGCTTTGTTTATAGCTCTATTTAGTTCATTAACGGCATGGTGACAGTTCAAAACATATAGGTTATGTTATCAAACAAGTTGATATATTATTGGTGTACAAGATGATCCGTGTGCAGTGCCTGATATATCACTTAAAAGGCGAGCTAAAGGCAAAAATAAAGTAGCTGTTGGTGGAAACAAATATTTAGGTGTAAAACACATTTACGGGGATGTATGGACTAACGCGACAAGGTGTTTTATCGTTAGCATATCAACTTGCCGTAAAAAACAATATCACCCACCCTTTCCACAGAGAAGAAGCTGGATATGATTGGCTGAGAGGATTCCATCAGCGGCATCCAGATATAGCCCTCCGTGCTCCAGAGTCCGCTCCAACTGCTCGAGCAAGGGCCTTTAACAAACCTGTAGTAGATAAGTTCTATTCCGTGTTGAAAGTTATTCAAGAGACGAAAAAGCATCCATGCCATCGAATCTACAATGTTGACGAGACGAGCATTTCTACGGTACCCACCAAACACACAAAGGTGTTTGCAGGAACTGGACGTAAACAGGTAGCACGAGTTACATCAGCTGAAAGGATGAGATTACGAGAGCTGTAGTTTGTTTGTCTGCTTCAGGAACTTTTGTTCCACCCATGTTTATCTTTCGTTCGTATGAAGATAGAACTAATGGATGGTGCACCGTCAGGATACACATGGGCATGTAATTCACCTGGATGAATGAAACTGAACGTTTTCACCAAATGGTTTGACCATTTTTCAAGCCACACGAAACGTTTCACACACCAAAAATTTGGAATTAATTTCAAAAGCTCAGGAAAACCACCTGCCTGCCTCCACACTGCACTCATAAACTTCAACCTTTAGATGTCACTGTTATGTATCCCTTGAGCGTTCACCATTATCAATCACCCGAAAAGTGGATGAACAACAATGCTGGCTGCCAGGGACTGTGTTTCAAATCGCAAAGATTTTTGGAGAGGCTTACTTAAAAGCAGCAGTCTCATTAAATGCCACTAAAACAGGCATATATCCTCTCAATCCGGGTGTGTTCACCGAAGTTGATTACGTCGCTGCTGCAACAACCGAAGTAGAATTCAATTGTGTAACAGAAAAAGTGGAACCTTCTCTGGATTGAAACCCAGAACAACTGCCACCAATGTATATCTCGCGGAATAAAACACCATCGCCGTCACCAAACCCTATAAATGAAAAGTATTTCTCAGTTCGCAGCCCTTTGTCACCAATGCCATCCACAAGCTACGCATGCAACCGAGGTGTATCGCTCTTGATGATAGCCAACATGAACCTTTTTATGTTACACCGGCCAGATTCATCCATTGCCAAAGATTGTAGGCAGATGAAGTCATTTGAAAAAAAAACGAGTGGATACGTCGATCCTAACCAGCACACCATATAAAAATTATTTAGAGGAAAGCAACAAATAAAAAGAATGATAAAGAAAACACATTGTATAAATAATTGTTTCTATAAAGAAACAGGAAAAGAAAGGAGTAGGCAAAGGAATGTCTAACAAAAGGAAGAAAATTAATATCTCTGAGTACGAGTCATCCGAAGAAGAAGACACAGAATGTCTATTCTGCACGGAAACATTTTCCAAAGATAACAGTGGTGAGGGATGAATAAAATATTGTGTATGCCAAAAGTCCAAAAGTCATAAAGCTTGTGCAGGGATAGATAGCGTTTTGATTTTGATTATCTAATTGGTAAAACTAATTATAAAAAATGTTAATTAATTACTTTTCTTTTCACAATTTTTTAAAGATTTTTTCATTTAATGAGGATTATGGTGAGATTTTTTATTTTAATTATTAAAGAAGATTATATAATTTTGTTAAACCTTTACTCAACGATTGATCTCATATGTGATGATTGTTATAAGTGATTTTGAGACTGACTAACTTAAGGTCTGTAAGATAAAAATAAGGATTATTTGATTTCAAAGTGGAGTAATTGCTGTTTTGTGTAAAATCTAATGAGTTATTTTTTATTTCATACTATCAAAACCTAGAATATTCCCAAAATAGGGGCAACATGATCCGGGGGATCATCCGTAGAGATCATCTTGGACACCGGGGTGTGCCTTTGGATGCCGCTTAGCCTTCGGATCGCCCCAGCCTGCTGAGTCTTTGGCCACCATGTCACCGAACCGTATGCCATCATGGGTTTGATGACCCTGCTATATAGCCAGATTATCATTTTCGGTCGTAGCCCCCAGTTTTTTCCACACATTCTTCTGCATAGGTTGAGGGCTACCGTGCTTTTTTGAATAATTTTTTGTAGGTGTTGATTCCATGGAATTTCTACCCCGTTTAGAACTGGTGGCTTGAGTTCACTTAGTACTTTTTGTTTGTAAACTACTGTGGTTTTTTGAAGGTTTACCGTTAGTTCCTCCTCCTGACACCACTTATTTATTAAGTTTAGAGCAGACTCCGAAACGGTTCCTGCAAATTTGCCTTTTGCAATAATTGCAAGATCATCGGCATATCCTAAGCAGTGCATGCCTTTGGATGTTAGCCTTTCCAGTAGATCGTCTACTAGGATAGCTCACAGAAGAGGTGATGGTACACCACCTTGTGGGCATCCCCTACCTGCTTTAGCTGTGACCGTGGTTTCACCTATGTTTGATATGATTGCCCTTTTCACCAAACTGGTGTTTACCCATTGACACAGTAGGGATGGGAACCCTTCATTTTCTAGAGCATTGGGGATTGACCTTGTAGATGCATTGTTGAAAGCACCCTAGATATCGACGGAGGTCGCGATGGCTATCCCTTTGTCTTCGAGGAATTTTTTTAGTAGCCTGTTGAGATCATCCAGTGCCAAGTCTGTTGACGTATTGGCGTTCATTGAGAGGGTGTGTTACTAATACCTCGTCTCTTATGTATCTGTCTATTAGTATCTCCGGAATTTTCAGCAGGAAGGACACTAGACTGATTGGGCAGTATGACATGTTATTCAATCTCCCCACCTTGGGTATGTGAATGACTCTCCCTTTCTGCCACTCGGTAGGTATGTATCGCATGGCTATACAAGCCTTAGATATTTCACATAGAAATTGGATTAATATCTCCTGCCCCTTTCCTCAAAAGTTGTTGTGTAGGTATCATCTTTCTTTTTTAGGAAACCTTCCTGATTTACACTACCCTCCTTTGCCAGCACCTTGTGGGTTCTAGAGCACGTGGGGGTGTATCCATTGCCTCTTCACATAACTTCTTCCACGATTGCCTTTTTGCTTTTCTGATCTCTTTATTGTACTGCGTGAGTGTGGCTATATATTCTGCCGGGTCCTGGTTAGGTATGGTTCTGTTAGATAGCCTACGCACTACCCGTTTTATTATTCTGTAGCCTTGTTTTTTCGCGACAGCTTTCTTCGTGAGCTGCAAGTATTGCCTTGTTTCACTGACTTCTCGAGGCCATTGTCGTTTTCTATTTCGATCCTAACTCCTTCGACAGCCTCCCTGAGTGATAACAGGTATCTATCCCAGTTTGTTTTCCTGGGGTTTCGGTGGGTGATTTAAAGTCGAGGAGGGGTTTCAAGGTCGAATCTGATCTGTCTATGGTTGGAGCATGGAGGCTCCTCGGACACGTGCCAGTTAGCTATGTTATCACATGCTTCTTCCGACGAGTGTGTGATATCTAATACCTCTTTTCTCTTTGCAGTGACGAAAGTTGGTTTATTACCCACGTTAGCTACTCTTAGCCTATTTGTTAGTATGAAATCTAAAAGTGACTCACCTCTAGTATTGATATATGTGCTTCCCCATGGTGTGCATTTGCAACGCATCCTAGGATCAGTTGGAGGTTTTCCTTGGCTGCATATGCGATTACCTCGCCTATTAGCGGTGTAGGGCAGAGCTCCTCGCCTGGGAAATATGCGGAGCTCACTATCCAGCTCTTGGCTCCTTCCTCTGTTGGCGTGATCAGGCTAGCTGAAACAATATCGGCGCTGTGGAGCTGTTAGAATATACGATACAAGCACGAGGTTTTTTTGTGCCTTCTTTGTAAAGTACTTTACCTTGGTTGGTTTTCAGGCCTGCATCTCTGCCTCCATGTACCCAGGGTTCTTGCAGGAGGGCCAGGTCTAGAACCTCCTTGTCAAACCTTCTACACATGACAGCGTTGGCCGCCTTTGCATGGTGGAGGTTCACCTGCAGAACCCTGTACTCAGTTCTGCGAACTGAGCTGTTCTTCTGTCTTCTCCGAGGCTTCTCCCATTTCCATGGTCGTACCCTTCTCATGTGCTGCGTGCTTTTTGAGAGGGCTCACTCCTTGGGGGTCTTTGGATTCCTCCTCCTGGATCTCTGGAGTGAGATCTGTGCCCTCCTCTGTGATTGTACCCTGTTTCGGGTTTTGTCTTCCCTTAACCCTGAACTTGATTCTCCCTAGATTATAATAGACACTTCTATTTTCTGGAATTCCTCTGTTGATGCGCTATCCATACAGAAAGCCCATTTGTTCGATGGGGTTTTACCCAACGCCGTCCGGAGGTCAGTGTTGAGCCCGTGATTGGAGACTTTCAGCGTTTGTAGGATTTTATCCGCTTCTGGCCTTTGTCCCCTATCGTCCGGGATGTAGGTGGTGCAGGCGATTGCTTCTGGAAGATCCTCTCCCTCCAATACCTTCAAGGTTGCCCCTTCCCAGGGCTTTATGATTGGGATGGCGTCTCTCAGCCAGTCTGCACTAGTGCGATCCGCACACGTCATAATCAGGTAACCTGGTTTATGCGTGCATTTTTTAAAGCGCACTTGTGGTCCCTCAAGGGGGATTTTGTCGTGGGCCTCAGAGATTGAGTCCTGGTTTTTAATTAGCCTTTCCGGATTCAATTTGGTCTCTGGGGACCCCTTGTATACCACGGCAATATTCACTGAGGCGACGGCATCTCTGAAGGAGAGACTCCTTCTTGCCTCGGTTTCTTCCTCAGCTGGTTGAATTGTGGTGGTGTACTGCTACTTGACTGGGGGCGCTTTGTGGATGTGCTTGGTACAGCCTCTTTAGTGCTTTTTCTAGCTTCTTTTCCAGTCCCCTTCATCGCAACCTGGTTTGGAGCCTGTTTCTTGTTTGTTTTTTTTTTAAGTTTTCTTTTATGACTAGCTTCTTCGCGACTATGTAGTCAAGTCCACTCCCAGCTTTGTTTTGAGCTTCAATGTTGATGAACAGCTTTCACTTCCTCATCCGTGAGTAGTTTTATTTCCTCTAGGGAAGTTACAAGAACCTTGTTTTTGGGTTTTGGTTTTTGCTGTGAAACCTTAGCACCGGGCAGTATCGCATTTTGTTTGTGACTGGGCGTGTTCGCCTCAACATTCCCACGAGCAGCTGGGGAATGTTGGTCCGCCGCGGCAGAGCCCCGCATGCCGCGGTAAGGCGTGGGATACAAGGTGCCCAGGGGATCGTTTGAGACTGCATATTAAGCCCTGCAGTCACTCAGCCTCCCACCTTGGCTTGTGTTTGATCTTTTAGTCGCCTCTTACGACAGGCAGATCATACCGGGGGTGTATTCTTTATACCCCGTACCCCCAGAGGTTATGCATCCAGTTATACTGGCCTTTGCTTGAGGAGGACGTCTGCTACCTTTCTCGCTGATAGTGGAGCAGACATTCGAACATTTAAAAGGCATGTAGGATGGCAGTCAATTAGTGTGACTGGAGGGTAGGTATATCGAGAAAAGCATCGCCAGTAAGTTGTAAAAGAAAATTGCGACCTTTGGATCTCTAGTCCATATTCTAACCATCTGAGCTATCGACGACACAGCTTTTTTCTAGAATTTAATGTTAGTTGTTGTGGGAATGGATTATGAAGGTAAGGGATCTCATGTAGTATCAGTGGCCATCAAGATCAGTTTTTCCTTTTCACAAGTTTGATTCCTGCTCGAGGATGGTTTTTTTCTTGAAGTTAAAAATTTGTCTGCAACGCCACAATTTTCATTTACTTATATATATATATATATATATATATAAATATACAAATATATAAATATATATATATATATATATAATATATATATATATATATAATATATATATATATATAAAGGAGAAATATAGCTTCAAAAATTATACTAATGTGGTATATTTTGAGATGTTTCTTTTGACGTTAATTTCTGCCTTCGACATTGAGTATGTACTCCATATTGTAGATGATTTATAGTTTTTTATTGTTTCGAAGTACGCTAACAGAACCTTAATTTGCAATTAAAAATTCAACATGAATTAATATGTCTACAAGCGTTGTTACATTCGAAACCGTACAATTCTTGATTACTCTCGTTTCGGCGTCCATCTCTTAATGGATTTAAAAGATTTTCACGACGTTTCGAATGCTTGTATCTGCAATCTCTTCAGGTGAATACTGACAAGTTAGGTGCTACTTACCAATTTATATGACTGCCGGTGCAATGATGCGTGTAATTCCGCCATGTGCAGTGGTGCGTGTAATTTCGCGCGGTGTGGTGGTGCGTGAAGTTTCGCGCCTCTGCAGCCCGCCAGAAAGAGCAATCAGTGGTTTCCATACGTTCTTGATCTCAACGCTTGGTTGACTAAAGGCGTTATTGGCTTCGATGTAGGCGGCCTCTTTGAACTTTCGTTTGAACCAATGCTCCTCTCTATGTAGAACACTTGCGTCGTCCCATAGAACTCGATGGTGCTCAGTCCAGGCGTGGTCAGCGATTCCTGATTTTGACGTTTCTCCACGTTGAGTCCATTTCTTGTGCTCATCCAATCTTACCGATAACGGCCTCTTTGTCTCTCCAATGTAGGAATCTCCGCATTCACATGGAACTTCAGAAATGCAATTCTTACTGATTTCATTTTTGTTGTCAGGTTTGGTCTTGGTCAGGAAACTCCGTAAAGTACTGCCGGATTGTCAGTATTCACCTGAAGACGATTGCAGATACAAGCATTCGAAACGTCGTGAAAATCTTTTAAATCCATTAAGACGATGGACGTCCGAAACGAGAGTAATTAAGTTACCACATCGTCTACAACCTTCAAACAAACGTGGAGATAGATATTTTTTACAAGCTTTTATTTAACTTGCTTCGTTAGTTTGTCATTCTTTCCGGTTAAAAATGTTTTAATCCATTTTTGGAGCACTTGCCGATATTCGATTCGGCTGAAATTTGGCAGATGTTCATAATTCCGATGACAAGGCATTATAAAGTTTTTGTTAGTGAAAAAAACAAAATGGTGGCTCCAAGATGGCGGACGAGTTTTGTGATTATGGTATGATTCGATTCAAAATTGATATGTGGGGGTTTTCGGAGACGGAAATTGTGAATTTTTTGTCAAAATTCAAAAATTCAAGATGGCGGCTCCAAGAAGGCGGACAAGTTTTGTGATTATGGTCCGATTCGATTCAAAATTGGTATGTGGGGGTTTTCGGGGTCGGAATTTTGAATTTGTCAAAAAAAACAAAAAGCGCTCCAAGATGGCGGACAGATTTGGTTTATGGTCGATCGATTCAAAATTGGTATGTGGGGATTTTCGGGTCAGAGATTATGAATTTTTCTTCAAAATTCATAAAATCAAAATAATCGATGAAAGAAAATTGTATTTCGTGCATAAAATAATTTATTAATTTGTAGCAAAGCGCTTTCGACCGTTAGGTCATCATCGGTGCGTACTCGTCAGGTGTACAAGAAGCCAAAAAGACCATAAAACATCTCATGATCAATGAAAATTGTATAGGTTCACATAACATACATGTTAAAATAAGTATTCTAGGCCAGGATGACACTAGAGATTAACATTTTTCTCTTTTTTCTCATTTCTTGTAAGAAACCATTATTTTGGTGTGATAGCTGGACCCAAGTCTCCCACCAAAAGAATGGTTTCATACAAGAAATGAGAAAAAAGAGAAAAACTTTCAATCTCTAGTGTCATCCTGGCCTAGAATACTTATTTTAACATGTATTTTATGTAAACCTATACAATTTTCATTGATCATGAGATGTTTTATGGTCTTTTTGGCTTCTTGTACACCTGACGAGTACGCACTGATGATGATCTAACGGTCGAAAGCGCTTTGCTACAATTTAATAAATTATTTTATGCACGAAATACAATTTTCTTTCATCGATTATATCGATACGTGCACACAGTCACACTTTTCATTTTAAAATCAAAATGGCCGCTTCAAGATTGCCGATGATCTCTGTGTTTATGGTCCGATTCTATTCAAAATTGGTATGTGGGGGTTTTCGAGGTCGGAGATTATGAAGATGGCGGACGAGTTTTGTAATTATGGTCCGATTCGATTCAAAATTGGTATGTTAGGTAAAATTCAGAAATTGAAGATTGCAACTGCGAGATGGCGGATGAGTTAATCTTTAGATTAGTCCTCATTGAAGGACTAGATGTTAGTCCTCATTGAGGGACTAGATAGCTCAGAAGTTACAGGGAAAAAGCCTCATAATAACGATGCTCAAACAAAAATGCATAGATTAAGGCGTACTTGAGTACTAAAAAGCACAAAATAAAATAATTAATAAAAAATATTTTTAAAGACAAGCTTTTATTCAAATACACTAAAAAGTAAAAAATAATTGTTTTGGATGTGTGACGTAGGTTATTTCGTGAGTTATAGATTCAAAAGCTTGTCGCTTTTGTATTCGAACTGAAAACTTTCCGCGACAAGCTTTTGAATCTATAACTCACGTGATAGCATACGTCACACATCCAAAGCTATTATTTTTTATTTTTCAGTGCATTTGAATAAAAGCTTGTCTTTAAAATGGGTTTTTATTAATTATTTTATTTTAGTTAGTAAGTTATGAAAGGATATTATTTGACTCATTTAATTTGCAAAACTCGCTCACTTTGATTTGTTTGAAAATATGAACAGGATGTTCATAAAATCAAATGGAATCAAATAAGAGAGCAAATTTTCCCTTTCAGATTTTTTCTTTTACGTTAAGGTGCTTTCAAAATATCTATCAGATGTAGTTCAATGTCCAGCGTGACTTTAGCCGGGGAAGTAGTTGTTTTCTGTCAGATATTCACAAAGCTTGTATCGTGTTTTCAAATCACAGGAATATATTTCTATTCAATATTCAATTGAGAATGTTTCCCTTTTCAACGTGCATCGCTCACTTTGTTCGCTCGTTTTTGCAAATATTAAATTTGTCTCAAATAAAATAATCTTTTCATAACTGGTTACGTAAATAACTATATTGAAGCACCGTGTAACTACACTACTGGTAAGATAATTTTCCGAAACAAAACAAAAACATATTTCAATTATCTGTTGGTTTTCAGTCGAGTACCAACAATAATTCATGACCATTATCATCATCATTAGTGTTATAGCCCTAAGTGAGCCTTGGCTTTTGTAAACTTTCTCCGCGCCATTAATTCACTGCTTGCCAGTCAGTTTGCATTTTTTTCTGGCATCCCCGATTGCTTCGTCTATGCATTTCAGTCTTCCTCTCTGTCTTGTTCCAATTTGAGACAATAGAATTGTTTAAGTGGATATTGATCTTTAGCTCGTTTTATATGTCCTGCCCAACTGAGTTGTCTGATGTTGATTATAGCTATATAGCCATCATGCAAATCTTGCTATAGAATTGAGGATCATATTAAGTATAAATAACTCACCGCCTGACATTTTGCAGTGACCACCTCACCTTCATTATTATTTATTCATTAGTATGTTTGGACAAATTAGGAATTGAATTCCACCATTAATCTGTGTCATTCGAAATCATCAAGTCTCTGACATGAACTGTCAATTACGCAAGATGCCGATTTTTTCGGTGCGACTATATTAATTCATTCTCGTTTTTGTCATTATGATAATTTTTAGAGATGGATACAAGGTTGTTGGTACGCATTTATATTCTATAATATGTATTCATTCACGAACTAGACCCCATATCCTTATTTTGTTGGAAAATGTTATTCACAAACCAGTATGAAAGAACGTAACACTATCAATAATCACCTTGAATGTTGTCTAGGAAATGTTCGCTTTTTGATTGATATCTCTCCGTATTCTCCAAATCATTAGATTGAAATTCCTTTCACGAAACGGCCTGTCAGATGGAAATATGTCGATATTATAATATCTGAACCATAAACATTTTCTTCCGTTATGTTGTCTCAAAGGAATAGGTTTTTAAAGGTGGATTAAGACAACTTTTTTTTGCAATAGTAATAGCAATAGTACGTTGAGAGTTGAAACTGTTGGATCAAATGGTTTTATTTAGTCAACTATTTTAATTTTAGCAGTAACGATAACTTTTAGATCGCGACCTTTAATATTCCAACTGTCAAAATCTTATGGCTATCGCTTAAATATTGTCTACAATACGCATGTCATGACAACTAACAGATACTAATACATGTTTCATAGTTCCATGTCAATTTTTTTATCATAATTAAACTGCCGTCTGTGCTTTCCCTTTCGTTCATCTCTATGATCGCAATATAAACAAAACACATTTCAAATTTCAAATAGCCAAATAAGTTATATTCACTAGAATACAGAACTGAGCGAACTGTCACTTGTCATACGTGTCCTGTCATTCTTAAAGTTATTGCTAAATCTAAATTCGTTGTATAAAATAGGTTCAGTACATCATTATTCTAACGCTTATTACTATTTTTATTCCTATTGCTATTGCTAAAAAAAGTTGACTGAATCCACCTTTACACTGCAGAAAAACCATATATTTTGACAATGATGATGAATGTTTTGAATCTGATATGCCATCAGAAGTCAACTTGTATATTTTCAAATGATTATGACGTGCGCAGAAAACAATAATTAAAATAAATCATCTCAAAATGACCTTGAATCATGGGACCAGAAGTATATAATTATAAACATATTTTTTATTGAAAAGGTTCTGGATTCACTTCAACTAATTAGTTTCAACTGGATTTCATAAAAATTGCAGACGTCTCATCTTCAGGGTACATTTCTGCCAATCATGGTCCTCATAACTTGAAAGTACGCGTAGTATCAAAAATATTATCAATATGTCGTTTCATAGAGCTTCTTAAGACACAGAACTTCTATTTGAAGAGTTTTTCTCCAAGCTGTACACAAAAACTCGCTATTAATGTTACTGTTGGGGTTTGTTCGTTCGTGATATTTCTTTGACGCACATAACTATAACTCTTCCTCTCCCTAGAATATAATAAAAGCAACTGAATCTGTGACAACCATGGGCGCCGACTTTTCAAACTTTTAATGGAGTACTGGAATGGGTAAAGGTAACAATGATATTATGACGTCATTGAAAATACATACTTATTATTTTTTCTCATATCCATTGGCGTTCTAACCTTCGCAAGGTATGGTGAACGTATCCTGAAGCAAAATAACTTTTCTCTGGCTATATGTTGCGAAGGACATTGGAATAAAAAATCCAAATTTTGAGGAGTTCCAAACCAATATTTAATGGTCTTACGTATATAACTTTCAAGTCTTCGTAAGCAGTAGAATGATCGCTCCGCTGTACATAATGCTGTCAGAATTGTCATTAAACAAGTAATGAACTCACTTAGCATTTCACCTGTTACTAGACCATTGTTGTGATTTTGGAAAAAAAATTATAAATGATTCAGATTATTCCATAATCCTCTTGCTTAGTAATGTCAAGGAACATATCATGGTGTAGTTTGAAGCGTTCTTCGTCAAAATCGGACCCATAGAAATTGGTAACAGCCCTCACATCTTCTGATCCAGTAGCAACTACTCAAGGTTTGATTTGGTACTTTGAAAAATATCTGTACATATTTATCTTTTGGAATCTTAACACCATGCGCCGTTGAAGACGAGTCATCCAGATGACGAAAGAGTTTTCTTCTTCGAGGAAGAGCCAGCTGATCGATTTCAAGTTCTACGCACTTCTTTATTGTCCCGTACCACAAAAATCATCATGTTTTTGCTTTTGTAATGTTTTTTTCAAAATATCTGCTTTATGCGCAAGTCTCGGAATGAAGGGACGCTTTTTGAAGTTGAGCGTTCAATGTTTCTTATCTATCAAAAACCCTGACTGTCAGTCGGATGAAAAAAAACTTCTGAAACTCCAACATGTTTTTCAAAAGACCACCCAATTTGGCACCCAGGTTCCCTGCCCCTTTACTTGATTCGTTGAGAAACGTGAATAAATCCTGATAATTGGATTCCTTTACCTACAAAAAAATTATCAGGCATCATCGCATTGGCCAGAATGGTCGTAGCTTTTTGTTGTGCTTTATATCTGTTAAATTACTAGGTGATTCCTCTCCAGCATCTTTTCGCAGTTTCTTGAAGTCTGTAATTCGTTCAGGCGGATTTGAGTGGACAAGTTCTTTGCTTCTTGTTTTAGTCTCTAGCCCAGTTATTGTTCCACTTACACTACTTACATCATCGTAATATTGTCCTCTGCATTTGTGGAGATTCAGCGGAAACTTGATGAAATATCTTCAACAATTGTATACATATTATGTTTTGCCATCTGTCTGTGAGTACTTCAAGGTGTATTTGTTTTCTGCTCTCAGAAGACGCAATTGTCCGATATTCGACCTTTATTGGGTATGACATTCTCAGTGACGTTATAATTGCAAATAATGCATTTCTGTCCGTCTTCATTTTCAATGCTTTGGAATCATTTTAGCATTGTAAAATATTTGCGCCTGCTTCAACGGATTCAACAGCTAAGGAACAATTACAATGTAGCGAACTTCTTTCATGTACGCGAAGTCGTTCAAGAGCCTTTGATCAACTATTGAGTCCTTCGTTTGCAAGCGATATTTGTTCTGAACCAGAAAACTCAGGCAGTGCTGCTTTTTATTTCCTTGGAGGCTTTGACACATTGCAGAGGATTTTCCCTTCCTCGTTTATAATTCAAGTACTTCGAAAACGCCTACCAGAAGAATTTGTATTTTAATAATAATAACTTCATTGTTCCAAGAAACATTACATGTTTATGGTTATGGACTATAAACTATTTCTATTTCGGATATTACCGTTGCGCCACTCAATATATAAGGAGCATCAGCATCTAATGGTTTGATTTGTTCCTTGGCCTTGTTTGATGTGGATGGAAATAATATAGTAGCATCTTCTGATTGTTTTATTGACGTAGCCTGACTTGATGTCGATGGAACCGACTCCTTAGGTTTCTGATTTTTTCTAACTAAATATTTATCCATCACTCTTAATATCAATATCACAGAGTTCTAGTATAACTGAAACAAAACAATAAAAATATAGTATATTATGCAATGATGACGTGATGGTAGGTGTAATACACGAGCATGAAGTAAGATACGAAACGGGCCGTATAGTCCTGTAGAGGCAGTTGTAGATTATAGAATACGAAACCAACAAACGGAGCCTGGTTAGAACGTGACCTGCGTCGCGTGGCGTGGCTCTTCTCGTACGGCTGGATATTTTTATAGGTTGAGAAGGCAATGTTCTTGGGGAAGAGGAGATAAATCCCAAGTAGCATTTTTAGTTTATTTATTCGAGTCAGAAGCATCTTACATTATATATAACTTACAGTTAGGTATACAGATATTGTTTAATTAATCAAACTAAGTATGTCTTGCCCAGTACTGGGCGACGTCGATTGCGTTTGGTAAAGCTGACATCAGATCTTCGTGGGTGCATTGGGTGGGGCACAGCGGGCATTCGTACATGTGTGAAGTCAGCGGGGGGGCGCCACAGTCGCATAGGGTGGAGCTCACTGGGTATCCCCATTTGTTCAGGGTGACCCTAGATCTTGCAGTTCCAGTTCGGAGTCTATTCAGAGATTTCCAGACCTCCCAACTCTCCTCTCTCCCAGCAGCTAGGTTTTCGGATGGAGTCATCCAATGTTGGTCTTTGGTGGCTTTCCAAAAATCGATCCTAGACTTGTTCATTTGTTCCTGGAAATCTGCGGTGGTTGTTAGGAAGCTATTTCTTGACTTTAGTCTCTGGTATGCTGGTTGCAGGCCATATAGAGGGTGCCGCTCAGAAGTTGACGATTTAAGTCTTTCCTTATAGGTTGCAGCTTCTCTTCGGGCAGCAGGCGGGGCTACCCCCTCCAGATGGTAAACTCTATCCAAGGGGATGGGTTTCAGGCATCCTGTAATAAGTCTACAACTCTCATTCAGCGCAACATCAACTTGTTTGGCGTGTACTGCGTGTACGCCACACGCCAAGCATTTTTAGTGGAAGGAAAGTAAGATACACAGTTCTAGCACGTGGTGGCTACTAAAAGGGGTAACACTTTTTTGGTGGCCACTACGTTCCGATATACGTTCCTGGATCTCAGATAACCACACTCCAACCACGTTGTGGACACCTGACAAAAACGTGGATTTGTAATGATCGACTCTAGACACGTTAACAACTGACTGTTCTTGTGTAATTGATATGTAGCACGATCTCTGTCCTGCAATATATTTTTATAATAAATGTTCCTCATTCTACCATTTTGCCTTATTCATTTCTAATACTCGATCGACTATAAGTATAAGTTTACATAACATAGAAACACGTGAGTAAGTATATTGAATTTGAATACTTCTGATGGGGATAAAATTAAAGCGATTGAAAGTTTACTGGGAAATATGAGGGTTGTATGCGCTATCTGAATCCTGTTTATTTAAGGAAAACATTATTGTTTTGGAACTAACTCGCCTTTGAAATTATGTACTTAAATCCATCAAACATTTTTTTATCAATCTTGGTTACTTAAAACCAATACTTACTGAATAAATTTCTACTTTTGATGCAGTACTGACGACAAATAAATCTGTATTGAATGTTTCGTTCATTTCTCTAATAACGGCGATCCAGAATATTCCTGTAAATTTGTCGGCTTCTGGGAGAATATAAGTTAAAAGTGACAGAAACTGAAAATATACCACTCTAAAGTCCTCCCATCATAAAGTGGCCAGTGGAACTAACTTATTAACTTTTCCACCATAGAAAGTGGCCACGTCGCAGGCCCATGACTCACCACTTCAAAGTTATAACCTGAAATTTACAATAGGTCTTATACCCTTGAAAGTGGCGAACACGTCGCGGCTATTATAACCTGCCACTTCAAAGTTATAACATCGAAATTGCGGGTACATGTCCATTAATTGTTAATAAAGGACATGTAGCAAGTATGGTGGATTCATGCAGCTCAATTAATAATTATCAAGTATTGAGTAACAATTATTAATTAACAAGCGAGATAACAAGTAATGAAAATAATGGCATTGATGCAAATTGAATTAACAATAAAAGTATGAATATTGAGAAGGCGCACAAGTCAGAGATCTGATCTATTTAAATTAACCTTTTTATACAAAATCAAGAGAAATATTGAAAAGGCATAACCCATTTCATTTTGAATGAATATCATTCACGTTGTAGTGACTTTCATTGAATACGAACTTATGGAGATAGCAAGAACGAGCCAACCATCACCACATATCACAATCAAGTGTCTGTCACATTGAAGGGTTGATGGAAGATACTAAAACGTCTCCGAAACTATAATACCCTATTGAAAGTGAGTGTGACTTCTGAGTGATATTTAAGTGGTACAGGAGTTACCGCAACGGTTATTTTCCACTTTCAAGTTTTAAAACCTTCAAGGTGATTCTGCTTAGTGGCCATAATGTTTCAGTCCCCTTAATTAACATTAATAAGTTATAAAACTGTGGAGTGGATACCTTAGATGGGAAATACGTGACTACAACCATGCAAATATAAAATTTTCGTTATTTTTATTATTACTATTCATATACAGGATGGCCCAAAATAGGATTTACAAATGAGTTCTGTTTTTTTAAACGCCAAACCCCATTTTTGTTACATTTTTGGATTCGCCACTGAATTGTCGATATAGCGCAGACTTATCTGCAATCGTTTTTGACTTATGTGTCAAAGTAGCGTCGTGCATAGTCCCACAGTAACATTCATAACTTCAGAACCATTCAAGATAACTTAACCAACTATTTTACAGGCTTTAACGCATGTTTCGAAATGCAGGCAAATTCGGAATCGATGTTCCATTGCCTACTACAATTTTTTGAAAATGACAAATTATAAATGGCAATAACTCGACTTTTTCAAATGCAACACATATATTAAATTTCATCATTTAATGGCATTTTTCAAGAGTTTTTTTTCGAAATATGGTTTGTGGGGTCTACTTTGTAAAGTTTGCGAGATTTGTTGCAAAATACGAAATTTTGATGGTTTTTTTCGGGAAAAAAAAGGAATCAAGTAGGCCGCTGTCGACAAATTATACACATCCATGTACTTTCAATAACTGTACCCGTCTAATAGGCAAGTTGACTAAATTTGAAAAATTTGTTAAGTCTTCTTTTTATACCTATATATTTTACCAAAAAAAAAAATTATTTATTTTCGAAAAATCGAACATTTACATTATGTATTTTGCGTTATCAATAACCAATTTGAATTTACCTTGAAAACGCTCAAGACTGTCATGACGTCTTGAATGACATCACGCCGTGGGAAACAAACAATCATCTCTGTAACAAAAATGGGGGTTGCCATTTAAAAAAACAGAACCTAGTTGTTTATCTTATTTTGGGACATCCTGTATATAAATAGGAATAATTTTTGGAATGTGTTTCATTGTCGGGCCTATCGCTTGAAGAAAAATCAAGTCGATAGTTTGGATACAAAAAATGCCAGGTCAGAACGTCATCGATTTTTGTAATTATGTTAATTTTGGAACATTAGAAAAGAAACTAAAAATATCCACGATATTTCATTCTGATGATACGTAATGGAAAATTGTTTCTTGTTTTCATCGTACCTTTTGTTATGAGTTACATTTGCCCGTTTTCATATCTGATTTGAGAAACTTTTATAGTGTGCCCTTTAAGAGATACTGAATTTTATTTTCTTTTACAGAACTTTCAAACATGGATCAAGGAACCTAGATCAGGATGATATTCATGACACTACATCACATGAAACTAAACGTCACGTCGGCTGCAAACGAAAAATAGACAGTAATAGAGCACCGGACAAAACAGAAAAATGCCTACAGTAATTTCGAAATTCCTCCAGAAAGGAGAAGCAACTTTCAACGCGAACAGAACTGTTATATCTGGGGCACTTATAGCAACAACCCTCTTCACTTACGCTTACAAAGTTGGCTATCCTTTCGTGGATTCACTCATTCACAAGACAAACAAGGAAACCCTCAGTTTGAACAATAATCTAGTCAAAAATAACAAACCACAAAAAAATGGAGTTGTGAAGAAAAAACCCAAGGGAAGGTTTAGGAGCAATATACCCAACTTGAACTTGGCATTTATTTTACAGTTCATTAAGTTAGTTAGGATAATGATACCCAGTTTATTTTGTACTGAGATAGCCCTATTAGGATCACATACGATGTTCTTGTTTTTGAGAACATTCCTTAGTATTTACGTAGCTAATTTGGAAGGAGCGATTGTGAAGTACATTGTGAGGAAGGAACCGAAAAATTTCATTAGGCAGTTGGGGAAATGGTTTGCAGTCGCTATCCCGGCAACTTTCATAAACAGCATGATAAGGTAAGGAATTTCAGAGTTATTCTGTTATTGTTGCAAGCTAATTCGAAGTTACTACCGTATGCTGTCCTGGTGCCTACCCCTTTAGGCCCAAATCGCGCCCGCCAGAATCGTACAGGACTTTTCCCAGTCGAGCCTTATAATTAATAATTTCAAAATTTACATTCAATTTGAGATATCTGCCTGACTGGGGATCGAACCCGGGAGCTTCGGTCACCTAATGGTCTTTCACCTCGCCATGACAAGACTTTCTGGGTGGGAAGAGAATTACAATAATCTTTCTTTAATTTTTGAGCGGACAATCGTTTGTAAGGCATTAGGAAAAAACTTGGGCATATTCGAAACAAATAAAAATTCATATTTTCCAAACATTCCGATGTATCACACTCGGAGTGGGTAGGGCCGTAGGAAATAAATTGAGAATAAAAAAAATATATTTTGCAAACGGAGCGATGTATCACATTCTGAATGGATAATGAATGTTCATGCCACCTTTCTTCTTCAGCTTTTGGGGTAGAATCGTTTGTTGGCAGTTTAAGAAAAAAATAAAAATTTATATTTTCTAAACAGAGCGATATATCACACTCTGAGAGGGTAGAGAATGTTTTTACAACCTTCTGTCTCTTCTTTCTGAAAGCAGATTTGTTCGTAGGGCCGTAGGAAAAAATAATTGAGAAAATAAAATAGTCAAACGGAGCGATGTATTACATTCTGAGTGGATAGAGAATGTTCATACAACCTTTCTTCGTCAGCTTTTACAGGCAGAATTGTTTTTTAGAGCCGTAGGAAAAACGTTGACAATATTCGAAAAAAATCATATTTTCCAAACGAAGCGATGTACTTATCACATTCTGCATGGTTAGAGAATGTTCATACAACCTTTCCTCGTCAGCTTTTGCAGGCAGAATCGTTTGTAGAGCCGTAGGAAAATAGTTGAGAATTGAATATTTTCTAAACTGAGTGGATAGAGAGTGTTTTTACAACCTTTCTTCTTCAGCTACTGGAGACACAATCGTTTGTAGAGCCGTAGTAAAAAAGTTGAGAATAAAAAAAAACGGATCGATGTATCTATCACGTATCTATCACATTCTGAATGGATAGATAATGTTTTTTTTTCGAAAATTCACAACTTTTTTCCTACGGCCCTACAAACAATTCTGTCTCCAGAAGCTGGAGAAGAAGGGTTGTATAAACATTTCTCTCACTCAAGTGGATACATCGCTTTTTAGAAAATATGTTTTTTCCCAAATGTTCAAAAGCTGAATGAAGAAGGTTCTATCTCTATCCACTCAGAAGTTGCTCCGTTTGGAAAATATAATTTTTATTTTTTTAAAAGAAAAATTATGAACATTCTCTACCACTCAGAATGTGATATATCGCTCCGTTTGGAAAAATTAAATTTTATTTTCTTCGAAAATTCCCATCTTTTTTCTTACGGCCCTACAAACGATTCCTCCTCCAGGACCCGAAGAAAAAAGTTTCTATACACATTGTCTACCTACTCATAGTGCGATACACCGCTCTGTTTGGAAAATATAAATTTTTATATCTTTCGAAAATTCTTAACTTTTTTCCTACGGCCCTACAAACGATTCTGCCTGCAAAAGCTGTAGAAGAAAGGTTGTATACACATTGTCCACTCACTCATAGAGCGATACCCCGCTCTGTTTGGGAAATATGAATCTTATTTTTTTTCGAATATGCCCAACTTTTTTCCTACTGCCTTACAAACGATTGTGCGCTCAGAAATTAAAAAAATATTATTCTCTTCCCTCCCAGAATGCTTTTCAAAATACGAATAATCTCCTAATTTTGAAAAATAATTTCCACCTAATATATTCCATATCATTTTTCTATTGCGCGATCATTTGGTTACCTACTTCCTACTTAGTTTGAAGAATAAGACGCTGAAGAGATGCGAAAACTGATTGAAAACTCAGAACGCTTGCAATTCAGGCGTGGATACGATAGGACCACGCGGTTTTGCCAGATCGAAAACCGTGGCTGATTTCACACCCGCCAAAATGAACCGTTTTTGAGTTATTCCAGTTTTTCTAGAAAAACTGACAAATGCAGCCTATCGAACATAAGCCATTTTCATGTGAACTACAATTCTTAGTGATATGCAGTGACTGAATCAAGAATATTGAAGGTTGAACAGATTACTAACCACTGAATAATTTACAGCGTGCGCAAAAAAGTTGGTTCAGAAAGTTAATGAGAAACATTGAACATCTCAATTTTTCAAATAGAACCCCATTTTCCCCCATGATTCAATTATATTGTGGAAATGAGCCATAGGTCTGATTTACTTCCCTATATCCAAAACCCATCATTTCGAAGATACTCCATAATAACTTAACTCTGCATATTATCTGCTTGAAATTTTGATTTGCTGTGCATATCTACCGATAAATGAAGTGAAGTTGTGAAGTGTTGGAAAAATGGCGTCCAAAAACAGTTTTTCGACTCATTTGACAATGGAAATATTATGTAATAAATTAAACTAGAGAACATTTCCTATAATTTATGTTCTAACGTTTTTTTGTAAAATGAATAGTTTTAGCGTACGAGTGCTGCAAACCAACACACATCTATATTGAATCATCAGACGAGTTTTGAATTGATGCGAAACTTGATGGAAATTGGAGTAGACTTTGCGGCCCTCGTACGCTGAAACTATTCATTTTACAAAAAACGTTGGAAGATAAATTGTAGGAAATTTCCTCTAATTTAATTTATTACATAACTATTTTCATCGTAAAATGAGTCGGAAAGATATTGTCAAAAAACTGTTTTTGGGTACCATTTTAACAATATAGCGTTGCGAGCGGCAAAGTAACGAGGTGGCAAAGTAAAAATCCAAAAAAAGCACGTCAAAATCTATAAAAATACAAATTTTCAAAACTTCCGGAAAACTTTCCAGGTGAAACTACCAAATGATTGGTGAATATTCCATTTTTGGTCAATTTTGCTTCGTCGCTCCATATAATGTCACTCACAAATTGGTTATTTCCGTGATTCTTGATAATGATGAACTATCCAAAGTTTACTCTCTCATAGTCGGATAGTTTAGGCCATGAACTAAATTATGAGAATAAGGATGCCATTTGTGTTTTGCCAATATTCTCTGTATGGACATTTTATTTAATCCCAACTCTCGTGAAGTATCTTTCAACAATGCTTCTGGAAAAGCTTCGAAGTACCAAGCACTGTAATTTCATTTTCTTCCACCATCGTTTAAGTTTTAATAATCTTTCTCTTCAAGGATCTATAGTTCGTTAGATTGAATATTAATCTTCTGATCATGTCTGGAGTTGGTTTTGGAATTCCTGGATATCTTGTAGCAAAAGTATCACTTGTTCTTGTGAAAACCCTACTACATTCGCAATAAATCACTAATAAATTAACGAAATGTTGATTATTATACCCAACATGAGACATATTGCACGGATGATGAATCTGACAGTAAACAACTTCAAATCATTTGTCGGTAGATATGCGCAGCTTACTAGAAAAATCAAAATTTCAGGCAGTTAATATGCAGAATTAATAATATTATGGAATATGAAAGTGGGAAATTATTGTCCGAGAGAAATCATGAAAGAGGAATTTGTGGCATAATGGACAGATTATTAAATCAAAGAAAAAAATCCTCCTCAAGTGGGAGTCGAACCCACCACCTTATGTTTTCTAGACATATACTCTAACCGCTGAGCTATCGAGGACATAGGAATCGACACACACTCGCGAATACTTTACCTCCATAATTTAATGTGCATGTTGGAATGAATCGCAAATCGAACGTACTCATCAATGGCCGTCGAGACCCGATACCTATTCACTCCAACATCATCGTCGCTTGACGATTTCAGTAGAAGATCTAGGAAGATGATCTCCAACCACTGATAAGATTTAGCCAAATATATAATGTGAAAGTGGGAAATTATTGTCCGAGAGAAATCATGAAAGAGGAATTTGTGGCAGATTATTAAATTAAATTTCTTTAATTAAATTGAATTTAAATTTCTTTAATTTAATAATCTGTCCAGTATGCCACAAATTCCTTTTTCATGATTTCTCTCGGACAACAATTTCCCACTTTCACATTATATATTTGGCTAAATCTTATCAGTGGTTGAAGATCATCTTCCTAGATCTTCTCTGAAATATCAAAATAATCTGTCCAGTATGCCACAAATTCCTTTTTCATGATTTCTCTCGCACATTAAATTATGGAGGTAAAGTATTCGCGAGGGTGTGTCGATTCCTATGTCCTCGATAGCTCAGCGGTTAGAGTATATGTATAGAAAACATAAGATCGTGGGTTCGACTCCCACTTGAGGATGCTTTTTTCCTTCAATTTAATAATCTGTCCATTATGCCACAAATTCCTTCATCATGGAATATCTCAGAAATTATGGGTTTTGGGTATAGGGAAGTAAGAACTAGGGCCGGGCTCATTTTCATAATAGAATTGAATCACGGGAAGAGAAAATGGGGTATCCATCTGAAAAAATTCAGATTTTCAATGTTTTTCATTCACTTTCTGGACTCACTTTTTTGCCCACCCTGTGAATTATTTGGTGGATATGATAATGGAGAGTGATCCGTTCAACCTTCAATATTCATGATTCAATAACTGCATATCACTAAAAATTGTAATTCTCATGAAAATGGCGTATGTTCGATAGGCTGCATTTGTCACTTTTCTAGAAAAACTTGAATAACTAAAAAACGGTTCATTTTGGGTATAGGGTATGATACATGAATTTAAATCGGATTCATGAGAGGAATCCAATTTAGTGTCTCATTGAAAATAACAAAGGGGATGACAATAACGAAAATATTTTAGTTGGATTCTTAATGTTTTTTTCACCGCCTCTACAAATTTTCAGAATCATGATACCTACTTTTAGTTTTCTATGTATAGATCCCGTCAACTTGAATGGGTTGAAATCGGGAGTTATGCATTTTGAGCACCTTTTGGTGTTAGGTCATTATCGGTTTGTTTTTGTTGGTTAAAAGTGTAGTTCTAAAATAATTCGTTCATTTCGTGTTATAGTACAACGAAATGTTTAATTTTTTCGGTTTTATAAGCTTGTAACTGATCAGACTTGGTATTGAAGTAAAGTATAGATCAAAGTTATTTTGCACTGTTTATTCCGCTCGAAGAAGTTAAACCTGAGTCAGGACCGGATTAGTTTTGATATAAATATTTTAATTAAAATTTAAAAATAATAAACATGAAGTTATAGAGAATATTTTAATGTGCCATAATGTCCCAAAATAAATATAATATGATAACTATTTTATGGGTATTGGAAGTCAAAAACGCCATATGGAAATACAGAAAAAGAGAGATAATAAAACTTTATTATTATGATTTTTTCTACGGCTATCAAAAATAATATTCTCATATGCTACGGCCCCACTAAGGTAAATGTCTAACGCCCATTACAGCAATAATTAAGGCGTGAAAATATTGCCTAAAATATCGCGTGAAATAGAGTGACTACACTAGGATTTAGCGTCTAATGCCAATAAATTATACGTTGAAAATATAATTCCGAAGTGGAGGTTGAAGCTGCTTCGTTATGTTATTTCATGAGTGTCAGTTATTATTATATGAATCTTTTGCATTTGACCGAAGCGACACCAATACTTAAAATAACATGGTTCACTTTGAAACAATTCGTGAAATTCGAGCGCTTTTGTTGCGCTCATGTTGCACACTGATAAACGTAAGTGGCCACTACACCATTAAATATCGCTTTAAATCTCTCTGATGGGCCAAAAAAGGCTGCCACCCTAGCTATCGCCTAATGCCATAATGAATGCCGTTGTAAAATTATCGCGATAAAGGCCGATTCCCATCCAAGCAGCATTGAACAGCGCCTCGCAGTGCGGCGCATCGAAATGATGCTTACAATTGTCTGCTTGCAATTAAATGATACCGTTCTCACCTAAGCAGAGCGCCGCAGCACAGCGTTGAAAAATTCTGCGCAGGTGGAAAAGGCATGTGAAAATGCTGCTGCGCGTTGCGCTGCGCTGCGTTGCGACGCGCTACTCGATGCGCCTTAGATGGGAATCGCAGGGCAGAAAAATGCTGTTTACAATTGTCTACATGTAATTAAATGATACCGTTTCCACCTAAGCAGAGCGCCGCAGCTCAGCGCAGCGCTGCACATCGTAGCAAAGTGTTCAGGTGGGAATAGGCATGTGTAAAAGCTGTTACGCGCTGCTTAATGCTGCTTAGATCTAAGCAGCATCGAGCAGCGCCTCGCAGCGCGGCGCAGCACGTAGCAGCTTTTTCACATGCCTATTCCCACCTGTGCAGCAATTTGCAGCGCTGTGCTGCGACGCTCTGCTTAGGTGAGAACGGTATCATTTATTCAATTACATGCAGACATAATGCCATAATGTGAATAAAGATGTGACAGTAATATCAAAATTCAATATGGCGACAACCAGACGCCATATTGTGACAAAATTCAATATGACGAAAACCAGACGCCATATTGTGAATAATCCTAACTAAAAAGTGTAAAATAAAAAAAGGAAATTAAAAAAATTATAAAAACCCGCCTGCGTAAAAAGTGAACTGGAAACAAGATGACCAGAAAATATTTTCAGAAAATTATGTATGTAAACAATCTCACGCAGTCGGAGACAATAATATATCTTCATTAAATTAAAGAAGATACCTCCGACTGCGTGAGATTGTTTACAGTATTGATTTTAATAGTTAACCTCTTAAAACATAATGTTCTGACAATATTTTCTAGTCATCTTGTTTCCATCTTTTTTAAAGTTCACTTTTTACGCAATCGGGATTTTTTATTTTTTAAATTTACTTTTTCTTCTTCTAGTTTTATTCGTCTTGGGAAGTTTAGGATGTGGGATAACTTAAAGTTGGGTAAATTTTCCTCTATTAACTCATATGCTCTCAGGTATAGTGCACTGGAGTTGCGCAATAGGATGTGGATGAAGGTTTCGTCCTTCTCTTGGCAGAATGTGCACTCTGCTTCCTCTACTAATCCCTGTTTCTTCAGTGGCATGTTAGGATTCCTGTTAGTATTCTGAGTTCGTTTTTGCTCAAAGTGATCAATTCGGTAGATCTTTTGTGGTTGTGAATTCCCAGAAGTTGAATTGTTTCATACTCGAACTTGGTCTTTTCTACTCTTTTTGATGGTATATACATTCACTAATCATCATCTAATTTTGCTTGTTTTTTTATATTTCATATCGAGATATAATTTTTTAACGAAATTGAGTGGATAACGTATTCCAACTCGAATGTAACCTCCCATTCAATGACATGGATTTCTTATAGAATGACCGAAACCTACTAGCGTGTCATTACATAAACGAAGGTAATACGTAACATTTCATGTTCATTAGAAACGCTACAAAACGCACAATTATATATTACGTTTGTACTTGTGTTTGCTATTTCTTTCTACATGTGAAAAATTGGAACTAATTTTTTGACGATTAAATACGAAATCATCATTTCTCAATACTTAGAACAAAAGGGGAACCACTTTAGCTATTGTGTAACAAAGAACGTTGATGAGGTTGATGACTCAATCCTATTTCAGAAATAAAAATCATATTAATTCCTAATTGTACTTTTGATGAGGTAATTGATCCACCAGAAAACAATATGTCAACTTTAACATTTGTACTTATCTAGACAGATGATTATTAAGTTGAGTTTGGTGATGGTCCAATTAGTTATATTCTTCCCGTCATCAGTTTACACCCATTACACATTGAATTAAAACTGTAGTATTCAGTTTTGGTCTATATTTTATTCTTCGGTTGTAGTAGTAGTAGTAGTAGTAGTCGATTATTTTTCGAATTTTTTGTTACCTGAGGCTGAAGGTTGGTTCAAATCGTTCTGCCGAACAGAGTTTCGTCGTAGATGAACTAATAGGGTGGTAGTACTATAATAGAAACTGAGATAATAATAATAATAATAATCATTTATTTTCCAAAAGATAATTTACAAAATTATATAGGAATAGTCAAGTCGATGAAGACAAAAGTATCAAGAGAAAAATTCTCCCACACTATAAAAACATTTTTCTTGTAAAAAGGATCTAAGTCTACTTTTAAACACAGGAATATTATTACTGTTTTTGATCAAATCTGGTAAATGATGGAACATTTTAGGGCCAAGATAGTTTGGGGAGTCGGAAGTTAGTTTGAATCTTGCGGATGGAACATGTAACAATTCTCGGTTCCTTGTGTTCAAATTATGAATATTGGCATTCAGTAAAAAATAGTTTTTGTTCTGGAATACAAATACACATATTTCATATATGAGCATACAAGGCAATGGCAGAATATGGTATTGCATAAATATTGCTCAACATGAGAACGTGTTTGCCACCCTAGCTATACTTCGAACAATACGTTTCTGTACAATAAACACATTTTTAGACATTGAAGAGAGGCCCTAGACACTCACGCCGTACCTCAGTCTAGAGTCCACCTGAGCATGGTACAAACTTAGCAATTAATCTATTTCCAGTACAAAACGTAGATTCACAAAGAGGTATATCAAGGAGTTCAATTTTGAAATAAGTTGTTTACAGTGAGCTTTCCAGTCCAGAAACTGATCAAAATGAACACCTAAAAATTTTATAGGATCATGATGTATGAGAAGCGGTCTTAAACATAACTCTTTCTTCGCCAATCACTTCCTCATACCTATTTATTGATTTCACACTATTTACAATCTATTTCCCAGTTTTAATCATAGAGTTATACGGACTGATCTCTTCAGGAAACTGGTGATTCCGATCTATTGAAATCGCGCCTGTTATAATTACAGATATATTATGCATACAAAATAAGATGTATGTACAAATTTGATATTACGTTAGCAATGTAATAATAATAAATAATAAAGTTTATTTACCAAAAGGTATCAATAATAAACATGAGCCAATGAAAACGTATGAATAAACTGGGGAACCACAGAAGCTGACAGTTTCAGCTTGTACATGGTGTGGGGGGTTTCTATTCTATTATGGGTTTATGATCATAAAGTTTGGTGAATTGTGGTGAAAATATTAGTAAATGCTGTGCAATATGATAAAATGAAAAACAAATTATGAGTATAAACAGGCTGATAGATAATCTTAAAGTATATATAAAAAAGGGGAGGAACTCAGTTCACGTTAGTATGAATATATATATATATATATATATATATATGTATATATATATATATATATATATACACACATACACACACACACATATACACATATATACACATATATTTATTTACCCAGAAGTAGATAGCAAGAAAAGTTCATTATAAGAATAGATTAAAAGTACAAATGTCGAAAGTGCAGAACATTTTATTGACTTCTGAGACCTACTAGGAAAATCACCAATACTAGGAAAATCACCAAAAGGCAAACCTTGTGAGAAGGGAAAATTGTCTAGAGAGTCCATGGGTCTCGTTATGTAGATAAATAAAATTGTGAATTGGGGTTGTGTTGGAAAATATGAAAAGTGCAAGAAGAATTTGTAGGGTAATTATTTCTATGTATAACACGGAACATCACCCATTATTGTCTATGTACGTCACTTGTATTATATTGTTACGGAAACTGGGGTTCGTGGTGATTAAAATACAAAACTTATGATTTTATTTCATGAAACAATAATGAACACCCTCCTGTTGAGAGCCTTTATGTAGAAGCTAATGAACCACCCCTTGAAATCAGAAGACAATCATTGAAGATATCTGCCAACAAAAATAACCCACTCTATGATTACATCTTACCAAGCCACCAAAATGCTCCACAGAAAGAAAATACCCGCATCCCTGACCCATTCAGCATAAGAATAAAGAAATACGGTCTCGAGGACTTGATTTCAGCACCACTTTACCTGTCTTCAATATGACACAACCACCCTGGTTAACGGATATGCCATCCTGCAATACCTCCCTCACTCATTTCCCAGAGACCACAACCCCCAGTCTAAAAATCCTCAAAAAATACCACGAAATAGAAACTGAGTTCCACGGACAAAACATAATCTATACAGACGCATCTAAGGCAACTGGAGATGAACGCGTGGGAGCAGCCGTTATATCAAACAATGAAACACACAGTTACAGCTCACCACCAAATTGCAATAGCAAAAGCCGTTGAAATATCAAATAGCCTTGATACTAAAGAAACAGTAATTTTCACTTACTCTTTGAGTTCAATACAAGGAGTCAAACAACTGGCGCCCCGAACATACCGTACTTCAATCGATTAAAGATGATACACCAACTGAAATCCCGAGGAAAGACCTCAAAATTAGTGTGGATTCCTTCACACACTGGAATACCCGGAAACGAGAAAGCCGACAAAGCCGCAAAACAAGCTATCACAGATCCGACCGCTATTAGAGTAAATACTATCCCGTACGATAATATGAAAGCTGACATTAAAAAGTACATCAAAGGCGTATGGCAGGATAGATGGAAAGAAACAGGAACTGACAACAAGTTATACGAACTAAACCCCAATCTTGATCCCACCCAGCATAAAGGACTAAGCAGAAAACACCAGGTCACTCTTTCAAGGCTCCGAATTGGACACACAAGATTAACCCACCAACACCTGTTTCAACAAAGTGATCCAGAGACATGCTATATTTGTGACAGAGTCCTCAGCGCGAAACACCTACTTTTAGACTGTCCACTGTATCACCAAGAAAGAGTTGCCGCCAACCTGTCCAACGACCTACGAATCATTCTCAACCTGGAAAATGTGGAAAATATAGTTTCGTTTCTGAATAGAACAAGTATATTGTATAAAATTTAGAATGTATTGTTAATATATTGTAACCCGCTAATAACCGAAATGGTTGAAGCGGAAAATAGGAAAAAAAATAATGAACTTCCACAATTAAATAACTCAATTTGAATTCACCCCTAAAATATAGCACGCACATCACTGGACTCTGGTTAATTTGCTTCATTCTAACTCACTCCTTTAGCGACTCCGTTGTTTATGAGGTCTTTAGCACCTAGAGCATTCGCAGCAGCCACTACTCGAGATTCCTCGATCATCCAGAGTCTTCCCTCGGCACTTTCCGGAACCTCGTTACGTCAGTGAGCCAGGATGCAGGGGCGTAACATATTATTCACAAAGTGTGAGTTAATTCAATTTTTGATTCTACATACCCAGGGAAGGTTCTTAGCCTATGTTTTTTTCATTTGATACGAACATTTAGGATTATTACATTGTGGACCTCAACAATTGCATAACCTCAATACGGGAAACGTAGTGGCACGTTTCGTGAGAAATATAGCTCGGAAAATTACGTGTTACTGTGTTAATTATTTGGCATTGATTACGGTGGTCGGTGAAGATCGGAAGTTCATAGGTTAAAATCCTATATATGAGTGTTCATATCTGTTTCAAGACGATTCATTGGTAAAAGGGATAGACCTGATATTCGGAGAATGCAATAATATTTGTTAGTGCCAGTTTTCAGCTGAAAGATTTGTATAAGTTTCTCACACCATCAAAAGAATTGTAGGTAACTTGGAATAAATATTACACAGTACTCGTTCAAATTGAGGATTTATAAAATTACTTTAATATGAATTTTTATTATAGGCCGAGTCAATAAAAAAATAACAGTTTTCATAGCTTATTCGAAGTTGAGAAATTAGAACTAATCAAGGATGACTATTTCCCTTTCTCAAAGCTGAAAGAGTGGTAAAACTTCATTCAGGAAATTTATCAATATAGTTCAAATACAAACCATAAAACTTGCAGATGGAAGTGAAATGCGACGAGTTTTGTCGAAACCATGTTTACTTCATGTTAACCATAGTCAAAATAAATGAACAGTCAAGAAAGCAAGTTAATATTGCATTGTCATCCAGTTCGGAACTTTTTCTGAAGTTTCAAGTCTCGGTTAGTTTAAAATCGATTGCAAGATTTGTACCGAACGGACAAACAACGAAAGCAAGCTAATATAAACGAGATAAAATAGAAAGAAATATTGAACATGATTTCGTATAAAATAAACAGTTTTCATTCTATAATTTAGTAGATATCAAAATAAATGTATTTTCAACTCTTTCAATCTTTTCCACGTCCTATTAATGGATTTGTGATATTGTCATTTTATTATTCTCATTTATACAGGGTGTTATGTAAGAAGTGTCCGATATTTTACAGGACGATTCCTCAGTTATTTATAAGGTGAAAAGTTCATATAAGCATGGGTCCGCAAGGCCTTCATTTTTTATATACAAGGTGTTGAAAATTTATTTTTATTTTGGTTTTTCGTAAATAATTTTAAAATAATGTCGATATTTGGACGAAAATTGGTATTTGGGGATTTTTTAATATGAGAAATTCAAATTTGATCTTAGTTTGGCCCTTAATTGTAGGGGCGCCGCCTACAGGTCTTTGTCTCTTTTGGGGAGTCACAACTTTGTCGTGCATGTATGTATCACATTTTCTAGAGAAAAATCGATTCCTCTATCATTTTTACAATTAAGGGCCAAACTAAGATCAAATTTGAATTTATCATATTAAAAAATCCCCAAATACCAATGTTCGTCCAAATATCGACATTATTTTAAAAATAATTCACGTAAAACCAAAATTAAAATAAATTTTCAACACCCTGTGTACCAAAAATGAAGACCTTGCGGACCCAGGCTTATATGAACTTTTCACCTTATAAATAACTGTGGAACACCCTGTATAATACCATTATTTAGTATTATTCAAAGTTTTATATCTACATAAAAATAACAAATAGAAGAAAGAGAAAAATAAAGGAAAGGAAGAAATATATTTATACAGTGTGTCAAATTTAAAAAAAGTTATCCAAACCCGTTTCGAGGCAAGGTCGGAGGAACCAAAAGAGCATTCTTATAAGCGAACGTTGATATCTTCACCCCCTCCACCCCATCAAACCCCACTTCAAAATTTCAAATGGCAACCCTCCATGTGTGATACATCATTGGAAAGCTCTTTGAAAATGCTTTCTAGTGGTACCCAATGTTGGGGGAATGTTATTGTCAAAAATACTCAAAAAAAATCAGTTAATAAACATTCCATCTAATACTTTTTCTTATTATTTATTGACCTACGGAAAGCATTTGATACTGTAGACCATAAGTAGTTACTGAAGGTTCTAGAAATTATTGGTTTCAGAGGAACTCCATATGAGCTTATGAAGGACTACCTTACAAATCGGAATCAGAGAGTTAAAATAAACTGAAAATGTAGCGAAGAACGAGTTCTCAAATATGGAGTGCCGCAGGGTACAGTCTTGGGGCCAATATTGTTTGTAATATACATCAATGATGTATTCAACATTCAGACTTGTGGAGATCTAGTGAGTTTTGCAGATGATACTGCACTCATCTTCGCTGGAAACACTTGGGAAGCACCAAAAGAAATAGCGGATCGAGAAATGAAAAACCAATTCCAATCTCTCAAAAGTAAACTTTTGACAGTGAATTTATTCAAATCCCACTATTTGCCCTTCACTTGTCTTTCTTCAAATTTGCCATCTTTTGATAACTTAACGACAACCAATGATAACTGTTCATGCAAAAAAATTCAAATCCAATGTGAGAAAGAAATCAAATATCTAGGAATATACCTAGACCCTCACCTGAAGAGGAATGTTAATGAATCCTATGAATAAAAAAAAATTGATCATTGTTATGGAGATTCAAATATCTGAAACAAATTTGTATCGTAGATCAATTGAAAATTGTATATAATGCACTTGTTGAACCACATATATATATATATATATATATATATATATATATATATATATATATATCGGGACACCCTATATATGCTCAATATTGAAAGCTCGGGTTGAACCGCTTCTAGAAATTTGATAATTATCTCTATCAAATTTCTAGACGCGTTCCAAACTTCAATATTCAGAATAATCATGACCGCGGAAACCTATTTTAAGATTTTCCATACAAATGTACGAAGTATTGCTGAAAGTATAGATGAAATGTTTATATACATGAGCCAATTGGATAGCAACTTTGATATCATTGTACTGACAGAAAATTTCAATATCATGGATGCAGACCTATTTGGATTCAACACACTGTATTATGGATCTGCATTCAATTAATACGATGTAATTGCAATATTCATTACAACCAAACTCGATTATGAAATATTTGCTTGTGAGAAATAAATATCCTCTAACTCAAAATAAAATTCAATATAAAAAAACTTATACTGACCTCAATGCTTCGATCTCCGAATTATTGGCCAATTGATTTCAATGAACTTGTTTTCAAAATGTTGGTTCGAGTGATATTCACGTAATTACTGGTAATATGTATAAACATCGATTTGATATCAGAAAATGAGTATATTGAAGAATATAAACATGAAATACTTCGAATCACGTAAACATAGGTACATAAACACTATAACTCGAGTAGATATACTATGGTTCTACCCCAAAATCCCATGCTGTTCTTTATGGAGGTTCATTTGGGTACTGTTTGATCCCGCGGCTATCATGTCCAGATATATTCGGGGATGACTTCTTTTATGGATGATGTCTGGCGAAACTGATGTGTATGTGCGTGTGTGTGTGTGTGTGTGTGTGTGTGTGTGTGTGTGAAATAACCAAAATAAATAACTGATTTTCTTGAAAAAAATGCGCCGCCTATTGCTTTAAATCTAATGAAACGCAAAGAGCTCGGCCAAACCCATCAGAGTAGACACTGACACCAGATTTACTGGTGTTACAAGTGACTTTTTGGTTTATGTTGCATTACAACATTGCAAAAACAACAACAAAAAACACTGCGATACCTCCATTTACTCCACAATGTGTGATAATCATCAAGAGTATTCCTCCGATGTGAACACTTATAAACACACATCAAACTGTATCAATCCATCAAATCAATTCCCATACGAAACACATGCTGGTTGAACCAAGAGTTGGCGTGAGTCATGGATGCAGAAAAATTCAATAAATTTACTCGGCTTTTCCACATGAAACTTTAGTTCACCGTTCCATTTTTTTTTCGCATGTTGGGGTAAATCATCATCAATGTGAAAATTATCTCAATAAGTTGAAAGTTTATGTAAACTGAAATTAAAAATAAAAATAATCGGAATGCTAGAAAAAAATTGATTACTTCCGGACTACTGACATCTATAAAGGAAAAAATAACTTATATATACTATTACTGAAAGACCCTCGAAATGAACAGCTCAAGGAAACGTACAATAATTATAAAAGGAAATTGAGTATTTACACGGAAATGGCTAAAAAACTCTATTACCAAAATGAAATAAATAAAACCAAAATAAATCAAAAGAACTCTGGAAAAGTATCGATGATATTTGTAATAAATCACGACCTAAAACAGAAATAACCGAAGTGAAATTGCGAAATAATAATGATTACGAATAAACGAGAAATCTCCGATGAATTTAATAAATATTACAGTGAGATAGGACAAACGCTTGCCAACAAAATCGAAACCCCTAGATCACTCAAAGACAAAACAACAAAAAATAATGAAAGTATTTTTCTTCATGCAACAAATACAGAGGAAATTTTACAAGAAATTAAACAACTTAAATCAAAGTATAGACCTAGGCACGACAATTTTATGACAGAAATGTTGAAAAATATAGCAGACCTAATATCACCTACCCTAACACATATTTTCAATAGTTGATTAGAAAACGGAGTCTTCCCATATGTAATAGGCGTAATCAAACCGCTTTCCAAAAGTGAGAACAAATTGGAAATTTTAGGCCCATATCTCTAATTTGGCAAAGATATTGGAAAAAATCATTAAAAAAAGAATAACACACTTCATGAAAAAACACAACATTTTGTCTGAAAAACAATATGGGTTCAGAGAAGGAAGGTCGACCGAAGATGCAATATTTAAATTAACATCTCATATTTACAAAGCCTTAGACATATCTAAACCATCACTTTGCATCTTTGTTGACCTTTCCAAAGCTTTCGATACGGTTTGCCACACGAGACTTCTTGACAAATCAGAGAATATTGGTTTGCGTGGTAAAGCATACGATCTACTGAAATCATATTTATCTGAACGACAACAAGTGGTTAATATTGATGGTGTAGTGAGTAACCCTAGAATTATAACTTACGGCGTTTCTCAAGGCACGGTTTTGGGCCCCCTACTGTTCACCATATTTATATATATATATATATATATAAAAAAGGATCAAATTATAGATAGCGACACCTATAATCTGTGTGGTGAAGCTATTTATATATTGTATGAGCAATTAATTTGATTATCTGTGTTTTGTTCTAATGTTTATTTTATTCATTCGATAACATTTTTATTTAATTAATTGGCATTTCTTTGATTAATTTGGAAGTATTAAGAAAAATTTCACACTTATTCATTTGTAATTATAATTTTGTTATTTTATTTTCTTTATGTTATTTTTTACCCCAATGACTTAAATAAAGATGTGTTTCTATAAATAAAAATGTGTTTCTATGAGTTTACAACTTAAAATAATTATTTGTCGTATATGTGTGTATGTTTGTCCAGGAATATTTCATCTTGGGAGTGTATTGTCTGGGGATGTTTTGTCTTGGGGATATTTTGTCTTAGAGATATTTTGTCGGGGGATATTTTGTCAGGGATATTTTGTCTGCTTCGTCCGCGTGGATCTTGTATTTTTCTGTCTTTCTTCGAGTTGTTCATTCTATTTTTTTGAATTACTTTGTTCTGAAACGAAGAAACTATAAAAAATTAAATGAGGTTTTTATTTCGAATGGTTTTGGAATCAATTATCAGAATTTTATAGAGGAACTTCATAAAGACAGCCTTCTGAGTGCAAGATTAGCCATAGAGTGAGTGAGGGAAGATTGAATAAAACAACCCAATTCGTCGATTTGAAATACTTACATTTAATCTTAATTGCTTTTTGAAATGGTGTGAACACAACAACCTACGACTAAAGTGGAGAAATGTTGTTCCATCATTTCCTTCAAATCTACTAAAAAACATAATTCACTGTACACTCGTAACGATAATTTATTGAAATCAACATCAACCGTAAAAGATCTTGGCATTTATTTTGATGAACAACTAACTTATGTCGATCATATAAATAGGGTATCTGTAAAGGCATCGAAGCTGTTAGGTTATACTTTAAGGAATTGTGATAATTTCTCCATCCACTCTGTGAGGATGGTTTACATGTCATTGGTTGTCTCCCACCTTGAGTATGCCTCAGTTGTTTGGTCTCCCTACTACCAGTCACACAAATACACCATTGGGAAGATTCAAAATTATTTATTGAAGTTTTGCGCATTCAAACTTTATGTCAATATTGAAAATCATGATTACTCTGCTATAACTAGAATGCTCAATATGCACTCCTTAACAAACCGTAGAACAGGAAATGATATATGCTTCATTTACAAATTACTGAATGGATTGTTAATTAGTCCCGAATTGCTCCAATTGATAAACTCCAATCTTCCAAATAGAGTTCTTCGTAGTAACAATATCTTCCATATAATGTTCCATGCTAGTAATTATGGCAAACGTTCACCTATTGATAAGATCATTGAAATTTATAAATGATCACAATATAGATTTGTTCAATGGTTCGTTGCCAAATCTCAAAAAACACATTCACTCTCTTTGCTGTGACATTAACACATAATAAACTAGTCCTTCTGTAGTGATCTCTATATGTACATGATGTATCTTTTATTATTCATCCTGTAGTCTTAAGATGTAGCCTATCTAAGGCGATTTATTATTTTTATCATTGTATTGGGGTAACACGTGAATTTCCTAAAATAAAATAAAAATAATATCCCCGTTAGAATGAGTTCTATATTAGTCCAGATCCATACAATTTTCAGTAATTTCACACGGTCAATTTTTCTTTCAGATATTTGGAAAGCAGGATAGCTCTAAGTTTCCGAACTCGCCTTGTTGACCACTCCTACCGGCTTTATTTCAACAGCCAAAGCTACTACAGGGTGACCGTTCTCGACGGCAGACTCGACAATTGTTCTCAAAGACTTACGGATGACATAGAAACAGTCGCGAACACTGTATCCCATCTATATGGCCAAATAACGAAACCTTGCTTCGACATACTCCTCATGGCCATAGCCTTAGCCAATCTCGCCAAATCTCGCAATTCAAATCTGCTCATTGGCCCGGTAATTGTTACCGGTGTTGTACTGACTTCGGCTCTGATCCTAAGGCTGGTTTCGCCGAGATTCGGCCAACTGGTGGCGCAGGAGGCTGAGAAAAAGGGATATTTAAGGCATGTGCATGCTAGAATTGTTAGCAACTCGGAAGAAATTGCTTTTTATGGAGGCCATAAAGTGGAACAGAGCCAATTGAGACAGGCATACAGGTACCTGGTGGAACATCTGGAGCACATGTATGGCGTGAAGTTGTGGTTCGTCATGCTGGAGCAGTTTTTGATGAAGTACGTCTGGTCAGGAACAGGTACTGTTATTTCTCATGATTCTTATACATTTGCTAATTAACGGTAGGAAAGTAATTGAATGGAAATGAATAGGATTTGAACATGTTTTATCTGTACACATGTTGTATATGATTATCATATTGCAATCACACAACCCTTCCATTCTCAGATATTCAGTGTCGCGCCCACCTTTTTGATGAGATAGTAAGAACTTGAGTGACCTATACAGGATGGAGGAATACGGCTTGAAAACTAAATTGAGCGGCTAATCTAGCTTTCACCCTGTAGTGATTTTATTTATCGCGTGAGAAGATCATCTCTGCTCTACGACTAATTTCTTTAAAATTTCCAGAGTAGTTGAGATTGAATAAAACAATTTCCAGTTATAAATACGCATTGATAATCTTTTTTGAAATGTATTGCATCATTGAATGGAAAAATTGATATAATTACCTTTTCAGTTAGGACTAGGATTTCACTCCATTCATGCATATGCATTATTACAACAATTGCCAGATAATTACAATATGATCCAGGGCCGCGCCGACCCCCACAGCGCATGTGTGCGAAACCTATGAAGCGCCTCTTTTTTTCACGAATCTTAATGTTTCAACTTATTTTTATTTCTTATTTGTTAATTTTGACCGATATAAATGTTCTCTAGTTTTATATAATTAGATAATATTTTCCTAAATAGGTAAAACCAGTTCGTTTTCGCTTGCCAATTACTGCGAAAAATAAAACACGAATTAAATTTTTACATACTTTATTTATGATGTTCTACCTAATCGAATACTTATATATTAATAACAAAATAACTGACTAATTTAACTATTACGTATGCTATGTTAAAAAAGCAACAAGAGTCTAAAATGTGTAAGAATATAAATAAACATATTTAAATTATATTATTTCCACTCTTCTAGCTTTTTTGTTTGCGAAATCTTTAATAGTTTCGTGTATGTCTATATATGGTCTCTATGGATATTGTTGCTAAATTTGTTAATCTTTCCTGGCTCATTGTTGAGCGCAGGTAACTTTTTATTAGTTTTAATGTAGAAAAGGACCTTTCCGCGCTTGCTACGGTAACTGGCATAGTTAGCAAAATTCGTAATGCTATTGTGATGTTAGGGCATACAGCTGTCAAATTGTTTAAATATATAAATTCGACAATTTTTGCCACATCATTATTCAATTTTTTGAAAAAAGACTGACTTGACATAATTCATTCACACAAATTATCGGCGTTAATGTCCAATGAATCATTTGCTGTAAGTTTTTCCTGCAAACGATGACGGCTTATTCTTAATTGACTTTGTTCTTGGTCATCGCTTAGTTTAAATAAAAAATTAAACACGTCATTGTGATTGTTCAATAAATTAAATCTTTCGTCCACGGAGGATAAAGCTTGATCCAATATATAAAAAAATACATTAATTTCAAAAGTGATTTTCAGATCATTTATAGTGTGGTCTTCGTGTTCATAATCAAAACTCTTTGGAGTCTTACGACGTCTTAGGGGTCTGGATCTGGAAGTTTCAAATTCAGCCTCGACATCTAATTTTTCGGCAATGTTCATGGCATCATTTACAATTTCTTCAAAATTTGCGTCGGTTCTAATTTTTATCAAAAATTTCTTTAATTCGGTTAAAGCATCTAAAGCAACTTGCATATTCATATCGATGGACTGCAGAATTTTGCTCATAAAATTAACTTTTGTCAATATTATATGCCATATATTTAGTGAACAAATGAATGAAAAGGAGCATATTTTTTCTGCTAGACATTAAGCGTTATATTTTGCCTTCTGATCATATGATACACCATTTGATATTTCATATAATGCATCATAAATTTCTGGTAAATTTGTAAACAGCGGTTTGATAGCATCTATTCTGCTTGACCATCTTGTTTCGGACAATGGTTTTAAGGTCAGATTTATGACATAATTCTTGAGATTTTTGAATTAGAAACTATGACGAAATGGTAAAATTGGTTTCAAGATCAATAAAATTCAGAGTATTTTTTTACTTCACGATTATCAAACTTTTGGGTATAAAATCAAGATGACTTAATTTTTTTCGAACTGTCAGACAAACGAACTGTAACAAAAATAATTTCGATAGCGGCGCCCCTATTGTCTTGGCGCCTGTGTGCGCCGCACACTTCGCACACAGGGGCGGCGCGGCCCTGATATGATCACACTTGTATACTGGTACTGATGTACATATCTATGGGATGTCTATGTGTACAGGTGCACTGTGGGTTTTATCCGTAATATTTCAGATTTTTTAATCCGCACGGAAGTTAGCAATTTATTTTCGAATAAGGTGTTGTTACTTTAAAGCGAGAAACTTCTCTTAAGTCATGTTCATATTAACTGTTGATGTACATTATTCCAAACTTATCAGACAAAAGTAAACGATTCACTCCGTTCTGATTTTATTTGCTGTGAGTTAGATTATAGCGCACTAATATTGAAATATACTTGTTGATCATTATGTTGACGAGCGAGCACTGGTTATTTTTTAATTGAGTTGATTTATCGGAACTTTGAATAATATTAACTATCAATGATCAACTTTTTATTGTTGTATGGACTTCTGCATACAAACACGACCGAAACTCGGCATTGATTTCTGAGAAACTGGTTTCTACTGACTGAATAACAAATGAATACTGATTCTTTATCCTAATGCAATCTTTGTTTGAATAGTACACACATTACTTTTCACGATGTGTCATCGAAATCGATAAATTACGAGATCGTTCGCATGATCCAGATAAGATTGATTGTGGATGTGTCGGCTGTTATTAATAAATATGGAATTGAAAATTTAACTTTCAATGGATTCTCTCCTGCAACGAACCCATTGCCCTCGACAGTTATGCTGAAACTTGAGACAATGATTTATCGGCTTCATATACAGGGTGTGATCTAACCTCTTGCACACCCGTGAATGACGTGTATATAATGCCATTTTATAACGAATTACAGTGGTTAAAAATCTGAAAACTTGTTTTGTTCTTTGTAAAATTCGACAAAATTTTGGGTAGCGCCAACCGCCTAATTTCAGGGGACCTACTGAGAGGAAAACTTTGGCAATTGCCGAATGCAGTAAACATGTAACTCGACATTTGAATAATGTGGAATGTTGATCTGATTGTGTGGTAAATGTATACATTGCAAGCTGTCTGAGATAGATATTCAATTTCAATGTGAAGAAAACAACTAACCTTGTTATATCCAAACTGGTGATGAAGTGAGAACTAGTTGACTTCTTACTCTGCTTTGAGACATTTATAATTATCAGTCACTTGTAAGAAACAAACGACACAAACAGAATTGAAAAGGGAAACATTCGCAATTGAATATTGTTTTGAAAAATAATATCACGACCATTGTAGTGATTTAGACATTCAGAACACGTGAACTGAATACTGTTGCCAAGCAAGATTCTCTCATGCACGGTTTACAAAGCTGTCTACGAACGAAAGTCTGTTAGATTCTACAAGTGTTTTCTGGTTGGCTAATGAATGAAAGATCCTAATCAGAAAACAGTACGCGATGTGCAAGAGAAATAATTTGGACATTATTGTCTTTGTTTTTTGCTGGCTCTTGAAACTAAAAACCGAGCGGTTCCGTGTGTATTTTGAAGAGTAGAAGACAAGATGAATCACTCGTCGCATTTATGAATGAAATAGTAAGTTTCAATTATGGTTGGATGCTGGAGTCGCCAATCACTATGCGGGCGTTTTCGTACTAGAAATATTAATATAATATATATTATTTTTTGATAGAATAGCAATTTTTTTAAAAGACTGTCAATAATGTTCAAATTAATTTAATACAACTGCACCACGTGGAGTACAATTGAAACTCCATCGTTTTTTCACTTTTTTATTTTAAAATATTGAAACTTCATTGTGTTCCTTTCACTCTTTAATTGTAAATCTAGGTATCATATAGCATTATTGTTTTACTGCTGAGAAGCGCACATCAAATTGCTCAACAAGAATATATTTTATTTTTGGTAATTTTTCTCAAAAATAACCTGGCGCTCAATTCATCTTTATATCTTTTGAATTTTAGACTTGTGCTATCTGAATTTTACTGACAGATAACGATATCCACAACCTCCCGTATCAATCTGAGCAGCTCATAGGCACCGGCTATATAAAATAAGCATAGTAGTTTCTGAAAGAGTAATTTTCTTTCGCTTTCTTCAAAACGGAAAAGAAATCGAATTTGACATGCTACTCAATGAATTCAAGATTTTTGTTTGCCCAATACTTTTCGACACATCATGTTTATTTATCTTCTTCACGTAACCAGTCCTGTCTTTTCATTCTTAGAATCTGAGAAAAGATTCGTAATCATATTTAAGAAAGCAGCTATTCTTTTACAGAAAGTAAGATAATTCGTCTGAAGTGAATTTGGATTTCGATTTCTAAAATATTAGTTGGGGGTAAATGTTAAGTTAGTAGGTTTGAAAGAAATTTGTATTTCGTGCACGAAATACAAATTTCTTTCAAACCTACTATTTCATTACGTGCACACAGCTCCAAAAAACTTCAATGTTAAGTTAGTCCACTCATGCTCCCTGAATATAGATAAAAGACTTTTCTTACGTGTTTTTGCCTCCTGAACACGAATGCCATTTCCAAGTTAGAACACTTTTTTATAACCTAATTTTCAAGCACCGTTATCTCGCACAAAAATAACTGTACTGTTTTCTGATTAGTTGTTACTTAAGATCTTTAATTCACCAGCCAATCAGAATATATTAGTGGAATCTAACAAACTTCCTTTACTAGACAGCTTTGTAAACCGTGCTTGCGAGAATTTTGTTTGGCAACAGTATTCAGTTCACATGTTCTGAATCAATACAAAGGTCGCGAAATTATTTTCAAAACAATATTCAATTGCGAATGTTTTTCTCTTTTCAATACTGTTTGTGTCGTTTGTTTCTTATAAGTGATAATTATGATAAGTGCCTCAAAGCAGAGTATGAAGTCAACTAGTTCTGACTTTATCACCAGTTTTTTTTCTTTTTTCAGTCCAACATTCTACATTATTCAAATGTCGAGTTCAGTCTTCGTTCCATTCGGTAACTGCCAAAGTTTTCTTATGAGCAAGTCACCTGAAATTATGCGGGCGGCGCTACCCAAAATTTTGTCGAATTTTACAAAGAACAAAACGTTTTTTTCATTTTTTTCAGATTTTTTACCACTGTAATTCGTTATAAAATGGCATTATATACTCGTCATTTACGGGTGTGCAAGAGGTTAGATTACACCCTGTACAGTGGTATTTTTATCCTCGTAATTTATTTTTATATTATTGAGGATGTCAGATCCTCCATCATATTTATGAGTTTTTTTTCCATACACCCTAAAAGGTGAAGTCATGAAATCTATTTTTATACGTGGCCTTCCAGGACATACATTTTGTTCCTATCTTATTAAAATGATTTCTATCAATTAGTATTATATAGGGCGGGTCTCACATCAGCGTGAATTCAGGAGTTTGTTATCCGATATATTTCATTGAGGAGGGTTTCTGTTTCTGCAAACATGGCAGTAACTAATATACATTTTTTATTGTTTCATAAATCCGTGGAAACTGGGGTTATCAATATTTTAAAAATGTTTTCTATGAGTACTAATCGAATAAATGAAGCGAAAAAATCAACAAACCTTCTAGGAAAATCGACTAAAGCAGCTCCGATTTTGATGTTTTTTTTTATGTTCGTTATACTCAATTATTCAAATTCAGAAACATCATAGCTGAAGCACTTAAGTATGTATACAAGGTATTGGAAGCACCTCCATATCTACATCACCTAGCCATTGAGCGCTTTCTTGTTACATCTATCGATCTGAAAATTTAATAATTCTTCGTCCACAATCACGGAAAATGGGACATCCTGTTCAAATACCCAAGTGCCACTCCAGAAATCGGAGTTGCGTTGGTGAAAACCTCCACTGACTCGACTACGTTCAGGGTGCGTACATGCCGAAAACACATGGATGAGCGCGATGGATGTCGCGGTCGAGGTTTACATTAATTTTTTTAACCAGTACTTAAAAATAATAAATATGAAGTTTGTAAAATGACGGAGATATAAAACGATAAAATTGGTTTCATTACGAACAGATATGTATTACACGGGGTATGAATGAAATATTTGTCCATGAATAATGTCACTTTTGTTATTAACTGTAAATGTGTTCGTCTTACAGCCTGAGGACTTTCTAGTGCCCAAACATGAAACTAATTTACTCAATTTCGTATAAATGTAGCTTAGTCTGTAGTCAACACAAATTTTGTTAATTTTTTATCGTTGCGACGTTGAGCAGAAACAACTGACAAGGTTTAACTCTTGCAGGATGATCAATATCGTTTTTGAAAATTTCTCGAATATCCCCCTCAATGACAGTCAATTAGGGTACTTCAAGTCTTCCTCCTTGGTCGTTTGAATACCCCCGTGTTGAGTGATTTGTAACGGTAAGCTTTTGGGAGACTATCCGAAAATTGAAAACATGTTCATCTATAAGTTAATTGTTTTCGTAAACTTGTGCCATTATTTGAGAAATGCAGAACGTAAAACAACAAATAAAAGAAACAAATATGTTCGCCCGCGCCAAGTGATTGAAACTGCCACCATCTTCAATATTAGGTAGCGATGTGATTTGATGCAATCGAAACAAGCATGGTCAGGACCGTACTTGAATGTTCAAATACTTATACATATCTCCGTTATGATTCATCTGGTATATAGTCGATTTACTGTAAAATCACTTTTCTTCACAACTTCTACTCTTGTTGAGATATTCTTCACACCTTTCTTGCCGTTATTTTAAGTTAACGGTCTTTCTCTTTCTATTTTGAGAGTTATCCAGAATCGCCTCTCATTTTATTCAAGAGTCTATTCCATTATTCGAACATCAACATCTGATGATCATATGACAACTCTGAATGTCAGCCAGAAACAGAAAACTCAGTCAAATGCTTTAGAAACACACACACCAAGGGTCATTTTCTTTATTTTGAGTTTTTCAGTCTCTATAAGTGGTATACTATCGATTTCCGTCAAAATCCTAAAAAAAATAAGAGAAATTATCAGTCATTATGTAACATTGAATATTGTTATGAATCTGGGGTTCGTCTCTAATAAAATATTTGATTGATTATTATTCGTTTATTTTCACTTCCTAACCAACGCAATAATTCTTCATGACAATTCATTAAATGAATCAATCACAATAAACTATCCAAAATACTGCGCTACACTTCCTTAAAACTTTACTGTACTTCAGCTTATCTGTCGCTCGCACGCGATGAATTATTTAGGGAGCTAGCTCATTAGTACTAGAAATCCATGGAAAAATCTCGAAGTTTTGAGAGCCCGAGGCTAATGAAACAGCATGCTGTGGCGTATGGTATTCGTTTCCGTCACACTGCTCCAGTCCTTTCATTTCGATCTTTCCGATCAAAAGCCATCGGTTTACCATGATAAGGCTTTCAGTCTTTCCAGATGAACCAACTTCATCTTCGTCCTAGGGCTGCGATGGATTCTGTGAATCACGTCGTCAATCATCTCCTTCCCCTCGTACAGTCCTTCCCAAAACATTGTTGTTTCGGAGATACACCTTCCTCCCCACTTGGAGTATCCAGCCAAACCTGTTTACCTTCGAATTCTCCTCAATAAGCTTTCAAATCATAACGAGTTTTCATTCTGTCACTTGCCGGTATCAACCTCTTGTTGTTTCGTGGATTTTCAACATGCTGTCCCTCAGTGTATCTGTATAGTCCCTCACGTCTACTTCTTTGGTTGGTGATCCGAACACCAGGTCAAAGGATAATCGAAGTTTCCTCCCAAGGATAGCCGGGGTAGGGCTGGTTAAATCATGGACAGCTACTGTGTAGGCTAACAGAAATAGTCGAAGGTATGTGTCACAATCCTTTTGATGTTTTTCTACAACCTTGGAAAGATATGTTCTTCCATAGTTCGGTGGAATCTTTCAGCCATGTCTACCGACTGGGGATGGAACGCAGTTGTTCTGGTTGCTGATACCCATCAGCTCACAAACTTTCTTGAACAACCTCGACTCAGAATTCCGTCCTTGGTCGGTATATAACTCCATTGGCACTCATCTTGATAACATGTTGTCTACCAATGATCTTGCTATTGTTGATGCCTCTTGGAATAGGCTTCTACCCATTTGCTGAAATAGTCGATGGCAACAAGGATGTATTTGTTGCCATCATCATCACAGGAAATAGTTCAGCTACATCAAATGACAATCCATTCGAATGAAGCGCCTACGTTGTATGTCTTTATTTCCCCTCTCAACCTTGTTTTGAGACCTTCAATAGCTCTGCACATATCCACCAGCTTTTTACGTCATAGTGACATTGAACCCAGTAGAACCTGATCTTGTCCAAGGTCTTATCGACTCCCAGGTGTCCTCCTCTGATTTCCACTCCTGAACTTCCTTCAAGACTTAATCTATCCTCTTCCTGAGCAAAACCAATTGGAAAAGTAACAACCTCCCGTCAGCTGACTCCCATACACGAATGAGTAGTACATTTTCTACAACCAGGGAACTCCATTGTGCTCACATTGCATTTCCAGGAGGGTCTGCCAGTTTCTTTCTCTTTCCAAGGTAGTGTTGTAAGAAATACTAATTTCTAAGCATTCGCGAATGCGAATATCTGCAGCCGATATTCGCGAATGCAAGTATACAGTTTTTGAATTTGGCGCCATTTATCTATGGCTAGAATTTGACAGCTGACCTGCCACGCGAGTCGCACGCACACATTTGCCACCGTTTGCATTTTATTCCGAGGCTTCGAATCTTTTTTTTAAAGTTTAATATACCTCTACTGTTTTATTATTAATTGGTTATTGAAAGATTATTATTTTATTATAAAAGATTATAGACGTTAAAAGAAAATGATAACTTTTTTTTTGTTCACACATTCTGTATTTTTTCTGACGTTCCTATTCGCATGACTTATTGCGAAATTACAAATGCGAATGCCAAGAAATATGCAAATATTCGAGAATGCGATGAGAATACGAATATTCGTTGAATCACTAGTAGTTCTACCGTTTATTTTCTTAGGCATCCTAACTATGAAATTTTAAATACGGACCTGGATTTTTCATCACTTTGTTTGGGCTTCACAATCATGATGAAATATGACCATTAAAGCCCAAAAAAATCCAGGTCCGTATTTAAAATTTCATAGTTAGGGGTGGTCCAAGGAAAACAACACCCTGTAAAAAAGTTTCGTTTACATATTTTTACAGCCCATTGAAAGTTGCAATGACAAAGTGCAAACAGTTTCTGGAAATCTATTGTATTAAAGCAGATATAAGTGAAAAACAAAAATCACATTTTTCGTTTTCTCCTGTAATCTCTGAAAGTGAGAGGGCTAGAGCTCCATAATACTCAACTTTGCATCCATTTAACCCTCTCTGTAGCTCTTACCGTTTCCGAGATCCCCATGCATCTACTCGAATTTCACTCCCCCGGTATATGTATGACTACATCATTCTAGGCGATGTTCGGTATTAGTATGGTACTGGTTCTTCTTTTCTCTGATAGACAGATCATCAGTATTCTTCCGACCCTGTTGACTTGAATGACCTTGGGAGCGTTGGTTTCACTCACCAGCATCCTCTCCAATGTATTTGCTAATCCAGATTCTTGGTATCTGCCCGAAAACTAACTAGGTGAGTGAGTAGGAACGTGGTGGAAACCATGCAATTTCTTTGGAAATGACCGCTCCTACCACACCAGAAGCAGTTTCCTATTGATTGATTGTTTGCGCTGCTATTCCGGAATTTCAGTTCTTCTAATATTTGAGGCATCTATGTTATACTGTGGCTCAGTTTCTCTTCCTGAAGCGGTTCTTCAATAGATATTGTTGTCTTGAGGTGTTGAAGGTCACTTCCACTCCCAGAGAACGCACCAAAGCTTACCTGCATTTTTTAAATTGTTTTAATCTCAGAGTCCTGTGTATTTCAACATCTTCCAATTCGTCAAATCTGTACCACCAACTGTTCTTTGAAATTATCTGGGGCATCTGGGTAGGCAAGCTGCATGTCTGCTTCGTTCTCCTGCAGATTTTTACCAGATGTCTGCACTCGTGTTTGCAACTTTTCTCGTTGTTGGTCACCGTACTTTAATTTCAGAGTAGCAATCAGGTCTTCCGAAATGGTTTGTAACATTATCAAAGCAGGTCCCCTCAAAGCCACTCTAAGTGCAATAGCCTTTTCTTCGTCGTCCGATACATTGGGTCGTTGCTGCAGCTTCAAACTGTTTTCTATATGAGGACCATGGCGACTGACCATCAAAAGTTCGGAGGTTTTGCGGAATTGCACGTTGTGGAAACTCTGTCACGATGGTCTTGGTTCTTCAGTGAAGCTAGTTCTTCCCACACCGCCCACACTCCTTTCTCTGCTTCTCCTCGGACTTCCCTGACTTCTTTTCTCGCTTCTTCTAGTATCGCAAAATATTGTCACGAAATCGAATAGTGTACGCCACTGCTAAATAAAATATCTCACCGCATGTTTACCTAGCGTGACATCAAAATTCCAAGAAAAATGTCTGGAATAAAATGGACACATCTAGAGACGACGAACGACCGTTGCAAATTTTCTCGTCGTTATTGACCTATATAAGAGTCATCCTAATTGGCGAAGACTGTACAGTACAGTGTTATCGATCGTGAAGGAAACAAAAGTGATTCAGAGTCATGCGCGATATCTAGTAGTGAACTGTGACTGATTTATTTAATTGATAAAGTGCATTATTGTGTTGTAATTCCACCACAGATTCGAAACATTATTCTCCCATAAAGCGTATATGTGATATATTGCGCGTAATTCAACAAATGGATGGAAAACGGAACATTGAATATGATAATATATTGTTGAAAAAATTATTCCAAATTTTGCTATATATTGCGATGGGATTAGAAATATGTTCCTCATATGTTTTCATGTTTCATAGATAACGTATGGCAACATAACGGTTGCAGAAAATGGGCATCTCTATTCTACCAATACAATGAGTTCATACCTGAAACAGTCAAAATTGAGATGCAGCAGTTGGGAAAATTTAGATCATTTTATATCACTTGACCGGCACCCCCAGTTGGTCAAGTAATGTAATCGCGCGAAAAAAAAACGATATATCATCGGAAATATCCGTTTTGGTGTCCCCCGAGACGACTGAGTTCATTTCCAGAGTGAAGTCTGTCTGTCGGTAATCTTCCACGATAACTGCCGAACCGTTCGACCAATTGAGCTGTAATTTGGTATGAAAATACAGTTTCTGCTCCGAATGCGACCATTTGAAGTAGTGTCACTAACAAAAAATGACAGAAAATATAGCTCACGGAACTTGACTTGAAATATGTAATTTGAAAGCGTTTAAAACTGTATCTAGAACAGTCAAAATTATTTCTCCAACTGACATCTTTCAAAATCTATCCGATGGATTAAAACTAAATACGGCAGGAAGCAACACAACAAAAAAAAACAATTTAGTCTGCAGTTGGAGCTTTCCACCGTTTCCCAGTCTGGCGCTACGAATATTTAATTTTTCTCCTGGGCGTTACCATCCGAGTCGGCCGCTCACCCGAACTTTGACTAGGATGACCCGCGTTTGATGCAGGACCACTCAATTGACTGCGGACCGCCCTTGGTCAATTGACCGATCAAATTGACTTCGTACAGCCCTAAAAATGTTTTATCAATGTTTTATTTCAAAATAACCCCATTCTCCCGAGACTCGTGTCGGTCAAGTTCTGGGGTGTCCCACAGCTGATTTTTTTTTCTCAGTATGAAATTCGACATTTACCAAACGTCAAATTTCTTATGTTGAAACATTTGTTGTCATTACCAGAGGTGCGTTCGATTACAGACTCCTAGAGTAGAGTAAAGTATTTGAAGGTTTCTTAAATTTACTCTGGAGTTGAGTACTATTCATGTAATATTCGAACGGTGCAGAATATATTGGAGTTGTTTACAAAGTCTGAGTGACAGAAGGTTCTGAAATCGGAAATATAGGTTATGTTATTGTTAAAAAAATACGAAAACCGAAGAAAAATATTGTTGACAATAGCAGATAACTTTTCTAGAATCTTGTTCGGCAATTGTAATTTAAATGTTAGTATTTATGGTACGGAATGACAATGGTATATTCGAATGCCATGTGATGGTTTCGAAGCAGTTTTATTAAAAATAGCTCATAGGTTAAGGACACAGTATGAACTTGGTAGACCATATGTTCCTCCAAGATTACAACTAATATCAGTGAACAGACATTCACAAAAAATAACTTCATTAATCGTGGATTTTTCAATTCACAGAAAAATATTTCTATCAATATTCAATTGAGAATGTTTCCCCTTTTCAGTATTAAACACATACACATAAATAATCTCAATCTGTGAGAGTGTGAGACAAAGCATAAATAGATTTTCCGTCTCCCAGAGTTATGTCAATTTTGTGGAGTTAAATAAACCCAGCTATTTTGTAGAGTTACGAGAGTTAACTCGGTAGCGAATACTCGGGTATTTTCGAACGACAGTCTTATAGTAAAATATACACAACTTTACGATTTTCGAACACTATTTAGTAAATTCTACTCGATGGAGTTAATAATCGAACGCACCTCAGGAATACTCCGATTTCCCAATTTCCATTTTTTACTACATTAACCAATACTTACAAAGAAAATAAATTTAAGTCTGCCCTCCAATTTCCATTTTTTACTACATTAACCAATACTTACAAAGAAAATAAATTTAAGTCTGCCCTTTGAACGAAATTCACAGAAAGTGAACATGTCTGCTCCAGAATATTACGTTTCATATTATTTGTCTGTTGCCGCAGGAGATAAAACTTGGCGATTTTCGAGCGATAGCAATGGTGGCTACTGCAGCGGCTGCGAATTTATAAACACACACACACACACATGTACGACTGCATCTTCGCACCTGCAACTGTAGCGACCACTGCTGCGTTTCGATCTATAAATCCAGCTTTATACACACGACATACACATCTATAACCGGAAACCGGATTTCTAAAATTCAAAAATATACGATATTGTACTTCATATAAAAAATATGGATAAAATAATTTCAATGAATTTTCACATTCAATATGATCCTTTACGTATTGAAGTTGAATTTTAGTTACCTCTACATGATGAAATTCACTTACAAAGGATACCGTTCGAAGAAAGAAGTCTTCCCGTTTTATAAAATACTTCGTTTTTAAGGACAAATCTGTACACCGTTAAACATAATAGTACCTGACAGAAAAATTGCAATTCAATTTTATAAATAAATACAAAAAGTTAACGTTTCGGGGCTGTAGCTGCTCCTATTCTCCGAACTTATGTCAAAATATGTTTGATATGACATTTATTGTCTTTATCAGTTAATCACCACAGAGTTTGGTCCGCGTAAATCACCCTGAGAGTACTGAACTTGACTTTGAAGGATTCCTTCAAGGATTCATAATTTTTGGACAAAAAATCAGAAATATCGATGAAGACAGGGACTTAAAAGATAATATTTTTTTGCAGGTATGATAGTGGTATCGCTCCCAATTCTCTTGGCTGCCGGAAATACTCGAAGAGTGCCCAAAAAGGGCAACCTTCTCACCCTCCCTAGTCTCAAATCTGGTGACAACGTGTCTTCAGAGATCGAAGACGGCACCATGGAAATCGTAGACGACAACGTTTCTGAACGAACGCACTACTTCACGACTGCGAAAAACCTGCTGTTAACGGGATCGAACGCGGTCGAGAGGCTGATGAGCAGCTACAAAGACATCGTCGAGTTGGCAGGGCATACGGCAAGAGTTGCAAATATGTTCACCGTCCTAGAAGAGGCTAGTCAAGGAATTTACCAGAAGACGTTGGTTGCCAAGAAAGAAAAAATCGGAGACTTCGAGATCGAGTTCAGGGGCGACCAGCCAATTGCTAAGGGTAAGTTGTATATTCGAGGGCGTTCCGAAAAGTGATCGACCTTGGTAAGAAAACAACTTTTTTCGGCAAAACTCAATTTGTTCTCAACATAGTCTTCTTTTAGATTGATACACTTCGTCCAACGAATCTTCAGTTTTTCGATACCTACCGAATAATACGATTTCTGGAAGCCTCTGTTTCAGCGATGATTTCCTCATTTGACCCAAATCTCTTATTGCCGATCTATTTCTTCATGATTGGAAATATGGCGGATGTGTAACCAATTTGTAGTGCAATTCATATATTTTGACCATTGCGACTGCGGACTTGAGCCGGTGGTGCATTGTCGTGGTGGGTGGCATCGACTCGATCCAACCGTGCGCCCTAAAAAACTGTGGCCGACTGTTCTCTGGTCTCTGGGGTGTTGTGATGGACGACCACGCTTAAATTCAGCTGACTATTAGTCACTGTTGATATCGAAGGTGAAGAGCCCTCATAAACATTGGTCAATTCGGTGTTGATCTCATAGCCCAAGATCCCAAGCCCCAGACCTACGCCATATTAGCAAAGCCGAAATTTAGAGAATAAATAATGTAATATGTAGTTAAGAACGTATGCATTCCTGTTAGTTCAAAAGCGGGGCTCTTTTACAGGTAGTAGGTGCAAAAGTTCACCTACATAAAAACTCTACTCACCTTCGTTAAAGTATGATAGCTGGTTTTATATGTTTTACAAAATATTGTTTGAAAGCAACATTCATTATTGCCTTAACTTCTACCAGACGCTTTGAAGTTCGTAAAAAATTAGGTAGCATAGTAGCATGCCTTAATTTTATATATGTTGCTTGGGGTACTATTTCAAGGCTTTTTGCGAACCCAGACCAATCCGAACGGCCAAACATCCCACAGACACGATAAAAGTTGCGCTGTGAGTATGAGTGTGAGGCATTATTCATGCACTTTGAGTGCGAGTGAGATATACTATGTGCAAGGAACTTTCCCTCTTATACTCATGGACTACGCTGTGTGTGTCGCATGTTTTCATATATTCTAGGGATATGCGTGAAAATATGCTAACATATTTATGATGTTGTTATGATGTTGTCTTCTTTTGGTTGAGAATCGGGATACATTTCATTGAACCTTCTGCATGTTCTTGCTATAATTTGATCACATGACCATGAAGAATGAACAATTTCATCAAAACTTCATTTTAATAGTTATTGCCTTCCATTTTGATTCTTTTCAGATCGAATTTTTGTTAATAAACGCGCAAACGTTTTATTATTGATGCACTAATTGTCGAATTCTCCTACCTATGACATGTTCCATGCCATTTCATAGCTACCTAATACAAAATATGGTTAAATCCGATTTTTATAGAAACTTGCTGAACCTGCGCGCACTGGTAATTTTTGCGAGGGTGACAATTCATTCAAACAAGAAAGCCATGTGATGTGGAATATATAAGAAAATAAAGAATTATAAAGAAATTGAACCATCAACTAAATTCAGAAAAGAGCTAAAATATAAATTAATGGAAAAAACCTATTATAGTTTGGATGAGTTTTTTATTGACTCAATAATTTAGTGATATATACCTAAATCTTTTTGTAATTAATTGTCTCTACTCGTTTGAATTTTTTACCTTAGATGTTTATACTAATTTTATTGTAACTTTATCCTTTGTGACCATGATTTATAGACGCAATATTTATACTGAATGTTTTTGTAATTTATTGTCTCTACTCGTTTAAAATACAATTGGTAGACCCCAAGCACAAATGGTAGAACACAATTGGTAGACCCCAAGCGAAAAACAACTGATTTCCTGCAAATACCACGCAGAAAGTTAAATATTATTCACCGGAAAATCTATGCAAATTTCCATATAAAATGAAAATTGATTGCAAATATTTCTTTCTGATAAACTCGATTATGTTTAATTCATACCGGGTCCGCCTAACAGTCCGCATACCGGTTTCAGGCTTTTGGCCCTCATCAGTACGGAGTAGTCACCAGTCAGAGATCCGGAGAGCTCTGGCCGAAGCGAGACTCAACATAAACAAAATCACCATCAAGTTTACATCATCATTAGGTATGGAGTGTTTCTTTCTGTCACTAGGTACCGCCGGTTAAAAGTTACTTTTTCCGCCGTACCTACAGATGATGTAAACTTGATGGTGATTTTGTTGGGTCTCGCTTCGGCCAGAGCTCTCCAGATCTCTGACTGGTGAGGGCCAAAAGCCTGAAACCGGTATGCTGATTGTTAGGCAGACCCGGCATGAATTAAACATAATCGAGTTTATCAGAAAGAAACATTTGCAATCAATTTTCATTTTATATGGAAGTTTGCATAGATTTTCAGGTGAATATCATTCAACGTTCTGCATGGTATTTGCCAGGAAAGTAGTTGTTTTTCGGTTGGGGTCTACCAATTGTGTTTCAATTTATATTGATTCCGTTGTGAAGAAGACGTTATAGTTCTTTATTTTCCTAATAAATTCATTGTTACTGTCTCGTCACCGATTTCTTGACTGCGCGCACTTACAACAGTGACAGTCACGAAATTTATTCGTTATTCGTCAAGATGGATCTCGAGGGTTTATGGACCGTCATAGGGCAAAACCGATTGCATATTCGTCATCTATGATAAATGCTAATGTTAATTCATTTTTTTTTTCTGGAAATTTATTTTTCGCTCGGATCAAAATATTTCATTTTGCTTTTTGAGCGCGGCGAGACGAAAATTTTTTGGAGGAGGGCGCTACCCTTCCGTTCGACTCTAGGAAATTTAACCCCTGCGCCCTTTCGATCGAAATTATAGGTCGTGGAAAAAATTTCGTGTTTTACGGAAAAATTTCATAACCCTTTTTTCAGTATCCTCTTATAGCTCTCTTCGGAGGGGGAGAGGAGGGACATTGTGAAAATTGGTGGAGTCAACTGGGCGAAAGAATTTTTATTTCGCATTCAAACCCTCAAATGGTCCCCCATTCTCTTTTGAAAAGTGAGGGAGTGAGGTGACATTTTGTTACCAATGCGCGCACGGCAATTTAAACCTACGGGCGAGGTGACAGTCGCGTCACTAGCGTGTCGCCGGACCCCGCGGACAATAGAGGGGTCTCCAGACGTGCCAATTTATCGGACCCGATCGTCGGGACTCGAAATCGTGACGTGTGTAGGCTCGTCGGCCGACTAAATAACTGGGGTTCCGATATCGGGTGATCGTAGCTGTCAAGAAACGATTTCCTTTCCCTCTTCATTTTATTTAATTTCCTTCTTCTCGTTTCTTGTGCAACTGTTTATGTTCTTGTATGGTCTGATCATACCGAAGGGTTCATCAAATATTTGTAACTGATAACTGATCTGGTAACTGATAGCACTTGATCGGGAAGTTTGCAATCGGTACCTGTGAACAGTCGAACCAATCAGACTTCGGCCCCCCCATACGTATTCAAGTGCGCTCACCACCGTAAAGGTCCCAGCTATGGTAACAGTAACGAAACAGTCACGGTGACAAGAATCACCAGTGCACGCAGGCTCTTATTTCGGAAACCTGACTATTCAGGTATAGAAACATGATACATCATTTGAAAAGAACTTCAATAATATTTTCAGTATTTTTGTATTTATCGGTAAAATGACAAATTTTGAACGACTCTGTATAATATAGAACAAATTCCCTCAGACATCCCACACAGCACATGTACGAACAATGGACGTTGAATATGGACGTTCAAGACATCCATTGGATCTCCAGTATTAGTCAAATGTACATTCAATGGACGTCCAGGACACCACTTTGGACGTACAATAAAAGGCCAGAAAACATCCAATGGACGTCCATTGTGCGTATTTTGGGCATCCATTGTATGTCCATATTTGGTCAAAGGGATGTCCAGAACATATCCAAATGACAACCACTGTGGGTATTATCCGGTCGTCCAATGTACATCCATTGTATATCCAAAATGAATCCAGAGATTACATATAATACAAGGGGTCTTGCAAATAATGGGCAAAACTTTGGAAACATACTGTGAAGGTAAAAATAACACAAGTTCTCATACATACATTGTTCTTGTAGTGTGCCCCTTTTAGACATTTCTACTTGAATAGAGAATCACAAAGACTTCTCGATAAAATTATCACAAAAATCTCGGTGATACAATATTTGAAAGGGAATAAGTACCAAGTGTTATTTTTTTACCTATACCATATGTTAGCAAGTATTGCCCAATATTTCAACACCCTGTGTAAATTACATTTCATATCAGAAAGTTGACATTTGATTGTTAGAACCCAAAATTCCTTAGTGTTCTGGATCTTAATTAAAATGTTTACGAGCATGGCATATCAAAATTTTTTAAAATCAATAATTTTGGAAATATACATTTTTTAATTCAAAATTATAATTTATATTCCAAAAACTAACACATTCACAAAAAAATGGTAACAGTAGTTGTTTATCTTGAACCTATCGAACTTATAAACAATTTTCTCTATACAATTCCATAAATAGATTTCAATGAAATTTGTCTTCTCACATATTTCAAAGTTTGAAATCCAACTAAAAATTGATACAACCAAAATTGAGCTACTAGTAGTTTCATTTTTTATATCTTGCACAAAATTGGACACCTTCAAAATCTAACTGTTTACACATCATCCACCAAAGGAATTCATTAAATAACAACATAAATGTAAGTAGATACTCTAAAGAAATGTATAATAAAACAAGAGAATAACAACACTGGTCAAAAGTATAAATAAATAAAAATATTCTGAGAACGATTCATTTCCTTTCATTTGCTCTCCTTAACCATTTCATATTTGCCTCGTCTATTTCTTTTTTGTTCGTTTTTTCATATGCCTGTTCTGCAGCACCTGGACCAATATTCAATAATAATCAAAAATATATCTTTTGTTCCACCCACTGATCAGGAAGTCGGCCATTTTCAAATTCTTGAATGATTGTTTCATTTTCGACGTGGTAAATATATTGAGATGCGAGACCTTTGCTTATAAGTCGGGATGAACACCTTTTCATCAACTCATATGTGTTCCCTCCCCCAGTTTTTGAAATCTTATTTGACTGAAAAATGAATAATCAACATAAAGGAATAAAACTTTGCTTCAAAGAGTACGTACAGGAAAGATTTGCCAAGTTTGAGTTTGTTATATATGATCATTACTCCAAGACTACTTGGAAAATTATACACCTTCATTTATTTCACTATTGTCAGGAGATACTTGAGAGGGACTCAATCCTTTTTTTTCATTGTAGGTTTAAATGGGGGGAGGTAGAGGTAATTTTCATTTGTTTCATCGGCCTCACTTTCTTCTTTCTATATTTTCTAGACTATGGATCATCATCATTCAGATCACAGCTGTATTCAGCCACTTTTGTTTTATTTCTTGCTTCCAAGATATCTGTAAATAGGTGTTGCATTTCTGTTGAAACCTGCAGCACACTCATTTTCATCTGAAATTCACCACCATGCATCAGTCGCACTATCTTATAATATTTATTCCAAAAGTTTTTGGAACCCATATCAATCATTAATGAAAAGTATACTTGTTTATTACCATCGATGAACGAACGAAACGGAGTCATAAATGGAGAGCAAAGACGCGAAGCATTAACCTCACATTTCTCAACAACACAGGCACGTTCCACTAAACGTTCGCGGCGCTCGCAACGACCCAAAAAATTGCCCGCGAATTTCAAAAATATTTCATAGGCGGCAGGAAAAAATAGCAACCGGAAAAATAACGTTTTTCGATCCCGAAAAGAATACAGTGATTGAAGATACTTACGAATTTCATTTGAAATAAAAATAAGATTCTTATAGGGATCAAACTAAAATTCATATAAATATTTTTGGACATTGAATGGATGTACAATGGACGAACATTTTTAACATCCAATGGACGTCCATGTTCACACGTACAATAATGAACATCCATTCAATGTCCATGGACGTTTGGACTTGAGATGGACCTAAAATGGACGTCCAATGGATGTCGTGTGTTCTATGGGATTAGGCCAATCAATAGAGATGTTCTGCTCTATTGATTCTGTGACAAAAATACTATCAGGAAACCGACTGTGCCATCATACGAAAGACGGTTCGTAGTTATACCCTGTTATGTTTCCTACTCGCAACTGCCATTGCTTAATTTGTTATAAACATTTAAAAGCATTTTTTTATAGTTTTTGACTTGTAACTCAAAAACTAATAAAGCAATCTCGATACTCTCAATGGACGAATTGTAGAGAATTAAAATGCATAAAAATGAGCCTGAACGCGACTCGATCGGATTATTAGTAACGGAGAGAAACCGGAATAAATTTGCGTTTTTTTAAATTTAAAACTCCGCCACTTTTTAAGTTGTAGTACAGGCTTCCCACGACATAGTAGTGATTAATATGTACTTTATGTGTAAAACACTCAGGCGCTGTTGGATCATTAGTTTTGGCATAATTGCAATCTGAATTTTTCAATGCGCTTTATTGCAGCAGACCTAGATGCGTCATAGGTGGTCCGATTCCAATTTTTCAAAAAGATTTCGAGAGTAGAGGTAGGTATAGTACTACAAAACTCATTTTGTGTTAAAATGCTGCAACATAGGTGAGAAATACTTGCAAACATGACCGAAAATGGGCGAGTGCGTGAAAGCGGCTGAGTAGTGGAGGTAGAGCAGTAGACGCGGGGAAGCCTATGTATACAAGCGCGCTGACCCTTTTTTAACCTACTGCTTTACACCCACTCCTGAGCCGCTTTCATGCACTCGCCCGTTTTCGGTCATATTTCTCACCTACCTCGCAGCATTTCAACGTGAAATAGTCGTTTTGTAGTACTTCAACTCTCAAAATCTTTTAGAAAAATTGAAATCGGACCACGTATGACGTATCCAGGTCTGCTGCAATAAAGTGCATTAAAACAATCAAATTGTAATTATGCCAAAACTAATAATTAAACAGTGCCTTAGTTTTTCACACATAAAGTATGTCGTGGAGAGCCTGCTTTAAAACTTGAAAAATGGCGGTGTTATGAATTTATAAAAAAACGCAGATTTTTTCCGGTTTTTCTTCGTTACTAATAATCCGATCGAGTCGTGCTAGGGCTCATTTTCTTTGCATTTCGATTCTCTACAATTTTCCTGGGAACATCTAGATTGCTTCATTAGTTTTTATGTTACAAGCAACAAACAAAAAATATTTTTTGCATTTAAATGTTTATAACAAATTAAGCAATGACAGTTGCGAGTACGAAACATAACAGGTACTATTGTCACGAAAAAATATCTTTTGATTGGTCTAAACTGATACACAGGACATTAGTAAACTACAACCAAAATTTCAGCTTTCTACAAATACAAATACCGCAGTAATAAACATTTAATTGGAGCTATGTTTTGCACAACATTATAAAAAAATATTGGGAAAGCAATAGCAAAGCGAAAAGTGCAATAACAAAGTTGTTGCTACTTTTCAATATAAGCGGCTAAAAATTTTAGATCGATAAAGCAAAACTAGTTAACCAAGAAACCAAAATTTCAAAAGAATCCTATGTACCGTTCTCCATAAACCATAAACGTCTAACCCACCATCAACCGTGAGTGACCCTGTATATTGAAACTTGTAGCTAATCATTCGTATAGGTTTTGCCTGAATGCGATTCGGGCCAACCGGGCCTTTTTTCACCATTGATTCGGAAGTTATATTTCAAATTTTGTTATTTCGCAAAAGATCTCGAGACATTCAACATATTTTTCGCATTTCATTCCATTTTTTCATTACAGGAAAAATAATCCATTCGCCAAATAACGAACTCGTTTTGAAGGACGTTCCGATAGTAACTCCTAACTGCGATGTCGTTTGCCCTTCCTTGAGTCTTCACCTGGAACCAGGCCAACATCTGCTTATAACTGGACCAAACGGTTGCGGCAAATCCAGCTTATTCAGGATATTGAGTGGTCTATGGCCTATATATGGTGGAGAACTGCAAACACCCAAGAATTCCATGTTTTACATTCCCCAGAGACCGTATATGGTCATTGGTAAGTACCTTATGTGCAAATTTTGCGAAATATTGAGTGACTTTGTTGACCAAAGAAAATCTAGTGTCAATCATCGGAAACAGATCTAGGAATGCAGGTTCTGGACATAATTTCAAGTATTTGGATTTTGTCTTGAAATGTTTTTTTCCGTTAAATATTTCAAGAAATATAACTTTGAAGATTCATTTGAACGTGGTCCGGTAACAGTCTTTAGTGAGTTTCACAACTTTTCCAATAAAAAATAAAGAATAATTCAAGAATTAAAAAGCAATGGCAAACTGTGACGAAGGGGGCAGTGGTGTGGAAACGAAAACAGCCACAGCAATAAATAATATATAATGTCATCGAATTTGCTTCGACGTGTATCACTTACAATATATATGAAGAGAGTGCCTCAAAAATTAAGAGACTGCAGAAACATTCCATTTTTTTAGCTGAACAGAAACGGCGGGAAAAAAATATCCAAGAAACAATTTCTTTCCACCTCATCAAAGTTTGTTACTCATGGAATTCGAAATTTATTCGCAAATTTATAACTTTTTCCTGATCCAGATAGATAAAAAAAAATAAGAAAACGAAAAAATATCTTTATATTTATCAACTAAATTAAACCAAATTCGATTGAAGTCATTATCAATAATGGATATTGTTCAAAACAAGTCAATATTTTTATTTGCATTTGCCTCCTGTACTCTTTCAGAAACGCTCTACATAAACTGCGGATTTATTTCATTTTCAGTTGTGGACTAGGAACTATCACTAATAGAGATGTAGATTTCGAGTGGGAAAAATCTTTTTTTTTGTTTCAAGGGTTTATTATTATCAGACGATTCCTGTAAACAATTTGCTATACAGACCTCAACGAAATGGAGTCAATATTAGTTATGTATTATATATATATATATATATATATTAGTTGCGTATATTTTTACCAATACTATATACTATAACGAAGGTTTTTCAGTACATCCAGAGGAAAATGTGCTGTGTCTTTCTATAAATCATTCCATTCCACACCATTGGAAAAAAATTACATTTGAAAATTCTGATCTTTAGAAATATTTTAAAAACCGCTAGTAATCACTAATGGATGACCACGATAGATACACAGAATATTCTATTTAGAAAAGCCGAGACAAATGAGTTTGACTTTCCTGAAACCAATTTGAATTACAACCATTCGATTCCGGTGTAGAAGCTTCACTTGCAGAAATTATAACTTTCTTATTTCAAATGTTGTGTAATCTCCATAATACAATATGAATTAATAAATAGTATATTATACTACAAGGGCAGGAAGTTAAAATTTCCTGCACTGCGCGACATAATGCCCAAGGCAAAGCCGATTGCACCATGAAGCGCAATGCAGGAAATTTATTCATTTAGAAAGCGAGACAAATGAGTTTGAAGTTCCTGAAACCAATTTGAATTACAACCATTCGATTCCGGTGTAGAAGCTTCACTTGCAGAAATTATAACTTTCTTATTTCAAATGTTGTGTAATCTCCATAATACAATATGAATTAATAAATAGTATATTATACTACAAGGGCAGGAAGTTAAAATTTCCTGCACTGCGCGACATAATGCCCAAGGCAAAGCCGATTGCACCATGAAGCGCAATGCAGGAAATTTATTCTATTTAGAAAAGCCGAGACAAATGAGTTTGAAGTTCCTGAAACCAATTTGAATTACAACCATTCGATTCCGGTGTAGAAGCTTCACTTGCAGAAATTATAACTTTCTTATTTCAAATCTTGTGTAATCTCCATAATACAATATGAATTAATAAATAGTATATTATACTACAAGGGCAGGAAGTTAAAATTTCCTGCACTGTGCGACATAATGCCCAAGGCAAAGCCGATTGCACCATGAAGCGCAATGCAGGAAATTTGTTCTGCCCATGTGGTGTATACAATTTTTTTACAAGCTTTTATTTAACTTGCCTCGTTCGTATTCCATTTTTGGAGCACTTGCCGACATCCAATTGGGCAGGTGTTCATAATTCCAGTGACAATGCGTTAAGAAATTTTTGTTAGAGAAAAAAACGAAATGGCGGCTCCAAGATGGCGGACGAGTTTTGTGATTATGGTCCGATTCGATTCAAAATTGGATTGGATGAGTTGTCAATAATAACAATAAAAAAAGTAATTGATGTAATGATTACCCCGCTGACTTACCTATTTAATCAGGCTTTTCTGCAAGGATACTTTCCCCAAGAATTCAAAAAGGCATTAGTAATACCTTTTTTCAAAAAAGGAGATCATTCTGATGTCAATAATTATAGGCAAATCTCTTTGCTCTCTTCACTGGCAAACATTTTTGAAAAGATAGTATCAAACAGGATTACTAACTATTTGGAGTTAAATAATACACTGTGCAAAGAACAACATGGATTCAGAAAGAGTAAATCAATAGAAACTGCAACATATCACTTACTGAATTTTATCTATAAAGAGCTAGAATCGAGTAATATTGTATTATCTTTATTTTTTTATTTAACGAAAGCGTTTGACACTGTGTCTCCTTAATTTTTAATTGCTAAACTATCCCAACTTAGTTTCCCCAATAACGTGTTGAAATGGATTAAATCCTACCTCAAAGGACGCACCATGACAGTAGAATGTGAAAATTCCAGATCGAGTTACAATGACGTTACGATTGGAGTGCCCCAGGGATCAGTGCTTGGACCTCTGCTCTTTTTGCTGTATGTAAATGATTTGCCAGATTATCTGGAAGATTGCCACCTTACTATGTTTGCAGATGATACAACTATCACAGTTACAGGGGGGAATATTGATGTACTGCTTAGTAAGGTAAAATCATAGACAAATTAAAAATAAAGAGACTGTTTGAAACATTGGCGATCTTGACCACCAAGTTTTTGGTACGGCCAGTCGCGCATGGAGGCGCTGCCCGCAATCAACAGACGACTGACATGATAATTTTCCAATTTCGACATTTGTCAGAAAATGACAAACCACGTAATAATTTCAGAATAATTCTACTGTTAATTGTCATCGAAAAATTAATTATAGAAATTATACTATGGACTTGAATTATGAACCCAACGTCGAAAATGGAATGTTTTGTTATTCGAGTTGACGCTGAAATTCCTCGAAATATTCTTTCACAAGGTAAAATATAAGCTGCTTTTCACAAACTGATACTTATTTCCATCCATCAGTTGCAGAAATTTTTTCACAAACTGATACTTATTTCCGTCCATCAGTTTCCATTTCCTATCACCATTTGAGGAAGTACGAAGATTATCATCAAACTGGAGTATTTGTTAAGTATCCTACTCGTTCTCCTTTGTGTTAATAAATGAACAAAATTATTGAAGGTTTGTTGTAAATGAAATTTGTTTTTATTTTGGTTGATTTGATGATAAGACTGAAGAATATTTTTAATTTTGTTTTGTCTGTAGTTTTGATTTGTTGAAAATATAAACAGGATGTTCATAAAATCAGATGTGGAATCATCTGCGACTGAAAGATAAACTTTAGTCACTATCTTCCATCGTCAAGATAACCTCTTGTGGGGTATTCATGTTGAAAAGGGAAACATTCTCAATTGAATATTGATAGAAAGATTTTTCTGTGAATTGAAAAATCCACGATTAATCGTGGATTTTTCAATTCACAGAAAAATCTTTCTATCAATATTCATCTGTAGTTTTATTATTGTTTTGTCTGTAGTTGTACCTTGTCCTAGATACAATAAAATGTGTTTTTATAGTTATTATTCTTGTTTTATAAGATCTTTAATTTTGTTCTTGATATCATTAAATAAAGATTTACTTTGAAACTTTATTTTAACCACGAACGAACTATACAGATTCTACGAATCGATTACTGTATATATTTTATTAGTGATCGATTTGCCATTCCTGTATTTCATATGATACAAACATCCATATGGAATACAAGAATGACAAATCGATCACTTATAAAATATATATCAAATCAATCATATAAAAGTAACATATTTGAAAAACCCGCCTTATTTCAATCGGTCTTACCAACTGTATTTAGTTCGGCCAGTTGCGAGATATGTCGCCACTGTCTAAACGTGGTGCCAACTTTTACTGCAGGTTTGACAACTCTCTTTATTTTTAGTTTCTCTATGGGTAAAATGCATAATCGACGGTTTTAGCTCCTGGTGTCAGCGAAACAGACTAATTCCAAACTCCACTAAAACAGTAACTGTAAATTTTTATAATAGAAAAAAAAAATGTTCCAGATGACCTACAGGTTATTGACGAAATCAGGAGTAGCAGTGAGGTAACATTGTTAGGAACTTATTTAGATGAAAGCCTATCATGGGATCTGCAAATAAAAGATGTCTGCAACAAGCTAAACAAGGCTTTCTTTGCTTTAAGGCATATGAAATCATGCATGAACACAGCAGGTCTACTTGAAATCTACTTTGCAATGGCATATTCACATATGTCGCTCAATATCATAGCATGGGGTTGCAGTAGTGAAATAAACAGAGTATTCGTAGCACAAAAGCGCATTGTTAGATTAATTTTCAGCATGGAACACAGAGACAGCTGTAAACCAGTTTTCATTAGGGAAAAATTACTATCGGCTCCCTCCATATATATTCTTAAAAGTATAGGTTTTGCTAGATCAAACATCCAAGAAATAGAAACAAATGCAACGGCGCAGTTACAATACCGTCATGGTGATCTTTTGTATTCCAAATCACAAGACAACAAAATATAAAATCCCTTTATATAATGCAATAATTCTGTATAATAAATTACCTGAAGAGATCAAGCAAATTACCTCTGATAAAGTATTTCATGGCAGAGTGAAGCAGCTGCTGCTGCAGAAATGCTACTATAGTTGTGATGAATTCCTGGATGATGATTTCCGTTGAGCACGTATTTTTTATTTTTATTTTTGTCAATTTTTTTATATTGTTCAAAGTGTATTTATACTTATCTATGACGCTTTTTCCATATGTTTTTAATTTGCAGTTTATATGCACGACTTTTATATATACACTTATATTGCTAAGTACGACCCTCATCTACCTATTTTATTCGTTTTTATCCTGTTATCATTATATTTTATATTTATAACTAATTATTGACATACCATATGTACATATTGTACCGCAGTGGCAAATAAAGTATTATTATTATTTTTATTATTATTATTATTATTATTATTATTATTATATGGGGGTTGTTTTCGGGGTCGGAGATAATGAAATGTTTGTCAAAATTTATAAATTTAAAATGGCAGAGGAGTTTTGTCCGATTCCATTTAAAATTGGTACGTGAGGGTTTTCGAGATTATGAAATTTTTGACAAAATTCATAAATTCAAGATGGCGGCTCCAAAATAGAGGTTTTGTGATTATGGTCCGATTCTATTTAAAATTTGGGGGTTTGGGTGAAGATTCTGTATGAATGTTTTGTAAAATGTAAAAATTGTAGAAAAAATAAAAATGGCGCTCCAAGATGGCGGACGAAATTTAGGTTTATGGTCCGATTAGATTCAAAATTGGTAAGTGAGGGTTTTCAGGGTCGAAGATAATGAATATTTCTTCAAAATTCATAAAATTAAAATGGCGGTTCTAAGATGGGCGATGATCTCCGTGTTTATGGTCCGATTCTATTCAAAATTGGTATGTGGGGGTTTTCGGGGTCGGAGATTATGAATTTATTTGAATATTATTGATTTTTAGTTCAAATTCATGAATTTAAGATGGCAACTCCAAGATGGCGGATGAGTTAATCTTTAGATGGTCTCTTCATTGAAGGACTAGATAGCTCAGAACTCACAGGAAAAAGGTCTCATAATAACGATGCCTTAGCAAAAATGCATAGATTAAGGCGTTCTTAAGTACTAAAAAGCACAAAATAAAATAATGATTTAAAAAAACTTTTTAAAAAGGTTTTTTTATCAATTATTTTTTCTTTATAGCTGGTCGAAAGTCCGTTACTACTTACATTTTTAATTATACGCGTTTCAGCTGACAGCTCGTTGCGCTGTCATGTTTAGCTTTCGCTCCTCGCTTCAGCGCCTCCTTCGGATACTCACAAAGCTTAAATATTTGCTCCCGCTCTTCGTCTCTCTCTTTCTCACTTTCTTGCGTGTAATCCCAACTATCTCGGTGTACATGAAGAATATTTTATCCCGCTTTACGGAGGGCGTGGCCTGTCCATATCACCGATGCATAAATGCAAGGCTTTCTACTTCAAAATCGATGGAGAAAATACGTACTTTCGACCGAGGTATAATGAAAATTATTTTAACACATAAGCTATTTTGTGATTGGAGTTATATTTCAATATTTTCAATATTTCAACAGTATTCCTTTTCTTATTAATAATACTGATTCCCCAACTAGTACTTATCACTTTGCGTTGGCCACTTTTCAAAAACGATATCTTCTACTCATTTTGGTCCGTATTATTCTTCTGTGGAGCTTTGTATAGATTGATTACCGTCACGTGCTCAAGAAATGTTGACTCGGTGATTGAGCTATCATAATTCTCTCCTCATCTTTGATGTATAATATATATGCACTTTAACAACAGGATACTCACCATACTAAGTAGGTTCTCAAACATATTGAGTAAGGATATTCTCAGAGAGTAGCATCCATCTGTACTCTGATAGATTGCTGAGAATATTATGAAATATTGTGACAAACTAATTTTTCTAGGTAATTTGAGGGATCAAGTTATTTATCCTGACACATATGCCGATATGATCAATAAACAAATTACTGAAGAAGACTTGAGAAGAATAATGCAAATGGTTCATTTGGATCATATAGTAGATAGAGACACTTTCCACGAAGTTAAAGATTGGACAGACATTCTATCAGGAGGTGAAAAGCAAAGGATGGCAATCGCACGGTTGTTCTATCACAAGTGAGTTTTTCATCACCTACCATTTTTCTTATTTCACTGTTATGAGCTTTGTTACATCGAATCATTTGGTTTATGTGGATTTTGTGTATGTTATGTGACAAATATGCTCCTACTTTAAGTAATAACTCCTGCTGCATTTGTTTCATCTAAACATTGCTAGATCCTTCGAAATGGAATAATGAATAGTAGGGTAACTGAAAATATTATTGACGTTTGCTTTATAGTTATATTCTTTCACCGGTTTCGTGAGAAAGAATCTTCAGTATCAACGGAAATGGCGTCAACTTTGGAATTTGAAATTAAATTCCCTTTACCATTCTCATTAATTATGTATGACCAAAAAATGTATAGCAGAACGCCGATGCAGGAGACAGTATTCAACTAGTAAGCATGAAATAAGGAAAACAGCTCTAAAGTAAGCACGGACATTCGTTGAATTGAAAGAATCCACAAAACATCAATTATTTGGTGAATTTTTTCCTTGGGATATCCCTAACTTCATTGAAATTATGGATAAAAGAGTGCTATTATCACTAGGCATATGATTGAATCTACAATTTGATAGGTTATTAATTCACAGAAAATAACTTCGGACTCGGAAAAGTTTTAAATCCAAATTACTTGACCTTATTTCACTGTAAAGCTGAAACGAAAAAGTTTATTTTGATAAGCATATGAAAATGCGGTACTTTTTATTTGAAGAACCTCAAATGAATTCTACAAATAACTTCCTGCTTTTGGATCTGAGAATACTTTTGCCTGGATTGGCGTTTGGAAAGCATATTTATGCCATGTAATGAATTCCTTTAATACATGATACAAAATTGGATGTTCAACTCAAATAACAAAAAATATAAATTTCATTGTTGATACCGTTTTCGGTGGAACCTGAAGTCATATGTTTTTGTGAAAAATCGGATAATATCTCATATATAACATATAAATATTTGAATAACCCAATGACAAGAAAATAAAATAACATAAAAAATCCCGTTGCCACCCAGTATATCAAAAACTGTAGACACTCAACAAACTTAATAAAAAAATACTATATTAATTTCAGACCAAAATATGCTCTTCTGGATGAATGTACGTCAGCAGTATCTATCGATGTGGAAAGCCACATTTACCAGAGTGCAATTGATATGGGTATTACTCTTCTCACCATCACACATAGGCCTACTCTTTGGTAAGTGAATTACTTCATTTCAAATCTCGAGGAAGAGTGTCATCTGTTTTGTCTAATAGTTAATGAGACAAACACAATAATATATTTAACAAAGAGCATAAAACACGTACATTTACACTAATCTGAGGTTTGTGACAAAAACACTGGACCGATTATTCTCCTTTCATTTATAATTATAGAAAATAACAATTTACCCTAACAATTGAATAATTCAATTTAACTTCATTTCTAAATTCAATGTTCACTCTACTGTGCTCCCTAGCGAAATGCCACAGTTTACATATTGTTACGGAAATAATAAAATACGCCCCTGTGCAGGTTGACGATGACATCATGCTCCACATGTTCGTTAACCGCCATTGGAAAATTCGAGAAACGGCCGTTACCGATGATGTCATGCTCCAAATGTTCGATAACTGCCATTCAAAGACTCGAGAAGAAATCCGACCGTCAGCGATGACGTTATGGAACATTCCCGATCGCCACTATTCTGGAAATTTTAGACGTCCTATATATAGCGGGTTATATGCGATAGGATTGGGACCGAAATCAACACAGCCTGGAAAACGATGGAAGGAATGGACGGTAAGATAACAAAAGGAGTTTTGGTGGCAAGAGAAGAAGCAAAGAAAGAAGTTTGGGCAATGCCAGAAGAACTGGAAAAGAAAATTGCTCCACTGAAAATCCGAGACCACCGTGACAGGGTTGCCACATCTCTCAATTCCGTAAAATCACCGACTTTTGATGGAACATTCCCGATCGCCGTGGTCTCTATATCGGAAACAATTTGAAGCGGCGGCAACGGTCAATGGATGGGACGATAAAGAAAAGGCGACGGCACTTATGGTGGCTTTGAGGGGACCTGCTTTGACAATGTTACAGACCATACCAGAAGACCCAAATCGTAACTATGAAGATCTTATTGTTGCTTTAGAATTGAGACATCAGGCACAGTTAAAAACACGTGTGCAGAAATCGGGTGAAGGTCTACAAGAGTTTGAAGCAGACGTGCAAAGACTTATCCAGCTTGACTATACAGATGCCACGAGGATTTCAAGGAACAATTGGCAGTGCAGGTATTTATTGGTGGACTGACGGACATCGAAATACAGAGGAACCTAAGATTAACAAGCTTCAAGAAATGCAGTGAAGCTTTAGTTTGTTCCTTGGAAGTGGAAGTAGCTTTCAACACTTCGGCCAAAAAGAACCATCGATAGTTTGACCATCAGAGGAAAGGTTAACCAAAGAGACGTCATTTGCACTATAGACACTGGTGCCTGGTCCTCAGCGGTATCCTAGAACCAGACAGCATAAGACCGCTTACATCCAATTTCGTCCTACGAACGGTCACTGGAGATATTGCACCGATACGAGGGGAAGTGGACATCACACTAACCCTCGGAAGAATACGAATAATGGAAACAGTTTTTGTGGCAGATATAGAAGACGAGTTTATTCTCGGGATGGGTCTGGTCAGTGACTATGGATTTTCTTTCGATGGTGAGCAGAAAACCATGAAATTTGGAGGGGAAGAATTAATTTCAACATCCGAAATCATCAAGTCCATGGTCCGCCCCGGTGGTAATAGTTTCCAAAAAGGATGGATCTATAAGATTCTGCATAGACTATAGGTAACCGTCGCGGAAGAAGGATTTCAAACGAATGAATAAAAAATACAGGCTATTCGAGACTGGCCGAGACCAAAAGATAAGCTCGAAGTGAGGAGCCTGTTTACCTATTACCGTCGTTTTGTGGAAGGATTTGCAGACATCGCAGCTCCATTACATAATTTGACAGGAGATCGAGTCAACTTCCATTGGTCAATCGAATGCGATAAAGCTTTCCGCAAGATGAAGGCAGCACTTCGTTAGAGTCCAATCTTAGCACACCCACAACAAAAAGGTGTTTTCACAGGTGCAGGATGGTCAGGAAAGAGTCATCGAATACTACAGCAGGGTGAGGGGTCTAAGCCCGAGAGGAATTACTGTGTCACCAGGAAGGAACTTCTAGCGATAGTCAGGGCAGTAGATCACTTCCACAAATACTTACATGGAAGGGAGTTTCTCATTAGGACCGATCACGTGGCCCTGAAATGGCCACTGGAGATGAAAAATCCAGAAGGACAAATAGCTAGATGGATAGAAAAGCTGAATCAGTACCATTTCGAAATCAAACATCGCCCAGGACGACTACATAGTAATGCAGATTATCTAGAAGACCGTGTCCAGAAGCCTGTGAGCTTTGCCTTGAATGCCACGAAGGAGTCACCGATATTAGACGCACGAGACTGTTAACTGAAGATCAATGGACTACCACACACATGAGACAGGACCAGGAAACCGATCCAAACATTGGGGAATTTCTGCATTGGAAAGAGGACAGACCCACCTGGGGAGATATTTCTGACAGAGATCCCATCTTCAAAGCAATGTGGAAAATTATTTACATAAACGAATATGGGAATCAGCTGATGGGAGGTCGTCAATTTCGCAATTGTTTTTGCCCAGGAGGAAGATAGGTGAAGTCTTGAATGAAATTCACGAGGGAAAATCAGGAGGACATTGGGAGTCAATAAAATCTTGGACAAGATCAGGCAGAGGTTTCACTGGGTTCAATGTCGAGATGATGTAGAAAGCTGGTGCAGGAGATGTCCAGAGTGCGGTGCCACTGAAAATCCCAAAACAAGGTCCAGGGGTGAGATGAAGAAATACAACGTAGGCGTACCATTCGAACTGATTACCATTGATGTTGCTGGACCCTTTCCTGTTACCTACAATGGCAACAAATACATCCTCGTTGCCATGGACTATTTCAGTAAATGGTAATCGAGCTGAAGATTTCAGATCAAATCCACATTCAAAAGGTCTTCTTTTTTATCGGTCTATAAATGTTTTTTTATAAATTAAATTAACTAAAAGAATACGGATAAAGTAATTAAAATAATAACAGTAATTATTAGTATTGATAAAATTTCAATTATTTATACTAGGTTGGTAGATTTTTTGATTGGAAGTCAAATATAATTTTTATATTATATAAATATCTACCTCATCAGTAAATAGAAATGTATAAGAACAGTCATACTACATCTACAAAATGTCAATATCAAGCAGCTGCCTCAAATCCGAAATGATGTGTTGATGAAAAATGATTAAAATAATGACGAATTAAACAAATAATTAAAAATGTATCAATAATTACATGTAATCCATGAAATCCTGTTACTATAAAGAATGATGATCCAAAAATAGAATCTGAGATTGTAAATGGGGCCAGGTCATTATTGGACAACATGCTCTCGAGATTCGGAGTACCGATAAAGCTACATTCCGACCAAGGAAGGAATTTCGAGTCGAAGTTATTCAGGAAAGATTGTGAGCTGATTGGTATCAACAAGACCAGAACCACGGCGCGTCGCCCCTAGTCAAGTGGCATGGTTGAAACCGAACTATGGAAGAACATTTTTCCAAAGTAGTGGAAAAACATCAAGCCGGGATCCAACGGCGCATGAAGTGGCACTCTCCGCGCCAAACTTGCCAGTTCACGCGCCGTCGGATAGGGCAGGCTTGGCGATCTTCGGTCGGCGCGGTGAGTCCCGTCATCTGTCGGTTAATGAACACGGTTCAAAGGAGCTCGGACAATGGCGCTCAACACGTGTATACCGCTCCAATGACGCGGCTAGGCGCGTGGTACTGTCAGTGCCGTGGTATATAACTTTCACCATGGAGTGGTCGAACGAAGTGTAATTTTTATCCCTCCATGAAGCCGAGCCGATTATTTGGAACCCAATTAAACCAAATTATTTTAATTTTTACCGCCAACACTGCCGGCGTACAACAGACTACAACCGCAGCATGTCCACGTCTGAAACCGCGATCCTACATGCGCCATGGGAACGGCCCGACACATTTCGTTGCGCCAACCTTGACACTCAACCCTCAATCCAGGATTGACACTCAGCCCTCAATCCAGGATTGCCACTCCACGCGCCGTTGGATCCCGGCTTCAGAAAGACTGGGACAGACACCTTCCACTTTTTCTGATGGCATACAACTCAACCAAGCTCACCCCGGCTAGCGTTGTCTTCGGAAGGGAACTTTGATTGCCCTGTGGCTTGATGTTCGGATCACCAGGCACCCAAGAGGTAGAAGTACACGACTACGCAGATAAACTGAGGGACAGCCTGCTGAAAATCCACGAAACAACTCGGAAGAGGTTAATACTGGCCAGGGGCAGGTTACTCGTTATGATTTAAAAGCTAATTCAGGAGGATTCAAGGAAGGTATCCCGGTTTGGCTGTACAACCCACGGCGAAAAAAAGGTGTATCCCCCAAACTAACACCGTTTTGGGATGGACCGTACGAGGTAAAGAAGAGGATCAACGACGTGGTTTAAAGAATCCAGCGCAGCCCTAGGACTAAAATGGAGGTTGTTCACCTCGACAGACTGAAGCCCTATCATGGTGAACCAATTACTTTTGATCGGAACGATCAAAATTAGAGGGGGGCAGTGTTATGGAAATCACGAAAATACCCTGGGTACGCCCCTGTGCTGATTGTCGATGACATCATGCTCCACATGTTCGATAACCACCATTGGAGAATTCGAGAAAAATTCGTTACCGGTGATGTCATGCTGAACAGTTCCGTACCCCCTTCAACTCTTTCCGATCGATAGTCGAAGTCATCTATGGGATATATTATGAACATCTGACAGATCTTTATACCCATCATTCGGAATCTTTCAGTTCTAGGGCTATGTAAATTATGTAAACTGTATGTCATTGACCCTTTTCTTTACTACAGTCCTTCATAAAACGGTGTTAGTTTGAGGGATACACCTTTCTTTCTACTAACATCATCCAACCATGCTACCCGAATGGAGGTGAAGCGCAGGATTTGTCATTTGTTGGTTATTTCTAATAACCAACTCAAAATTATTTTGTCAGAATGTAGCTCCAACCCTACTGAAATAGTCCATACCAATAAGGATGTATTTGTTGCCGTCACAGGAAATGGTCACGCTACATCAATGGCAATCCATTCGAAAAAACTACATTATATTTCTTAATTTCAACTCCGGCCTGATCTTGTCCGAAGTCTTATTAACTCGCAAATGTCCCCCTGATTTACCCTCATACTTGTCCCATTCCCTTTGAAGGTATAAAATCCCCAATGTTTGAATCGGTTTTCCATTCATCTTCAGTTGAGAGTCTCGTTCGTTTTCAGTTGAGTCTCATTAGTCTGACATTGGCGGGTCCTTCATGGTGACAGTTCGCTCCTGGTATTCTAGATAAAGCATTTACATCATTAGTTTGTGGTCTTGAAATGCTTTTTTCTGCTAGTCAGATTATCGGTATAGTTCTTCTGATCCTATTGATCAGGATGACCCTGCCCAGCGAGCACAAACACATCTCAGAGATGTTGAAAGTACGAGATTTTGAGACACTGAACATCCACTGCGATGTTCTGTTTATACATGAATATAACTTTTATAGAACAGCCAATGTCCGCCACAGGTGGCGATTTTTAGGATGTCTCTGGGATGTCACAGAAAGAACTTGTCCTAAGTTTTTTTATAGCCTTTTCATAGACACAACAGAACATTCCCAAAACGTTTTGCGCACATTAAATCTCTGTAAATAAAACATTTCTAGAGATCACTTTCTGAAGCCTTTTTTGTTATTTATTTGGACATTTGAAGGTGTCACATTCTATTTGAAATGGCGTTTTTTTTCAATTTTTATACCACCAGGAATGCATCCCACTTTTAGCATGTTTATCATAGAGATTCTTCTTAAAATAACGAACTTCACACATTCTGAGTGAAACTTTTCCATTAATTCATTCTATTAGAATGAAAGTGTTGATGTTGAAAAATTAAAATAAAGTTTTTATTTCTTTTATACCCTTATTACACTATGCCTTTTTCGTGCCTATTTTTGGGCTTATTTTCATGACTATTTGTTGGATAAATTTCCCCAAATAACTGGCACTATTACACTGTGCCTTTTTCATGATTGTTTCAGGCGCTAATTTGAGAGCTGCAAACCTAAGGAAAATTGACATTTACTTCAAATGATTAAGTAATTTAGTATGCCTGGACTATTTGTTTCAACTTTTTCCTTACCTGGTACAAGATTTTTTCTTCTTTTCTGTCATACTGAACAAAACGAAAACTATGTGATTAATTTCATTTATTTGTTGGTTATGTCATTTCATAATTACTGTTTTGGCAAACCTGACATTTCTAAAAACGTCCTTGAAATCCCCTCGATTCAGGCGGAAAAAATAGAACCAGACCTATTTATTTTCACGCCTGAAACAATCAACAAAATAGCCTCGCGCGCACGCGTATTTGTTTAAAATTTCAGTCACCGACAGTCAGGCAGACAAATAGGCACGAAAAAGGCATAGTGTAATAAGGGTTTAATAAGGGTTTCAGGGTACTGAAATTGAGATTTTATCTCGTGAAACATATTCGATGTGAAATATACTAACCACCAAGTTTGAAGAAAATTGCAATATTGGATTGGATATTTTCTTATATATAATTTCAATTGTATCTCTGGGAAGGAAGATTGAGTTGAAATTATATTTGGAAAAATATTCATTTTGACAGTGATTCTTCAGTATTATCACAAACCGAATTCTTCAATTAGTACCTAGGCATAAGTCTGTTGGAAAACATGAGGAATTGTGGTTTATTTTCCAACTCCCCATAATCTGGAAACTAACAAAGTTCCTAATGGAAAAATGTATAAAGAAAACAGGTCGTTTTTTTTTAAGAATATTCAATGATACAGTTTGAACATATTACAGATTCGAACACCCTATGAAAAAATACACATTGTATGCTTTTGAGGTTATATTTCTGGACTATGCTAATAATACATTCAATTCATGTAATACTTACTTTATTTACTTATTCAGTGATATCAAAAATGCCTATTATTAATTGGTAATGCTCACTACACTTCAAACTCTCATCACTTTCCAGTTTTTCTCAGTTAAACATTAAGGAAAACTTCAACCAAAGCTTCACAGTGTTCCATGTGGTTTAGCACACTGAATGGCCAAATTGTAACATGGCGGGAATTTCAAAATGAAAGCAGAAAATAAGTGGATATGTCATTTGGACATTGGTTTTTATTATAATGAATAATATTGATTTCATTTGCTTATGAAAATATAAGAATGGTTTCTGTCCTGTGTAAAATAGGAGATATTGGTATTGAAATGAAGGAATAAAAAATAAAATAAATAGTTGAAGGTGAAGGGTCGAAAAATATCAATATTTCAAGATTTCACATGAAATAGCTAAATTTTTGTTGTGTGAAATGATCAAGTTATTAAAAAATTGTCGAGAACCATTATGAAACAATAAAAATATATATTCAATATCTGAGATGAACCTCTCAGGGCGAACTATGTTATGCCTAGAAAGAACATCTACAAGTTGAAAAAAAATTGACTTCGCCAATACCTCCCAGTAGGCATACAAAGAAATGCCACAGAAGAACAAATACAATACTTCCAACATCCTTTAAAGACGTCTTTGCGAAGTGCATATTGCGTCTCAAAAAAAAATCTTCAAGCCAACATTTTCAAAACATCACAAAACCTCCCATGGATGTTTGTGCTCGCTGGGTGGGGGCTTTGCTGTCATCAGCCAGCATGTGCTAATCAATCTGCTTTTCTAATATCTGCGCGAGAACTGGATAGATGATTCAATCTTCCTAGAAGTCAGAATGTGGACGTGTTCTCGCAGATGATGATGAACGTGGTGGCACCCTCACTCTGCAATCTCTCTTGAAGTGACCGCTCCACAGCCATATCTGAAACAGTTTCCTCTTGTTTAATTATTGTCGCTCGGGCAAAACAGATTCAGTTGCATGAATGGAGTAAGAACTAAAAGCCAGGGAACTTCTTAAATTAATATAATTCGCTTCAATATTTTCTGTTGGTTCGTTTTGTAACTTGTTCTAATAGATTATTAATGGTTTTTACTTCTCTAGTGGTTTCAGAATTCATTTATCAATCCTGAAATTTCCATCAATCCGTTTGTAAAAATGGGACTCATTTTAATTGTAAAACACAAACAACATTTTTATTTTCGTATAAACATCAAACTCTAAAGGACTAAACGTTGGTTTCCCTGTAGTTCGAATCAATTATAGAATTCCATTAAGATATAAAGAAGTTTGAAAATTCAGATCCAAAATCCAAAAGTTCACTCAGCAGTTGAACAGCACACAAGGATATAGACAATACCTACTTGTGTTTCTATCTCAATATCACTTCAAATCAATATCAAGATTTTGAACTCGAAAATAAAAGTCGGGCTCCCGAGTTTAAAGTCGGATCCTGATAAAAAAGTTATTTCAACAAATGAATTTATTTTTGTTCTTATTTAACTTGAGTGCGGATGTGAATTCATTTCGTACTTGTCATATGATACCAGTGCAGATATAAAAAGATACATATACAAACAGCTTGCTTTCCTGATCGATAACATGAATTCCCTAGATTTCCGAGTAGTCATAACAATATTTATTTATCAATGGGAAACTGGTTGGAATAGCCCAAAAATGTTTTTTTGGAAAGGCCAAACCTCTTTATCTGACGCCAACGTTGGAAAACAAATAGTTTTAATCATTTCAGTTTGCAATATGTCCGAAAGAAAAAATAAAATAAAATCTGTTTTAATTTGTTTATTTACCTTCAAATATTTTTTCCAGGAAATTTCACACCCATATCCTTCAGTTCGATGGAACAGGTACTTGGGAATTCAGCAAACTGAACCACATCAACAGATTAGATTTGAAAAGAGAAAAAGAAGAGCTCATGAAGGAAGTAGATAGCATAGAAAGGACAAATAGACTTAAAGAATTGAGTATAATTCTAGGTGAAGATATATGAATTATATTAGTAAGAATTCAGGAGAAAGTTTCTCGGTGATATCTTTGGTCATTTTTTGCATCACAAATTTGGCTGGAGCAATTGTGATTTTAGAAACTACATATATTTTCTATGTAGAAAATTTGTTAATTTATATGTATAATTATTACGTAAAAATTCACTTCACTACCAAAATTGTAGAACAAAACATCACATTTCCTATTTCTTCATCACATTTTCTCGGAAAAAAAGATGCCATAACAGAGCAATGTAATGGTCAAGTGAATAATGGTTCACAGATTAATGAGATAATCGGAATAATTTACATATAGTCTGATTTACCACAACATGCGAAAAATTATACGGTACGTTGTCCCCACCAAAAAGGGTGAGAAAAGTGATAATTAAAAAAAAGTTATCAAATTATATACCTTATTTTTTTAGAGAAATGCGCCTTCTATGGCATCAAATTTAATGTGATGCAAAGGGCTCTCTGAAACCACTTTCCCTTCACAGAGTAGGCACTGACACCAAAGTTGATGATGTTACACGTGACTTTTTGGTTAAAATTGCATTGCAACATTGCAATAATAACAAAGAAACACAATCCATACTTTCATTCACTATACCATGATAATCATCAGAATAATCCTGCAATGTGAACACTTATAAACACATATCAAACTCTATCAATCCATTAAATAAATTTACATACGATACAATTCATAACTAACGGCTGTAACGTGCTGCTTTCAGTAGCATATCATTGGAGGTTTTGATGCAGAAAAATTCCAGAAGTTGGCCTTCTCTAAAATTTTGCAGAGGCTTTCCCTCATAGTACATCATTGTATTTTCCGCAAGTTGTTGTAGGTCACGTATATACTTTTGACAATATAATCCTTATTACTACATGGAAAATAGTCCATAATATTGAATGAGTTGTATGTTTATTATTAGGGATGATTAAGAAAAATTTTAATGAAATCATTCAATTGGTTATCACTTCCCCCACGTTTAATATTATTTAGGAATATAATATTGAAGGAATGTAGTAAAAATGTACTGCATTGAAAAAATTGTTTATTATGATCAGATTGTAATGGAGTAATTGAAAGTTATTTTTATTTATATCAGGAACATGCTTTGAGGAATATTTTTGATATTTATATGTAGTATTTGGGGTTTTGATGATTTTCGTGTATTCTTGGCTTTAAACAAATTGAACAAAATATAGTTTTTCTTATTGAAAAAATTGAATTTATTTACCACTGGCTTTGATAACTGACTGCTTTAGAATAATCTACTTTATTTGATTTCAATTATTGCTTTGGAAGATTTGCACCAAACAGTTAAACAGTGTTAAAAACCAACTTCTAGATTAGTATCTTCTCTGTTCGAATGATGAGCTCTCTTGTTCTCGAGTATTTCAGAAGATCAATAGTGGTCTGATCTTGTGCCTATACTAGGGAGCAGTCCACAAAGTTATATAAAATAAAAGAAACACTCGAGCTTACAAGTGGAGACAAACTAAATTACAGTTTCAAAGTTTTGTAATAAATAAGTAGAGCACATAGTTAGATATATTATAGTACATAAGTTCAAAAGGCGGTTAAATCTATCAGAATAATCACCACTTAAACAAATTCAACGTAGGAGAATAATTCAAATCAACCCAGTTGTTCAGTAAATATTGCGACTTCTTGTACAGCCACTTTGGGTTTTTTTACCTTATAATTGTCAAGTGTAACAAGTCCGGGCGGCCAGAGGCTGCCCGCAGGGGGGAGTTCTTTCTCCAGTCTTGTGGTCATGGACGGACTATACTGGGGTCTCTGAAAGATGAAGGTCATAAAACCCTTGGGTATACTGATACTGACATAGTTGTTGTAGAACAGGGGAAATTCAACGCCATGGTTAGGGATCGTAGGCAGAGGCCTTAAACCTGGTAACTAGAAGAGTACACCACTTGGATGGGTTGAATATCAATCCCCAAAAAGCCACCATAGTAACAATCGCTCGAAGACATAAACTAGAGGGACTAGGACCCATAAAACTTCGAGGAGAAACTACCAAGGATAGGTGAAATATCTCGGGGTAATACTGGACTCGAAACTGACCTGGAACCAACATCTAATGAAAGTGACCAGAAAAGAGGAGACCTCACTAATTGTGGCAAGACGCTCTTCTGGGAAGAAATGGGGGTTGAAACCACATATGGTACACTGGTTGTACAACATGGTGGTAAAACCGGCAATAACGCACGCCTCCCTGGTGTGGTGGGCAAAAGACACAGCAAAGGAGTGCGAAAATGAAACTAGGCAAGGTGCAAAGACTTGCCTGCATAGGCATTACAGGGGCAATGAAATCAATGCCCACTGCAGCCATGGAGACACTGTTGGGACTGCCTCCCCTTCACTTGTGATACAAGGAGAGGCAAGGCTAGGTGCCTTCAGACTGAGAAACACACTGGACAACACAAACATTGGGACAGAACACATGAGCATCGTAAGCATTGTAACCAGGAACGTGTTAGACCTGAGATCAGACCACATTGCAAAATTCTCCTTTGACAAACCATACATGGTATCTATACCAAACAGAACTGTATGGAATAACACAGAACTCAATACCATTCTACAGGGAAAAAACCCAATTTACTCATGGGTAAATCCTGATTCAAGCATCACGTCTACACAATCCTTCAATGTGTGAAGGAAAACAAAGGGGGGAGTAGAGCTCGTCCAATATTGAAACGACCGTTTGGTAGGTAGAGAGGGCGAAAACACGAGTGGACACGATTTGGTGTGGCAGCTTATGCTACAACGAATCTTCACCAGTGTCTTGGCATGCAGCGTTTGAAAGGTTAGGTTTGTTTGATTAATAAATAGGTAGTGCAGTTATTTATTCAACTTTGCAATAGTTTACTTGTTACCTTGCCAAAATGGCCTCTGGCAGATATTGGACGAGCTCTAATAGTTGAGGAGCAGATCCACATTCTATCAGACAGCCAGGCAGCACTTAAGGCTCTATGTAATCAGAAACTGTTGTCCCAACTGATATGGATCTGCAAAGAGGAACTGGGTTATAGTTCTGTGTTCATGACTAAGATATCTAAAAACCCTGGTGCTTGGACTGATTCGATATTGTTTAGATTTTCGAGGGGACACCACCTGTTACTTCAATAGAGCTTCTCTCTGTCATCTCTTTGGTAGATGGCGCCGTCCAAAATTGTTTGTTTATATCCTCGCTTAATGTCAAAACTTAATTTTTGACATCTGCGGCATCTTATAAAATTTGCTGGTGTCTATGCGTTTTTCCTTCCGGTTGATTTGAAATCTTGCCTCTAATTTTTCAATTCGTTCTTTCAAAAATTATGTCGTTTATTAGAGCGTAAGGAAGTGTTAATTTTCAAGTAGTAGTAGGATACTTGTTGCAAAATGAGCCATTTTTGCATTTTGTGTGGACAGTCTAAAGCCGCAGTATTCAGTATCAAAGGAAGTTCACATTTTCACGAATGAACTAATAATTATATTTTCATAGTCCAACACAGTGTAGGCATTGAATTTCAAATTTTCTGACAATTTCATTTCCAACTCTCCACCAATAGAACCATTTTTCTCGTGAAGTGATTTCAAAATATTCTATTTGCACCACAATAATATAAATGTGGTTGCACATTGAAACGAACCCAAATAAGTACTCATTAATATAAACATAAGCACACAATAATCTAGCGGATTTATTCTCTTCTCTGTGTGATTATTCTCAATCTTCGAAAAAACCTATAATGACAGGAAAAACAACAATGGGGTGTTTTCTTTGTGCAATGTTCGGAGGCTTCTAAATCTAGCTTTGCTATTGGTGAAGTTTGACAGATGTCACCTTTCAACCAATAGCAAAGCTAAAATTAGAACCCGCGAACAGTTCGCCTCAAAAAGAAAGCTGAGGAAATAAATACACCCTGTGTGGTTTGTTTACTGAATTAAAACTGAAATGAAATTGCGCCATCTGAAACGCTAATGATCTCTATTATCAAGTAGGCCAAGTGTAGCCAAGTTGATCCCAAACTTTTACAGGTATAAGTGCAAGCACCAGGGTTTTTAAACATCTTAAGCTGGATTTATAGTTAGACGGACTGTAACGTAGACGCACTGTATACGTAACAAACGGACTGTAAAATATTATTGAATTTATAAATCGACGGAACGGAATTTTTGCGCATGGGTAGAAGTGATAGTGATATTCAACATAACCTATACATTACACGAATCATAAACAGCCTGTGTTGGTTTGGATTTGTATTATATTCTAAATATTTATCTATGCTTCGTTTTCTGTGTCACAATGGATTATGAAATACATGAAGATATGCTTCTTGGTGCCGTGGGACTGTTGTTGTGTGCAGTAACATTGGAAAAGTGTCGACAAACTCGAAGAACAATAATTATGCGACTAAGACGTTACAAAACAAGACCCATAAACCGTAATAAAAAAGTAGAGAATGCCTACAATAATTTTTTAAAGATGAAGACTGCTGATCCAGATCAATTTTTTAAGTATACGTGAATGACTGTTTCAGTATTTAATGAATAATTACGTCTTGTAAAAACATAACACATAATTCTTTATTTTGATTGGCCGGACGCAAGAAACGTAGTATAAAAGATGAAAGTTGGCCAACTCTTCCGTTCCAGTCCGTTTCACTTACGTTACGTCATGCGTTTACGTTCATTTATAAACAAGAGTACATAAAATCTATGGTTGATCTTTTTGCAGTGCGTCTACGTTTACAGTCCGTCTAACTATAAATCCAGCTTTATTCATGACCAAAAGTAATGGGGGGGGCTTCTCTCAAAGTTGCCAACCTCGATATTTCGTGTGTAAACTAGGGAACTCTTGTTGGCTACATTACTCATTACTTAGCAATGGACCGATTTAATCGAATTATGTATCGAAAATTTATCTGTATAAAAAATAAACGAAATATTTCCATTTGAAAAAAAAAATTTTCAATAGTTTTTTTTTTAATTTTGATGGTACTTCGATGAATTTAACATATTATTTGGATTTTGGAAGTAAAACTGTTTTGTTGATCATTGTAAAAATTATAGTGTTATAATTACCAAGAAATGTTTCTATTGAGACTGTAAAATAAAAGTTACTCAAAATATGGCAGATATAATAAAAATATCCGTTGCCCAAACCTATCAAAAGCAATGAAAAATGTTCGAAATGTTTGAAGCTATGTGGCAATGAAAAACTTTCCTAACATAATTCGACCGTAGTTTATATATGTAGCAAGCATTTCATGGGAAAATTCACTAAAGATTAGGTGCCAGTACCACACTATCCTGTGAAATTAGCTGAAATAGACCTAGTCGCCACAATCGAAGGTGAAAACGATGAACAAGATGTAAATCGAGATCACCTTTTGGAACCGGAATCGAATGAAAATATTTATGTGGATAAATCAATCCGGACGATAGTTGATAAAAACACGTTTTTCATAAAATAACTTGAGAAAGGATACAGTCCGTTTCAAATGTCTTACTGGGTTAGGTTACCTTCTGGCAGTTTGAAATATTTTATTATTTCCTAGACGAGTCTGTCAGCACAAAATATATTATCGGTCCAGGGAAATTTGTATCATTGATACCTGACCATAGAGAAATTAAAACCAATATTAAAAAGGTGCGGAATTGTTGAATTATTTAGTTATTTCATAAAACACAAATGTTTAGGGAATTTGTATTTTTATAGTGATTATTTTTTCCTGGAAGGCGCCAAATTCAAAACTATAACATGAATAACTCGTACCTCGTACGACTTTCCATTGTCAAATTCGTCCTATGGATATTAGAAAAAAAAAAATTTGACTGAGCAGTGTTGTGAAAATTGTTTAATAGACTTTTGGTATCTACCTATTAGTTTTTATTTACGTTAAAATGGTTGATCGCTGTTATAAAAATTGAAAAGTGACTCCAGAAAGCGTTATAAAGAGCGAGTTTTTACCAAAAAGAGATTTGGTAAAATGTCTCAAGTGGATTGAACTCTGTGGAAATGAAAACCTCCTTCCATCAAAAATAAACAGGAATGCTTATGTTTGTAGCCTACATTTTGAGGATAAATGCAAGAAGAACCAGTACCATTTTCCAATCTGCAAGTGTGCGAAAATGTGGCTGAAGGAGAAATTATGGTGTGTGAAACTGGTGAAATCTCAATAGACAGTGTGGAACAGAGCAATTTCAACTAATAACTCCCAACATCTTTCTGAAACCCCTGATGACTTGAGCAACATCACTGCTAATGATGAAGACATTTTAACTGAAAACTCCCAACATCTTCCTGACACCCCCTGATGACACCACCACAGCTAATGATGAAGAAATCTCCTACGTAGAGTCTTATACGCAGACTTTGGAATGTGCTCCGAAGGCAAACATATTTTCATATAATAATTTGAAGAAGAATTCAAAACATTTCAAATATTTCACAGGACTTGAATTCTGGCATTTTGAGGCACTCTATACTCTTTTAGATGAAAATATTATGGACAAGCTTGTATATATCCTTATAAAAATTATGAAATGGAAGGAAAAAAAGCAAAGTCAAAAATTGAGCAATCGGGATAAATTAGCGTTAAAGTTAGTGCGAATTAAAGGGGGATTCACATTAGATGAGTTATCATTTTTCTACAATTTGAGTAGAAACTATGTCTCCGTCACTACATCATATACTTGGATACAGTTTATGTTTTTTAAGATAGAAGAAATGAAAAAAAATATATTTTCCAGTGCCAGAGATATTAAAGACGTTCCTAAATGTTTCAGAAATTTTTCTGGCAACAGTATTACTTTTGTTATAGATGCCACAGAGTTGTTGATGGAAATGCCTATTAGAAATTTCAGGCAACAAGGAAAAACCTTTTCTTATTATAAACATAGTAATACAATTAAATTTCTTGTTGCAATTTCAGTAACTGGTGCAGTGATATACTGTGGTGAGGGTTATGAGGGCTTTATTTCAGAAAGAGATTTATTTGAAAAAAGCGATATTAGAGAGTTGTTGATGGAAAATGATGTTATTTTAGCTGATAGATGAGGTTTCATAATCAGGGATTTGTTAGATGAAATGGGAATTCAATTATATATCCCACCTTTTATGATGGGATGCAACAACGGACAGCCGAAGAAGAAATAATAACTAAAAAAATTGCCAAAGCAAGAATTCATGTTGAAAGGGCTATCTATCTAATTAAATCATATAAGATGTTTTCAAAGAAATATCCCATATTACTAATGCCCATTATTTCGAATATTTTTGCTATTGTTTGCTTTTTAGTAAATTCGTAACTTGAAATAAAAAATTCATTAAGTATCTTGAAAGCTATATTTAAATGAGAGTTTAAACAAAACGTGTTGGTTTTTTATTTAAAAGGACCCTTAATCACTAAAAATGGAATTGCACACCACTTGAAGACATTCTAAACTTTCCAGCGGTTCACACCATTATTAACACAAGAAAAAATATTCTATCTGAAGATCTTTTTAATATTGGTTTGGGGTATCAGAAGTGTTTTTCATCTTAAAATTATCAAAAATAGCCAAAAAATGTGTCAGTAGATTTAAGGCCAAAAATTTTGTTGTGGTATCACTGAACCTTAGCCGAAGTCCTCCATTGCCAACACAGACCTCAGAGTAATAATAAATATAGAGAGGGCTTTCTGTCCTTGTTTTTGAAGCCAACATAAAGTTGTTTATATTTACATTAGTCCTCTCGACTTCAAAAATGGGTAATACCAGATCGGTTATCGTCGGGTTTTCATATATCGGTGTTTCGTTTTTCGTCGGCATTAATTTGTTTGTGCTCGTGTTTACGTTTGTTGATGGCGCCGTGATTATTCTATGTTTATGCAGTTTTTGGAGTTTTTTGATGATATTGAGTGTATTTTGACTAACAATATATCTTTAGTGTTAATAGTGACTTTGAAAATGGTGAAAACCTGCATTGTTTGTGGATTGTTACAATCCTCGGATGCCGATGTATCATTCCACAGGTAAGCGCCATTGGCGTAACTGAGAATGTGTATATTCTTCTATTCTTAAATATGTCCCCAATAATTTTTGATATAATCAAACAAAAAATATATTTTTATAGGTTTCCTTCTAATAAGAATGTCTTGAAGTTATGGTGTGAGGCACTTCAGCTAGACGGAACATATTGAAAAAATATTCCTACATTTGTTCCAACCATTTTTCACCAAATGACATTGTTCATTCGCCAGGAAGAACTCTTATCAAGAAAAATGTTATACCAGTTATACAAGTTACTAATGATCCTTCTCAACCTGCACACATCGTAGTAAGGGACAATTCCCCGCAATCTGATAGGGACATGGAAACTAATCAAGGTGAAATGTGAGTAGATAGCCTTACATTTTATTTAATAGAGAATTCAAACTTGATTAATATTTGGGCATTGTACTAATTTTTTCATAAATCCATCAAAATTTCAACATTTTTTGGGGTCAACAAATCATTTTCATCTATATCAATCGTTATGGCACCGGATTTGATAGAATTTGATGATTGCCAAAACTCAAAGCAGTCTAAGAATAGTTATGCAATGTTGTAGAACGTAAATGTTCCCGTATTATAAGACGACTATAAGAAATGTTTTCTATTGATAAATATTACGTTTGTGATATTGAGAGAAACCGGCAATATTGTCTTCCTTCTGCACCTCAAACTATTCATATAAATGACAATATTTCAGATTGAATAATCAGTTTCACCAACCATAGTTCCAGAAGCTATTTTGGAAATTGTGAATGATGAACATGAACAGAATGAACAACCAAACAAAAAGTGAGCAAAATAGAATTATAGTTACTTAGTTGAAAATGTCTTTGTTAATTCTTATATAAACTATATAAATGAAGTTTCAGATTTGAAGAATCTTTTTCAACTTCTACTGCTTCAGAAACATTGTCTGAAATTAAATATATTGAAGAGAACGAAGAACTAAAAGAAAAGTTAGTTGAATCCAATTATAATGTGAAATATCACTGTGTTATTAAATATGGAAATATGAACTTTTACAAATAATGTTTCAGATTTGAAGAATCATTCTCAACATCTACAGCTTCAGAAGCTTTGTCAGAGATCAGGAAAATTAATCTTATTGAAATACCAAATAAAAAGTGAGTCTAACTGTAGTATTATCCAAAATCTTTATAAACTAAACATATTACCATTGTTATAATTACATACAATGTTCCATCTTCATTTTTCGATAAGGTAGATTATTTTTTCCGTTTTTTTTAATATTTTTTTCAACTGAAAGAACAATTCAGGATTCAATTGTACTATGTTTTTTTTTGTAATTTTAAAGTTTGGTAAAATATTTCCCATATAAAACAAATGAGAAAAAGTTTATGTAAACTCTTTTCTTTCATTAGCCAAGAAACTGATGGAACAGAATACAAGAGGAATGTTTTCCCATTGAGTGATATTGATGGGGAGCTTGTGGCTACAACTTCACGAAAACGTTTTTCTGAATCTAACGAATCTGCACCAAGAAAAAGGTATAGTTAGAAAACAAATGATTATTTAAATAAAAAATCTTTTTATTATTCTTTCATCCCAGAATTAAGAAGGCCCATCGTTTCATTGGTGATTGGAATTCTGAAGATATGGAGTCTAACGAGAATAGAAAGCAATTTTTCAGAGTTGCTCAAAAGAAAATTGCACAGCAGAAGAAAAAAATCAAAATTTGAGGAGAAGAAATTTCATTTCTGAGCAAGCAGAATCAACATTGAATGTGAGTTTACTTGCATTTTATTGATCCATTTGTTTCATTTATCTGCATTTTCAGGCATCGCTACGGATCTGCAAAGGAATTATTCGATCGTATGCTGAAAAAATCTGTTGGGCTAAATATTCACCAGAATTAAGACAATTTGCATTAACTTTAAATTTCTATTCCACTAAAGCTTACAATTACGTTCGAACACGTTTTGAAAAATCTTCCCACACAAGGACTTTGGCAAAATGGTATCAAACAGTAGATGTTTCACCAGGCTTTTCCCAAGAAGCTTTTGCTTGCTCTGAAATTGAAAGTGGCTGCAGCACTTGTCACTGGTCAAAAGATTTTGTGTAATCTTGTATTTGATGAGATGTCAATCAGAAAAGAGTAGAATCAGATGGAAAAAAACTTTATGGCTATGTAGATTTTGGAACAGAAGTTGAAACTGATAATCTAGATGAAGCAAAAGAAGCACTGGTATTCATGCTTGTTGCACTGAACAGTCAGTGGAAAGTACCTGTGGGTTATTTTTTTAATCAGTGGGCTGTCAGGTACAGAGAAAGCTAACCTTGTTAAGAATTGTCTTGAATTTGTTCACGATAGTGGTGTTATCGTTACATCAATTACTTTTGATGGAACTTCTACAAATTTAAGTGTAGCTAATGAACTGGGTGGATGCATGAATCCTTCAAAGTTGAAAACATTTTTTTCACACCCTATTACAAATGAAAAAGTTTTTATATTTCTTGACCCAAGTCATATGATCAAGTTGATTAGAAATTGTTTAGGATGTAAAAAAGTATTGAGGGTTCAAGAAATACAAAAAAACAAAATCATTTATGGAAATCCAATAAAATGGGAATTTATTGAAAAGTTATGTGAACTTCAAGAAAGTGAAGGCTTGCATGCAGCTACTAAGTTGAGAAAACGTCACATTTTATGGATGAGGGAGAAAATGAAAGTTAAACTTGCTGTTCAAACATTGAGCAAAAGCGTTGCAGAGGCCTTGGACTTTCTGACATTTGATCTCAAATTGGATGATTTTAAAAATTCTACGACTACTTCACATTTCTGTAGATCATTCAATAATCTATTTGATATTTTCAACTCCAGAAATAGACTTACAAAAAACCATTTGAGAAACCTCTATCCTCTGCCACCAAAGAAGAATATTTCGGTTTTTTAGATAACTGTATTAAATATATCAGGTCTCTAACAGTAGATTTCATACCAATATTACAATCTAAAAGAAAAACTGGATTTTTGGGATTTCTTGTAAGTATAGAAAGTTTAAAAAATTTATATCGATATAGGGTTGAGGAAAAACAACAACTGAAATATTTGCTCACATATAAGCTGAGTCAAGATCATATAGAAATATTTTTTAGTTGCGTGAGAGCAAAGGGGGGAAACAATAATAATCCTACATCTCGCCAGTTTCAAAACACAATGAAGAGATTATTGATTCACTCAGAAATTAAAGGAAGTGAGAAAGCTAACACCCTCACACTTGATTCATGTTCCATTTTACATTGTTCAAGCCTCCTCTTCAACATAAGGATGATGGTATAGATAAAGAACTGGACCAGTGGACTGGCGAAACTGATCATGATTATATTGCCTCTAATATCTGGGATTTGACCTTATATGTTCAAGATATTGTTGCCTACACAGCAGGTTTTGTGGTAAAAAAAATTTCAAAGTCTGTGAGATGTCTAGATTGCCTCAATGTTCTCACTAGTAATGAACATTTATCTCGATTACAAATGAGAAAAACATATGGAGTTATGGTGAAGGCATCACAATTTGTACTGAGCGTATGTAAAGAGGAGAAAAATGTTTACGCTCAGTAAAAAAATTTATCTCGATTACAAATGAGAAAAACATATGGAGTTATTAGCAATCATGGGTATCAATTAATTAAATTGATTTTGGTAAATACTTCCAAATTAGATGTCACCACGAGACATCGATTTTGAAAACTCCGGAAGCTAGGTATGCTCTTTATTAACAAAATCCATATTATTCAAAAATCAATAGTATATTCCTCAAAAATTTTCTGCAAATACATAAAAAATAGATCAATACAATATTAACAGTATTACTGCCAAGCAATTGAAGAAATTAAAATTCAGTCATAAGATACCTGGGACAATGTGTCAACCATTGGTAGCAAGCAATAAGACAATTTTTTGTAATCATTGTATGTATATTTCATATCATTGTATGTAAATAACATTTTAATGGTTCTTAATATAATTTTAGTATGGGAACTAAATAATGTACCTAAAAAAGTATAACAAATTACTTTTGTAAACCCTGACATTTGTTTTTTCCTTTGATGGTCGTATCACAAATCAAGATATTGCACATTCATATAAGATGTTTCTGAGTCAGAGTCTTATTGGTATATAAAAGTTTCTCCTTGTTAACAGAGGTTCAAACATAACGATTAAATCACGGTTTATCTGTTTGAACCCCTTCATTAAGCCTATATATACAACAATAACTTGGCCACCTACATTAAGTATTTGTGAAATATCTGAAAATATTAAGATATCAATTTTTTTGGACCAAGGCCAGGTTAATTATCCCAAATGATACCCATCAGATTATAGATAGGACACCTATAATTAAAATATACAACAAAAACATATATATATATATAAATTTATATATGAAATATATGAAAATATTGAAAATTACTTTTACTTTTTATACTATCAATTCCTTGCTATTAATGAATTCAAACTGAATAGCTTTTTTTTGATAACGTCTGTGATAAGATATATGCATAATATGTAATTTTGGATATTATATAAATTTTTCTTATATATTTTTTTTTAATTTCTGTATATCCATGTTTTATATAAGTCTTGTATTAAATGAAGAATTGATATATATATATATATATATATTTGGTATTCATTGTAGTTATTGAAATGAAATAATTTTGCTTAAGATGGACAAGCAATAGACAAACTTCAATTCATTCAAATGCAAGTTACAGTTGCTAAGTCTCCTGATTATTTTTTGACATTTCTAGAAACCAATGGAAACATTCAAATCATTCATGTACGTTTTGCCAATTAACGCATTATTATACCTAGAAAATTGCCGGGAATAATTTGAGGTATTTTGTTTTATTGTCTGACAACGTATATTTTTTAATTTGATGAATGAATCAAAACCGTTAAGTACATTGTATCATTGGGCGAGGAAATGTGTTTATGATCGTAACATCAAAAAATAATCTATAGAATACCACACAGAGTTCGATAAAGTAGAAAATAACTGTCCAGATTTCTTTCTTAAACTTGTTGCCATTTGGCATAGCCACTTGAGCCCGTTGGGCTCTCATGTCTATTGCCCAACAACAAGTTTTCGAAAATCTGTCGAATTATTTTCAATTTACTCTCATTCTCTTGTTATATAACAACTGAAAATAACATAGCAAGGGCCTGAAGAATACTTGAGCCGTATGATATCAAAATCTGAATACATCAGCTTTCAATTAGACCAAAATAAGTATAAAGCCGAGAGAGATGACAGCTCGCCGCTTTATTACTGGTCCAAAAAATTATTTTCTACATCATGGAAATTATATAAAGTTCTGTACCTAACTTACACTTTTCTTTAGGAAAATCATTCAGATGGGTGTAAACAATGATCCTTTGACATACAAGGTGAGTGAGTATGAGTTTTATGGCTAAAAGTGAAAGCGAGCGTCATTTCATAATTGCCCAATTGATGTTAGATTAGTCTTGTTGACTCTAGACAATTCCACAACCAATTTTGGATGAAGAAAATTAAAAAAAGAGCTTTGACTTGGCACTTGATAAAGTTGGAAAGTCCATTACTTGCAAAATAATTTATAATACAACTTTTCATTATTTACAGTAATTTACATCCTTTTTATGTTATGGAATCCTGAAATAATATTTTTGAAAAAGTTTTCTATTTGTAGACACACTCCTTGGTATTTCACCAATAAAAATTACATTTGTTATTTCAACTTTATATAATATATATTTAGTTAGATTGGTTCCTCAAGTATGTATAAAGTTATTTCATTTGTTTATATCGCAAAAAAAAAAATTGTTCTTCAATACAATCAATGGCATAATAAATAAATCATATTTTCCTAACTCCATGACACCTTTTTATTTAGTTTCCGCACGCCCCTGCCCAGAGGATTTGGTAAACAATCCCCTCGATCCCCTTTGCCCATACTCTATAGTGAGTGAGATAGATATTATGGTTGTCTACAAATCCTTTGTTTTTGAATAGCGAGGGCGCCTCTATATTTATTATTACTCTGAGACACAGACCACATACCCCATATGTGGTCTGTGATTGCCATAGACAAATTCCACATACCCCATATGTGGTCTGTGATTGCCCATAGACAAATTAAAAATAAAGAGACTGTTTGAAACATTGGCGATCTTGACCACCAAGTTTTTGGTACGGCCAGTCGCGCATGGAGGCGCTGTCCGCAATCAACAGACGACTGACATGATAATTTTCCAATTTCGACATTTGTCAGAAAATGGCAAACCACGTAATAATTTCAGAATAATTCTACTGTTAATTGTCATCGAAAAATTAATTAGAGAAATTACACTAATGGACTTGAATTATGAACCCAACGTCGAAAATGGAATGTTTTGTTATTCGAGTTGACGCTGAAATTCCTCGAAATATTCTTTCACAACGTAAAATATCAGCTGCTTTTCACAAACTGATAATTATTTCCATTCATCACTTGCAGAAATTTTTTCACAAACATACTTATTTCCGTCCATCAGTTTCCATTTTCTATCACCATTTGAGGAAGTACGAAGAGTATCATCAAACTGGAGTATTTGTTAAGTATACCTACTCGCTCTCCTTTGTGCTAATAAATGAACAAAATGATTGAAGGTTTGTTGTAAATGTAATTTGTTATTATTTTGGTTGATTTGATGATAAGACTGAAGAATATTTTCAATTTTGTTGTTTTTCGGAGTTTTATTGTTTTGTCTGTAGTTGTACCTTGTCCTAGATACAATAAAATGTGTTTTTATAGTGTTCAACTTATTATTCTTGTTTTATAAGATCTTTGATTTTGTTCTTGATATCATGAAATAAAGATTTACTTTGAAATTTTATTTTAACCACGAACGAACTAACAGATTCTACGAATCGATTACTGTATATATTTTATTAGTGATCGATTTGCCATTCCTGTATTTTATATGATACAACCATTCATATGGAATAGAAGAATGGCAAATCGATCACTTATAAAATATATACCATATCAATCATATGAAAGTAACACATTTGAAAAACCCGCCTCATCTCATTCGGTTCTACCAACTGTATTTAGTTCGGTCAGTTGCGAGATATGTCGCCACTGTCTAAACGTGGTTCCAACTTTTACTTCAGGTTTGACAACTCTCTTTATTTTTAGTTTCTCTATGGTGATTGCCAAGTAATAAGGCTAGCATTATGCAAATCAGAGTTTCCTAGTTTGCACGCGAAAAATCGAGGTTGGCAACCTTGAGAGAAGTGCCCCATTAGATTAGTATATTATCAAATTTGCTATTTTCCCTACAACCAAACTTAAACAATAGGGGAGTCTCGCACAAGTTGCCAACTTAAAAAAACCTCTAAAAACTTATGCCTCTTTTTTCATCAAGGTTGCGTAGAGAATCGCAAAATGTATATGCTGGATCGTTTATTTTCAGTACCAGAGTGGTTATATATTTGTATATAAAAAAGGTATATTACTAGGGAATTTGGTGTCTATATCTCGAGTGTTGTTGCCTGTCCCAATACGGGAGTGCCGCACAAGTTGCCAACTTGAAAAAATTCTCCAAAAGTTCTGCCTCTCCAATGGCTATTGTTTGACTTTATTTGTATGGAAAAGCGTCAATTTGATATATTAATTCAATTACTTTTGGTCATGAAGCGGTTATATATTTCTTATATCAAATGTGTTATTCATAACGATTTTCTTCCTAAAAATGTGAACAGTTGGTAGAACAAACAATATTTTGTGAAAAAAAGATTGAATAAGGGAATACACAAATCAATAGATAACAATGGAGGTCAAGCAACAAGAGAAAGAAGTGGCGTTCTTCTACATTAAGGTTCAAATGGCATCGTGACAGATGACAGCCGATAATGCACGAAAGCACGAATCAGATTGGGACAGGCACCAACACTCGAGATATAGACAAAAAATTTCCTATTAATATAACTAAAAAATTTAAACACTTTGGGACCAAAAATAAATGATCCAGCATATTCACTTCATGATTCTCTACACAAGCCTGATGAAATAATTACAACTGTAGAGGCAGAAGTTTTTGAAGATGTTTCTGAAGTTGGCGACTTGTGCGGCACTCCCCTATTTGATTCCTGCTTTAGGCATTATCGACTGTCATCTGTAACGATGCCATTTTAACCTTAACGCAGAAGAACCCCGCTTCTTTCTCCTGTACCTTGACGTCCGTAGTTATCAGTTGTTATTGGGTTGGGTATTCTCTTATTCAATCTTTTCTCCACAAAATATGTTTTGCGCTATCAACTGTTCTCACTATTAGACACAAAATCGCTATAAATAACACATTTGATTTAGGAAATATATAACCTCTTCATGACCAAAGGTAAGTGAATTGGTGATTTCCCCTATAGCGGAGTTTCGCATAAGTTGCTAACTCCAGAAACTTCTCTGAAGTTGCCAACATAAAAAAAAAACCTTCAAAAACTTCTGCCTCTCCAATTGTAACAATTTTATTGGGGTTGTATGGAGAATCACAAACTGAATATGCTGGATCATTCATTTTTGGTCCCTAAGTGTTTATATTTTCTAGTTATATCGATATGGAATTTTGTGTCTATATTTCGGGTGTTGGTGCCTGCCCCCAATCTTTCTTTCACAAAATATTGTTGGTGCTAACAAAGTGTTCACATTTTTAGACAGAAAATCTCTATGAATGACACATTTGATATGAGAAATATATAAGCGCTTTATGACCAAAAGTAATTGAATTGATAAATTGAAAGTCAAACAATAGGGGAGTGCCGCACAAGTTGTCAACTTAAAAGAAACCTCCAAAAGTTCTGCATTTCCAATGGCAATTGTTTGACTTGGGTTGTATAGAACATCGCCAATTTGATATACCAATTCGATTACTTTTGGTCGTGAAGCGCTTATAAATGTCTAGTATCAAATGTGTCATTCTTAGAGAAGTTTTCTCTAAATACGTGAACAGTTGGTAGCACAAACAATATTCTGAGAAAAATATTGACAGATGACAGTCGATAATGCACGAAAGCACAAATCAGATTGGGACAGGCACCAACACTCGAAGAATAGAGACAAAATTCCTTATTAATATAACTGAGGAATATAAACACTTTGGGACTAAAAATAAATGATCCAGCATATTCAGTTCGTGATTCAACCCTAATGAAATTATTACAATTGGAGAAGCAGAAGTTTTTGAAGGTTTTTTTTGAAGTTGGCAACATGTGCAGCATTTCCTATCTGCATTGGAGAGGCAGAACTTTTGAAGGTTTCTCTTTAAGTTGGTAATAATTTCATCAGGTGCAGAGAATCACCAATGAGAGTAAACGTTATCTGAGTAGGAGAGGCTATTCTCCACAAGACAATGGTGACACTAATAGAAAGAGATGGAAGATCATTTGTGAGTCATAGTGACTAGTGACGTATATGGATATGTCATGGCCAGCATTCTCTCTCGACAGTGGCGGACTAGCGCACTCCACATTCTGGTATCTGAGAGTTACAGTTTCTTGAATGTATATTGGACCACTCTGTCTGTATATTACGTGGGCTACCTGTACTCATGTCTATGGCGGGTTAATGCTACAAGATTCTAATTGGCTAGAGCTTATTAGAACCTCATATTCAGATAACGTTAACTCTCTTTGGAGAATCACAAACTGAAGCTGCGTTCGGCTATCTAACACCGAGTCGGAGTGGAGTGAGGGTAGATTCTTGTCACGTGACTGCGTAGTAAAGGGGGTGTTAAATTTTTACGCAAACGACCCGGAACGTTCGGAGCTAAACAAAATCAAACAGCTGGTATTCATTTTGGAATTTTTGCTTCTGATTTTATTTTTTGCTGTCTATGTCTACTCATGAATATATTTACATTTCCTTTCCATTTTATTATTTCAAGCAATAATAATAATGAACAATATATTTTTGCAAATTTTCAATGTGGTGATGGATGTTTTCTGAGACGAAGTTGATGGAGTAAACATCATAGGAAATTTTGAAAACGTTGCAGAAATTACTGTGGAACATCAACATAAAAAACATTTTTGCATAACCGATGTTAGTGGTGTGGGCTTCTCACGAACAGAACTAGATAAAGAAGTGATGGTAACAATTTGATACCTTGGAAATATTGAAAGTTTAAGGTAAATACTTGTGTAAATATTACTTGATTCATAGGCCTCTTGTCAATTTTGGAAGTCTTCAGTAGTGACTTCGAAATCCACATCATCCAACTTTTTCAATTTGTAATACATTTTTTCAGTTAAATGACTTTATTATGCTTTTGCAGATCAGTGTCAAATCGCTTTGGATTAATTATTTACCAACAATAATGAAGACAATTGATGTCATACGGCAATTTTGATAATAGACACTATTTGAGAGATACCTAGTCCACAAAATATTTCTGGTGGTGGAACTGTTAGGAAATTTTGAAAACGTTGCAGAAATTACTGTGGAACATCAACATAAAAAACATTTTTGCATAACCGATGTTAGTGGTGTGGGCTTCTCACGAACAGAACTAGATAAAGAAGTGATGGTAACAATTTGATACCTTGGAAATATTGAAAGTTTAAGGTAAATACTTGTGTAAATATTACTTGATTCATAGGCCTCTTGTCAATTTTGGAAGTCTTCAGTAGTGACTTCGAAATCCACATCATCCAACTTTTTCAATTTGTAATACATTTTTTCAGTTAAATGACTTTATTATGCTTTTGCAGATCAGTGTCAAATCGCTTTGGATTAATTATTCACCAACAATAATGAAGACAATTGATGTCATACGGCAATTTTGATAATAGACACTATTTGAGAGATACCTAGTCCACAAAATATTTCTGGTGGTGGAACTGTTCGAGAGAGCTCCATTTACACCTCTATGTAGAGACGAAAGCAGGGTAGTGACACTACTCACGCCAAAAGTGACTCGTAGTGCATAGAGTGAGCTAGCCGAACCTACCTTGAATATGCTGGATCATTTATTTTTAGCCCCAAAGTGTTTATATTTTTGTATTAAAAAAAGTTATATTCATACGCAATTTTGTGTCTTTATCTCGAGTGTTGGTGCCTGTCCCAATCTGTTTCGTGCTTTCGTACATTATCGACTGTCATCTGTCACGATGCCATTTGAACCTCAATGCAGAAGATCGCCTCTTCTTTCTCTTGTTGCTTGACTTCCGTTGTTATCAGTTGTTATTGTGTTGTGTATTCTCTCATTCAATCTTTTTTTCATAAAATATGTTTTGTGCTACCAACTGTTCACATTTTTAGACACAAAATCTCTATGAATGATATGAGAAATATATGAACGCTTCATGTCCAAAAGTGATTGAATAAGTATATCAAATTGGCGATTTTCCATACAACATTGCCATTGGAAAGGTAGAACTCTTGAAGGATTTTTTCAAGTTGGCAACTTGTACGGAACTCCCCTAGCAAAGAGTAGGTTCTGACTGACCTCTAATCTTTGCCTCTAGTCCGCGATTTGATTTCCGAATCTGTAGTCTGATACCATAGTCATGGAAGACATTTTCGGGTCTTTTGTGCGGACACATTTCCGTGCATTCAGTTTGTATGAATTTAAAAAAAATTTCGGTCAAGATTGACGAAATGTCGGTGTGTGTCTTAGGCTGGATTTATAGTTAGACGGACTGTAAACGTAGTCGCACTGTATACGTAACAAACTAACTGTACATTTTTATTACATTTATAAATCGATGGAACGGAATTTTTGCGCATGGCACCTCTACCCATGCGCAAAAATTCCGTTCCGTGACATTCAACAAAACCTACAAATTATACGAATAATAAACGTCCTGTGTAACACAGGCTGTGTTGGTTTGGATTTGTATTATAATGTGAATATTTATCTATGCTTAGTTTTCCGTGTCACAATGGATTATGAAATAAATGAAAGTATGCTTCTTAGAGCCGTGGGACTGTTGTTATGTGCAGTAGCATTGGACAAACTCGAAGAACAATCATTAGGAGACCAAGACGTTATAAAACAAGACCCATAAACCGTAACAGAAAAGTAGAAAATGCCTACAATTATTTTTTGAAGATTTTTTTTTTATGTTCTGGTTCCCACGAAAAGGGATATCCTGTAATGTTCAGAGAACATCGTGGGAACCTAGGGAAAGAAGGTAGGAGTTGGTGTTCTTCTTGAATTTCTGAAGGTTGTATGCCTCGGGGAACACCTCCCTAGGCAATGAGTTCCAAAGCCTCGCTGTTCATTGGATGAACGAGTCTTTGGAAAGTGATGTATTTATTTACGGAATTATTATTAACAGGTCTTGTAGAAACATTACACATTATTCTTTCTTTTGATTGGCCGAACGCAAGAAACGCACTGTGAAAGATGAAAGTTGGCCAACTCTTCCGTTTCAGTCCGTTTCACTTACGTTACATCATGCGTTTACGATCATTTATAAACAAGAGTAAATAAATTCTACAGTGCTAGTCAAAAGTCCCCTCCCCCCTCGTATCTTTTGAACGGGTATACTTATAATAATGAAATTTGGAGGGTGGAAATAAACGGATGTAGGCTTCTCAACTGGTCACAACAGGTGACGCAATAGTCATAAATGACGTCACAAGGCCACTGTGACCAATAATTTTAAATGGGACCCTATGGCAAGTGACAGCTCGTTTGAAAGGTATTGACAATACCTATTCAGTCATACCAATTTTGTTTGGGTTTCGGCTGATTTTGATTGATAAATTGAAGAAATACGAAAATTATAGTTTCGCATTTAATTAATAAAGATTTTAAAGTACGCCTCTGGTTAATTGTCAAAAAGGTTGACGTTTTTGAATTCTCTACTTGTCAAAAGTGTTTATACCTTGAAAATTTACCTAAGCTATTGTTTAACGAGACGTTTAAGTGTTTACATAGGCAAAATGGTACGTACTGTAGCCGACAAAGTAGCAGCTATCTTAATAATTGGTGAATGTAGAAACAATTTCCATGCAGCGGAACGACTGTTTAATGAGAGGTACCCCGATCGCCCTATATCGAGGGCTTATTTGAGGGAGCTTCTTCGGAAGTTTGAAGCATCAGGTAGTGTTCAAGATGCCAAACGATCTGGTCGACCAACAATTAGTGATGACAAAAAATTGACATAATTGGAGAAATGGTAGTAAACCCTACTTCTTCCACAGCCCAAGTTGCGTCTATCTGTGAAGTCAGTCAAAGGACAGTACATAGGGTGTTGGCTAAAAACAAATTTCATCCATACAAATTAAAAATGGTGCACCAACTTTCAGATGATGACCCCGACCGAAGACTAGAATTCTGTGAAACTATGTCTTATAAAATGAACCAACAACCAGGCTACATACAGACAATTTGTTTTAGTGACGAAAGTACTTTCTTTCTCAATGGAAATGTTAACACTCAAAATGTGAGGTATTGGAGTGACACAAATCCTCACATCTTTCGTGAAAAACATACTCAATTTCCAGAAAAAGGAAATGTTTGGGCAGGTATTTTGGGAAACCACATAGTTGGGCCTCTTTTTTCTCAATGCTAACTTAACCGGTGAATTGTATCTGGAGATGTTACAAAATGATATTGAGGCGTTAATTCTTGAAATTCTAGAAGATAATCCAGATGAATTCGACAACTTGGAAATAACGTTTCAACAAGATGGTGCTCCTGCACACTATTACGGTGCAGTAAGACGTTACCTAGATGAAGAATATCGTGGTAGATGGATTGGACGACGAGGATCGATCGAATGGCCAGCTCGGTCACCGGACCTTACACCATTAGATTTTTTTCTATGGGGGTACTTGAAATCTGAGGTTTACGCTACAGCACCTGACAGTATTGCCATTCTGAAACAACGAATTGTTGAAGAATGTAGGGCAATTTCCGCTGACACACTGGGACGAGTACGACAAGAGTTTAGCAATAGGATGCATTACTGCCAGGAAGTAGATGGAGCACATTTTGAACACTTATTATAAGAACTGGTTCTTAAATCTATATTAATTAAATGCGAAACTATAATTTTCGTATTTCTTCAATTTATCAATCAAAATCAGCCGAAACCCAAACAAAATTGGTATGACTGAATAGGTATTTTCAATACCTTTCAAACGAGCTGTCACTTGCCATAGGGTCCCATTCAAAATTATTGGTCACAGTGGCCTTGTGACGTCATTTATGACTATTGCGTCACCTGTTATGACCAGTTGAGAAGCCTACATCCGTTTATTTCCACCCTCCAAATTTCATTATTATAAGTATACCCGTTCAAAAGATACGAGGGGGGGAGGGGACTTTTGACTAGCACTGTATAGTTGATCTCCTTGCAGTGCGTCTACATTTACAGTCCATCTAACTATAAATCCAGCTCTAAGCAGGATTTATAGTTTGACGGACTGTAAATGTAGACGCACTGCAAAAAGATCGACTATAGAATTTATGTACACTTGTTTATAAATGAATGTAAACGCATGACGTAACGTAAGTCAAACGGACTGGAACGGAATAGTTGGCCAACTTTTATCTTTTTACAGTGCGTTTCTTGCGCCCGGCCAATCAAAATAAAGAATTCTGTGTGATGTGATGTTTGTGTGATAATTCCATTGTGACACGGAAAACGAAGCATAGATAAATATTTAGAATATTTTAATACAAATCCAAACCAATCCAGGCTGTTTATGATTCGTATAATCTGTAGGTTATGTAGAATGTCACTCATCACTTCTACCCAACTGAATACCCTACTCATACTAATGAATTAATGGTCAACATGTTGAAGTTTTAGAATACATGTGATAGGTGGCGGTTTCCAATCTCAGAGTAATACTAATATTACTCTGAGGATTTCACGCATGAAAAATGGTAATTTATATATACAAGTTGTCTGCGGTAAGCAAACAAAATATAACTTTTTGTAGAATATTGGATTGCGTTCAACTTGGATAACAATATTAGTCAAGTGAGGTTGGGTTGTCTTCAATTTTCATGGATGGGCAATTCAGGTGAGGAGCCGGTGAGCAGCTGGCTAATAATATCAATATCAATATTTGTACTTTTGATCGCTGCTTTGTCCCAGATGGAACACACACCAGAGCACGCGAACCTACGAGAGTTGAATGAAATACTGAGAATTACAGAAAAACTTATTTCTATCATTTAGAGATGGAAGTGGGGATTTCAATGCTTGAAAAAACACTGAGAACACTCCGAGTGTTTTTAGACTATGCCGAGTGCTGTAATGTCAAATTAAATGTTTGAGTCAATCGCAAGGCCTCATCGAATATTTAAAATGTTATGATTGGCTCAAATACTCGGATTTGACATTTCCGCACTCCCGAGTTCGTTTGTCACAGATTCAAAAAGACAAGGACGGATATATTATAAAAGATAAGGAAAGATAATTTCCAAAGAGGTTGTAAACAATACAAAAGAACAAACCGCATAAACCATACTTTTCATTTGACATTACTGCATGACTCATACGTTGCTCATCAACCACCTGTTGATAACAAAAGTGCATACAAAACTAATAGGGCGTAAAAATCTTTCTATTGACAAAGAATGAATTGATTTGGTGAAATGAGTGGAGAAATTGTAGTTTCTGAGACACCAAATTGGCTTCAGGAGTTAGAAGCCAAAAGAGAAAGAAGATTAAAAGTTAAATTGGGCCATGAAGCAGGTGCAGGAGCACCTTGTTTAAAGTGTGGAGAGAAATGTCCAGGTATAGTATTCAACTTTATTTAAATGATTTCTCATACGAATGTTGTCATTTCGCAATTTTTTGTTTATACTATGTAGAAGACAGTCTGAACAAACTGTGTGTTCAAAAAGTCAGTTCATGAGCATATATAAAATTAATACTTATTTCTTCATTTCAGGTTTAGATCTCCACTTCTGGAGGAAATGTTGTAAAATCTGCAAATGTTCAAAGGAAGAGCATGAAGTACAAGATGATGATATTTATGGCTGGGCACAGTTTCAATTACTTGGCAGCAAACCGAATATCAGAAGGAAAATATGTGAGTATGGTTACTAAAATATTGTCTTATATACGTCATATCTTGAAAACCTCATGTATCTTGTTAAACCGAATATCAACTGAAATATGAAAATGGTATATCTGCTGTTATGATGTGTTTTTGCCTTCTGAACAAAAATCTGGAAGAAAAACTCGGCAGTCTCATACTGTTTCAGAGTTAGAGCCCTTTTTCCTTCCTGAGTGATTTTCAAGCACTCTAGCGCAAAAATCACTCAAAATGCCCCCTTCTTTTAACCAGCATTTCTGGTACGATTTCATACAGCCTGTTCTATTGAAAAAAAAAAAAAACAAATCAAAAAAAGGTTTATTGTCGAAGACATAAAATCTCGTGGACATAGCAGCATAAAGGCCCCCGCAGACGGTGAGATCTGTATCGATACATTATGCATGATACCGTGGTAATGATACAAATCTCATCGTGTGTGGTTGTATCAGTATCACTGCATTGGTATCACCGCCTCAATCACTGTTGTGAAACGGCGATACCAAGTGCTTGTAAATGATGTTTCACAATTCCGTATCACCGTGTGTGGAGACGGTGATACTTGAATCAGTGTGAAAGCAGCCACGAGTTTCAGCAATGAATCTGTCGCGGCAATACGAAGTGTTCTCGGCCGCCAGCGGTCCCTAAAATGTGTAGGAATTTCATGGCCAGAGCCATTAATTTACTATTTGATGGGAAAGTTTTCGTGGATGGGGATTTTTTTGCATAAACCTGTGCTACTTAAAGTGCTTTACAAGATCTATATATCGAAAACTTTTGTGCACAAAAATTTGGCCTTACAGCAATTAAATTAATTATCAAAAAATTCCAAAACTCCTTCAAAGTTTTCGTGGATGGGGATTTTTTTGCATAAACCTGTGCAACTTGAAATGCTCTACAAGACTTATATTTCGAAATATTTTGTCGCACAAAAATTTGGCCCCACAACGAATTAAATTAATTTTCAAAAAAATTCCAAAACTCCTTCAAAGTTTTCGTGGATGGGGATTTTTTTGCATAAACCTGTGCTACTTAGAGTGCTCTACCAAACCTATATTTCGAAATATTTTGTCGCACAAAAATTTGGCCCCCACAACGAATTAAATTAATTATCAAAAAAATTCTAAAACTCCTTCAAAGTTTTCGTGGATGGGGATTTTTTTGCATAAACCTGTGCTACTTGAGAGTGCTCTACCAAGACCTATATTTCGAAATATTTTTGTCGCACAAAAATTTGGCCCCCACAACGAATTAAATTAATTTTCAAAAAATTCCAAAACTCCTTCAAAGTTTTCGTGGATGGGGA